>RJWH01000250.1:272722-381856 GCA_004363575.1 Solenodon paradoxus
GTAATTTTATTTCAGGTGCCCTACTGTTATTGGAGGCCTTTGTCCTGAAGATTTCAAGGCATTTGTAACCTATAAGAAAAATATGACAAAGGTGAGGACATGGAATGAATGTATATCAAAACTTGGATTATGATATGGACTATCAATGTTCTATACTTGATGGTTTTAATTATAAGCTTGAAACAACTGTCCATCCATCCGTCCATCCATCCATCTATCCATTTATTTGAAGAAAGGACCAATTCAGTATTTCACTTCTAGAGTAACTACTGTGTTAAGAGTTTGAGGAATAAAGATAGATAATGCATAAATTCAGATTTTCATTTCATAAGAATTTCCATGGTCTTATATTTCTTCACTTGTAGTTAGTACAAACATTTGATCATACATTCTACCGAATCATATCTAGAGGGTGCCATCATTTACTGCTCTACGTAAATGCTAACTGAAAGTAAGTGAAAAAGAGAGCTATGTATGAATGAAGTCAAAGTGGTTTAATTCTTAGGTGATTCCAGACATGGGAACACCCATGCTTGTGGGAATTTCCCATGCCCTTAGAAAATCTTCCTAAAAGATTCATAAATTTGAATCATATATGTTTAGACTTAATTTCCTTGCTTTTTGCACAACTCTTCCATTACTCATCATACTTCATTAAAAAGGGCATAGTTCTCAAAGCTAGAAGCCCTTTTGTGATGGACATTTCACAAGAACTTTGGATGCAGGAGGATTGCCACTACCATGGGTTTGGTCATTAATGACCCATAGCTTAGTGGCAGAGAATTATAAGCTGACACAATTGTAGGGCAAGTGAGGAAGAGAACAAAACTGAAGGAAGATGAGCTTTGAAAATAGCTTACCAACAAGGCCATGTGGCAGCCACTTCAGGCCATCAAAGCTTTCCTGGAACCTTTTCAGGAAGAGCTTGATTGCAAGCTATGCCTGGCTGCCTCCACTTCTCATTTCAACAACATTGGGCATATTTTCTGAACTCTTCTGAGCATAATAACAGACAAGCAACCCTGTAATGCAAGGCTATAATTCCACTGAGGGGTGCTGGCGATGACATGTACCATGAAGTCAGAATCTGAGTGGTTTGTCACCAGAACCCCCAGGGTGGAATTACAGCCTCCTTCACTTCTTGCTTATTTTCTTTAATATGTAGATGTCACTTTGTCTCTCTCGTCATCTCCCCTGTAGTTCTTGCTCTTGATTTCCTGACCACCAAAGAATGCTTTATCTCCTACTGTTTTGATAATTTCTCATACTATTAGCGTTTTACAGCTCTGTGATGTTTATGCTTTCCTCTCCTATTCTTGTCCCAGGTTTGTTGCTGCGAGGTCAGACTACCCAAAAGAGTCATTAGATCAGTTCTGGAAGGAGCGACAACAGGGTCCTGTGGTGTCTTGCTTATCGGGATGATTAGATGCAGAGAAGCAAAACTAGAAAAGGCTGTAACGAAAAACTTGTAGAACAAAGAAGAGTAAGAACCAAACAAAGGAGTTTTTAATATAGTTTGGTGAATCTATAAGCATAAATGAGTACATATACCCATATGTACATAGTTTTCATAAATAGGTACATGTCAGTATTCATGAAAACTATCATAAAAATAACAATTATAATGACTTTAAATTAGGAGAATTTACTTGAACTGCCTCCCTTCTCCCCCGCCAAATATCAAGGGTCTCATATGATTGAACTTGTGAATTGTGTCTGATTTTTAAATAAATTGCTAACTCCAGAAGCATGACAAGAAGCATATATCTTTACTGTAGATTTCCCTGAAGCTTGGATTCAGGCATTAACATATCACAATCCACAGGAGACATTAGATGTCTCTCTTAATCCAGAGTTTCTAATTGATTGTGGTTTCCAAAAGCCTTCCTCATACACATAGTCCCTTCCCTGTTCACGATCTGTTTCCCTGTGTTTCTGTATCCTTTATATCTAGAGTTCCTACACCGGATATCTCTGCCCAGTTCCTGGACATTTTGGTTTCTCTTCCACTCAAATATTTATTTTCTGTACAGAATTAATATTCCAGGCTGTAGAATTGCAGGGAAATATATTTTTCACAGTAGGTGTTTTTTATTAAATGCCAAGGACTCTGTTAGTTTATGTTCTATAAGAACCGCTAGAGTTATTTATGGTCAATAGCCCAATATACACCTGTACACCCTGAAACTTTAATTCTGATAAGTCTTTTGGCCAAGGGCACAGCACTAGTAAACAGTAGTCAGTAGTCAGAATGTGAACCCAGACCTTCTGCCTTAAAACTTTTCTATCTTAATTAGAGCTTTCAGTGCTGCACTTATTGCAATAAATACAGTAGATGGTTTATGATGCTGTTATCCTGCTAACTACTTCATCCATGTAACAAAGAGCCATAGCATTGCTTGATGCTGATTTTAAGATTTGTTTTACTTCAATGCCACCCTCCACTGGACTTCTCTGGTTATATAAGGCAATGCATTCTCTAAGACTTTCATTTTGTTTTTCTGGACTGGACTGATAAATGCAAATATTTTAAGTTATTTTATTTCCAGTAATGTACTCTTTATATTTCTTTATTATCTTAATTAGAGAACAATGTTGAACACATTTTTTTCTTCCTCTTTTTAATGGAGTGTCTATTTGTGATTTAGTTTAGATTTCATTATTGGCTTCTAATTTCATTATATAGTTGAAGCAGTACTCTTTTATTCTTTTTTAGGATTTTAGCTTGGATTTTATTAAAAATTATCCTTTGTTAGTATGATGTATGACTTTTCTTCTTTAACCTATTAATATAATGTACAACATCAATAGACTGTCTAATGTTAAACCATTCTTGCATTCTGGAATAAATCTACTCAGTCATGGTATAGTCTTCTTTTAATACACTGCTGGATTCAATTTGCTAATATAGTATTTAGAATTTATACCTCCATATTCATGAGTGTAGTTTTCTGTTTTGTAATAGTGTGCATTCTTCTTTTTTTTTTTGAAGGTTATGTTAGACTCGTAAAATAAATTGGGAAGCTTTCTATTTCTTCTTTTAAGGTCTGAAATAGTTTAGATGCTTTTTCCCTTGATGTTTTAATGGAACTTGCAAGGTCTGACATCTTTCCTGAGAGGCATTTCTTTAACAATTTTTCTATCTTTATTATCCTATTATTATTATTAATATTTTCTTTCTCTTGCTAAGCAATTTTTTTAACTTTTATATTTACTTCATTCAGCCTTTAAAAATTATTCACTTGAATTGTATGTTTTTAATTGCTTCTTAAGTTATCTCAAAGTCAGATTTTATTCTTATTCTTGGCTGATGAGTTTTGACTTTATGTCAGGCACTGTTTTAGACATCAGGACACAACTATTACCAAGACAGACAGGGTTTCTGCTGTCATGGGGTTTGTTAAGGAGCATTTTTGTTCTCTTGCTCTCTGAAGAGAAGTGTCAAGTGTTTGAGTTTTATTTATCACTTTTCCTGCTTAAAACCCCTTTATTTTTTTCTTTTCTGATAAATTGGATTTTGTTTTCATATTCTTTTCTCCCACTTACTTTGTTCATTAACTTTCTTGCTACTTTTTTAATGCTTTATGCAGTCAACTCTACTACTTGACGTTAGTAGTTACTATTTTCTTTTTAATTAAATTTGTTTAGGAAAGTTTGGATTGTTCATTATTTTCAATAATTTGGTTTATTATATTGTCTTATATCTAGCATATTATTATTTTCTTTGATTCAATATAATTTACAGGAACCTACATTTGCTTTAAAAATGAAAATAGTTTTGTTTTTTATTATTAAATTGATACATATTAATTGTTAAGCAGTAAATCAACAATAAAAGCAAAGAAGAAAGCAAAATTTGAATAATTCATTGCTAGAAATGAAAGCAATTATACATATTATCCAGGCAAATCATTTTTATATGGATACATATACATGGATATTTAATTTTAATTAAATGGGATTATATTCCTCATGATTCATAATCTACTTTTTTAACTCAAAAATATGTCAGGCTAAAGTATGAAACAACTTAAGTGTCCATGGACAGATAATTATATTATGAAGATGTGCTATATAGACAGTATAAAATACTGGTCAGCTATAAGGCAATCAAACAAAAAATCCGTTTCCTTTTGTGGTGATTGCATGGATGAATTTAGCGGGGATTATGCTAAATGCAATAAGTCAGAAGGAGAAAAACAAAGGCCAAATGCTGCATGATTCTACTTATATATGGAAGAACAAGAAACACAGCAAATGAACTGACAAAGCAAAAACAAACTCTTAGACTCTAAGAGAACTGAAGTTACCAAAGGGGATGGGGAGTGGGAGCAAAGGGTAGAGGGGATCCACTAGACAGTGATGGAGGACTATTAGAACTTTGATGATAAGACTCCTAACACCTATATGGTGTACTAAACCAATGTTACCTCAATCATCTACATATGCACACATACATATACATACAGATACATATATACATAAATATAAATGAGCATATATGTATATGTGTATCTGTCTGTGAGTGTGTATCAGACTAACCTTGCCATATTATTAAGTGTGACTCTGTAACATCCATTTCAAGGGTTTATGTTACTACTCCATCTTTTAATAAGAAAAATTAACTCATTCATAAGTGGAGTTTTTATTACTATATTTTTTTTTTATCAGATTTTTTTTTTTTTTTTGGTTTCCTTGTTCTTGTTTTCCTACATTTTGCTGTATTGATGAGTTCTTTATTTTTTTTTTTTAACTTCTTTTAATGTCTTAAGAGTTGAAGATCTTTACAGTATTCTTATGGTTTAATTTGAATGTTTCAAATTTTAATTTTTTTTTTTTATAAATGCTAAGAATGAAGCTGTAATTTAAACTTAAACAAAATAATGATTCTGCATATTTAAATAACTACCTTCCCTCTACTGCTATAACAAATCTATAAGGAGGGTGACTTAAACAAAATAAATTTATTCTCACAGTTCTAGAGGCTGGGGAGTCCATAATTAAAATGTTGGTATTGAATGTGTGGTGAAATACTCTTTCTTATTTTCAGATATCTATCTTCTTGTATCTCTACATAGCAGAGAACAGAGGTGGAAGGAGAGAGGAATAAAGAGGAGAAGAGGGGAAGGATGAGGATGAGAGGGGAGGGGAGGGGAACCGTGGAGAGGGAGATTTCCTTATGAGGATATTTATCCCATTTATGAGGGCTCTACCCTCGACTTAATTTCACAGTTTCAAAGTTTCTCACCTCTTAAGATTACATCACATGGGTTTCAATATATGAATACTGGGAGCCTACAAAAATTCAGCTCATACCAGTAGGCAAGGATTTAATCAGAGACTCAGAATATTCTCCAGTTGCCTCTGGCCCTCCATTAAAGTAAGTGCTCTTAGATTTTCAAATGTAGTTATCCCCATCAGCATCGTTTTTACTTGCATGATTTCTCCTTTAATATTTCAGAAATATAGGTAGGACTCATTTCTAGTATCAAAAGTGACACTAATCTTCTGTATTATATTTTGGGGTGTTATTTTAGTAAGAAATAGAAGAGATATCATACACATGAGCTTAGATTGTCATGTTTGTGCTTCATGTTTGTGCAAAATCAATGATGGATATTCATTCTTCTATTTTTATTACCTATTTTTGCATAATGAACCACTCCAAAATTAGTAGCATAAAATAAAAATTGACTTTTACCTCTCATGATTCTGTAGGTTGACTGCATGCAGCTCAGTTTTTTGTTCTTAAGAGTCACATATATGTTTCCAGTCAGCAGCTGCTATAATCTAAAAGCATAGCTGGGCTGGACTTGCAAGATGGTTTCTTAATAGTCTGCTGCCTCAGTCCTACACCAGTTTCTTCATTAGTGTGGAATAGACTCATATGGAGCTCTGAAGTGAGAAAATACTAGTTCTCTTAAAGTCTAGGCCCAGAAGTGGCACAGCATCCTTTCACCATGTTCTAATGACCAAAACAGACAGAGTCTATCCAGATTCTATCAAGGTAGAGTAATATACTCCCACACTTAAATATAGGGGGGGAGGTATTGATGGTGGTCATTTTTGGAAATATGCTTTCACAGTGATATAAGTGATTCAAATACGTGTCAATAAAATTTAAACATTTTAGCAGGCAACAAATAAATTGAAAAGAGAAAGAAATCTATTTATGTCTCTCTTTCCCTTTACTCCTTGCCTTTAGTCTCAGTTCCCAGAGTAAATTGCTCTTAACTGTTTTAGCTTTTTCACATATTTATCTTCATTAATCAGATTTTCATTTCATTTATTAATAACTTGCATTGGGTATGATAAATTCAATTTGTCCTAACTTACTCTCCTTGACTTTTTTCTGCCAGATATGTTTTCAAGTTCTTCTGTTAGCTATCTTTATAACTTTAAACAATATCTAAGATTCTGTATCTTGTCTGATCCATTTTAGACTCTGTCTTTTGATTATTTACTGTGAAAGTTTTTAATTTATAGTTCAGCTTGTTGTGGGATTGCAAGTTCAATGTCAGTTTCTTTCAGAAATTTGAAGCTCTTGCCCTATTGCCTTTTAGCATCTACTGCTAATCTAAATTCTTTTTCTCTAGGAGTTTTTAAAACTTTTCTTTAATTTTGTGTTTTGAAATTTCACGTAATATATGAAGACATCCATATTTTTCATTTATCTAGTTTAGTATTTAGTTGACTCTTTAAATTTCATGATTTTTTAAAAATATCATCTCTTGGATATTACATTATTTAGTCAGGATTATTTCCTTTTCTTTATTTTCTCCTTTCAGAACTTCTGTTAATTGGATATTGAATCATATCCATTTATTCTGCCTTTTATTTTCCTCTATTTGTGAGTGCAATATAGTTTTCTTGGGCAGTCATACCTCTTTCTCTCATTAAGATGCCTTTTGTCGCTTACTTTATATAATATTCACCATTTAGTTACTTTAAATGTTTGGTTTTTAAGAATTTTTTTCTGTTCTGTGGCACCACAAATTTTAGCAATTTTTTTTTTAACTGATTACATAAAATCTCTCCAATGATAGTCTATAGGACTTTTTCAAAATTCTTTTTGCTCTCTACTTACCCTAGAGAGGTTTTGTTTCTCCTGGTCCTTCCTTTTGTTGTTGCTGTCACATTTTCCTTAAACATATGATGATTCTGGTTATTTGTTGCTACATATGAATAAATAAATAAGTTGCTAAGTAAAGGGAGCCTGCTTAAGTTTTTATTTGCCTTTTAAAGCTCTATTTCCTAACAGTTCTCTCTCTTGGATGGAAGTGCTGATTGTGAGCTTCGGGTAGTTGCTGTATGTGTAGTTAGGCAAGTTCCTTCATTGTGAGTAGGCAAGCAATTTCCAGGAAATAGGCAAAGAGCTAAGTTGCATGCACCCCATCACTCAAAGCCCAAATAAGGAGGACTTCATTGTGAAATACTACAGCTCTAAAGGATGTCATTTTCCTTCCCAGGGGTACACACCTATTTTATTAGCGAGAAGTTCTATGTTTTTCAGCCTTGGCATACCGAGGGTACTTTACAAATTGTTTTGTAGGATCTACAAATAATCCTCTATAATGCTCTATTTCCTTACTGTTCTTGGTTGATTACTTTGCTACCCCAGTGGGTGTTTCTTTTTGGAATTTATATAGAATGACACACACCAATTCCTGCAATAATGATAGACTTTGCTCTTTTATAGAGCACAAAGTGCCATGTAAGTTTATGTGTGTAAATTCCTAGACAAAACTGTGGGTTTATTTCTTGAGAGCACAATTTATTTAAGCTGTAATATAGATCTGTAAAGCAAAGTCATGAGTTATTAAATTGAATTTACTGTAACAGTGACTTTTTAGCTTACCCATCTCAAATGTGAGATTTCAAATTGAGACATCTTGGAGAAAGATACAGACATAAATATATAGATATAGACATAGATATATTAACAATAGGTGAGATTTTAGCCCTTTAAACAACCAATGCCAGTATTCTCAATTTTAAGAGTTGCTTCAGAGTAATAGAATCATCTTGTTATTAAGTCACTTGTCAAATAATGTTAATTTTTATCACATATTATTTCATATATTGTATTTTGTATCTTATCACCAACAATACATGTTAGACCAGGAGGTGATCTTGAGAAGGGAAGCTGCAGATAGTGTACTCCATTCCAGTACTCCAGCCTTTAAATTTAGATGTAGGAGGCATGCCCTGTTGAAGCATCAGTTAGGTCAATCATCTCCAAAAGATGCAGGCCACATGTCCCTGGATTTGAGTCTGCGCTTAGGGTTGGGGTGGGGAACAACCATTGTAAACAACTAAAATGGGAATGGAATAGCATGCTTCTTCTCTCTTTGTGACTGTCTGCCTAGCTGCTCATCTTCATTCCTGCTTACATCTTTCCTTAAAAGAAATTTTTTTTCACATAAGAAAGAAAGAAACTAAATTCTTGTTGATTCCACCTTTGGGTCTTATGTCCCTCTCAGGCAAGTCTAATGTCAATTCAATACCATTTTTATATTATATATTAAAATGTTTATAATCATTCAAATTTGTATGCTAAATTAAAAATAAAAATAAAATTTTATTCGATAAAATAAACCCAAGGAATACTGAACATTTTTATGAGTGGACATCAATTATAATTTCTTAAACCTCTAGAATATGTATATGAAAATGTTTTCTAAAGTGTGTATAAAGTGTTTTCTGAAGTTTTACCTAGGATGCTGGTCTTAGAAGCTATTTGAAAATAGAAAAAAAATCTTTATTTTTTCTCTCAGAGATTCTCAAAGAATTTAATGAATGCATGAAATGTTAAGAAAAATTCTTAACAGAGAAAAATCAAATTGGAGGCCTCATATTTCCTCATTTCAAAACTTATTACAAAGCTACAGTAATCAAAATAGTTTGGAACTGACATAAAGACATAAATACATATAGACCAATGGAGTAGACTAATCCAGAAATAAATGCTTGTGTATGTGGTCAAATGATGTCTGACAAGGGTACTAAGGAGATTTATAAAGGAAATAATGGTATTTTCAACAAATAGTATTGGGAAAACTAGTATTTCTCAGTTAGGAAATCTACATGTGATGAATGAAATTGGACTACTATAATACATCTTGCATAAACATTGAGTCCAAATTGATTAAAAACCTAAAACTACAACACTTCTAGAAGAAAATGATTGGGAAAAAGCTTCATGATAATGGGTTTAGCAGTGATTTCTTGAATATGACACTGAAAGCACAGGTAACAATGACAAGAAAATAAGTTGAACTACATCAAAATTAAAAACTTCTGTGCATTAAAAGACAAAATAAATCAAATGAAAAGCCAACTATGGAACAGGAGAAAATATTTTCACATTGTATATCTGATAAGGATTTATATTCAGAATATATAAGGAACTCCTGCAACTCAACAACAAAAAGTCAAATAATGCAGTTAAAAAGTGAGCAAAAGACTTGCATAGATGTTTCTTCAAAAATGGTCATAAATGGCCAACAAGCCCATGAAAAGATGTTTGGCATTACTGATCATTAGGAAAATGTAATTCTAAACTACAATGAGATGCCATCTCACACTTACTAGGAACACTTCTATCAAAAAAAAACAAAACAACAGTACAGAAAATAACAAGTGTTGGCGAGGATGTGGAGAAATTGGAATCCTTTCAAACTATTGGTGGGCTGTAAAATGATATAACAACTATGAAAAACCATATAGTGGTTATTCAAAAAACGTAAAATAGTACTGGTGTATCATCCAGCAGTTTTACTTCTGGGTATATAATCAAGAGTATTGAAAGCAGGAACTCAAAGAAATATTTCTGGACCCATGCTTTTTGCAGCATTATTCTCAATAGCCAAAAAGTCGAAGTAACCCAAATGTCCACGGATGGATGATGTATATATCAACAAAATGTGATGTATACATACAATGTAATGCTATTAAGCCTTAAAACAGAGTAACAATTCTGACATGCTACAATATTGATCAATCTGAGTGAACTAAAGTCACAAAAGGACTAACACTGTATGAGCTGATTTATATAAGGCAATAGAATAGTCAAATTCATAGAGACAAATGTCAAAGAGTGATTGCCAAAGACTGAGGGCTGGAGGGAATATGAGAGTTGTTTAGTGGATACAGAAGTCCGTTTTAGAACATTAAGAGTTTTGTGGATAGATTGAGGGCACTGATAGTAGCATAGCAATGTGAATGCAATTTTTGTAACAGAACTCTGCACATAAAATATGTTTACACTGATAAATATTGTTATGTGTATTTTACAATAAATCAGAAAAAGACATGGGAAGTGATTTTTAGGGATGTGTATTATAGTATCAGACTTCCAGTACTAATATCTCAAGTCTGTTACTACTTGCTAGTGAGTCACTTTAGTTATTTCAAATATACATGCTTCAGCTTTATTATGTATGAAATGGGAATACCTCAAAGGGTTGTCACAAGTATTAAATAAATTAACTTACGAGAAACATTTAAATAATGCCTAGCATATAGTCAGCTCTATATAAATTATTGTTACTACAAGTTATGTTCAGATTTCCATTTATTTTTGTTGACTCTCTTCTTCCCATTATATTTTTTGCCTCCTGTTAGATTTGTCCATTTTAACTTGCTCTGATTGCCAATGTCACTGCATTATTATCTCCTCTCTCTCTAATTTTTTGTCTTTTATATATTTTCCTATACCTCAGTTTTCTTGAACAATAATTCATCTTTCACATAATCAGTTAGAGGATTACTTCCCTTTAAGTGATGGCATTTCTTTGGGTTCTCAAGTATCCTTTTTATTATTAAAGTGTTATAATTTTTGAAAGGACAATTTATGGATATTTTAAATAATATTCTATTAGATAATATAAAATATGATAAAAATATACACTTTCAGATTTTAATCTTTGTCAATTCAATGTTCTCTCCATTCTACTTCCCCTAGAAGCACCAACACTGACCTAATTTTGAACTAAGCCTTATACCCACCCATCAATTAGCTTTAGGAAACATTTTTCTTAACTATGTGAGTCAAACAAGAAATATTCAGCACAATAATGGTAGATATATGGGAATTTTCATCATCAGTTTATGCTTTCTTGTGTTACTAGATTTCAGTTGTACCATTTTTACCAGATAATGTATTATTTCTTTGTCTATTGTACCTTATGATTTTGTGAACTGATAATATTCATTTTATTGTGGGAAACTTGGATCGCACAATCATCTGGTGTCTCCTGCTCAGATGCTCAGACTCTCAAAGGGTTAGTACAAGCCATGATTAATTTTGTAAACAGAATAGTCCTCTGCAACAGGAAACAGAACTTTGCTCCAAAATGCAAAGATAATGTCTGTGACTTGCCAGAGACTCTCTTTATTTCTTTCTCTATCATGACTGCCTCCATCACTTACTTGCTCTGTCAAATAATAAGGTCTCAGTGGCAGAGCAATTTATGTCACAGTCAGAATTGCTATGGAGATTTCACTAGCTCTAGTTCCATTTAAAACTATAATTTTTGAGTTAACTGACAAATACAGTTCACCCAAATGTTGAATATATTGCTTCCAAAATAAAAAAAAGGCCATAAAGAACATTGTAACTTTTTATTAGTTTTAAGGTATATAAGTGCTAAAACAATATGTAATTTTGCATCAGAAGGGATGTCCCAATTATACACAAATCTTTGGAACCTTTCGATATTTTTCTATAGCAAGATGTTTCCCAGTATGTCAAGATGATTAAGGCTCCTGAAGATTATATTTCAAAAGAGAATAGTACAATGAATATGGCTGTGATTCAAGACATTGATTGTGTGTTGGGTCCATCCCATGTAAAAGTGAATGCTCTCAGTTCAGTAGCCACACAACCTCCAGAGGTAGTGTTGAGCTGTTCCAGTAAAAGTGTTATATACTGTATAGTAGCTGTTATTGGAGTTCTATTTTGTTAAATTATTTTGTAGCCCATTATCATTTGTTATAGTCACATAGTTGTTGTAGTGACCAAACAGGTGAACTGAATGAGGACATTATTAGTATTATCTTTCATCTTTTGATTATGGTGCTCATCTCAGCAAATCCTCTCAGAATGCAATATTGCTTATGATTTGTTATCTTAAGTAAAAGCAATTTCAGAGACTCCACTTAACTCTCCTATCATGGCATAATTCATTCCATGTATCAGGAAACCAGAGAGAATATCCTACTAGTTACTAGATATATCCTTCACAATTATACAGCTAGTGACATAAAATAATCACAGCACAGTTACATAGAACCAATACATGGGCTTGGACCAAATCTCTGTATTAGGTCTGACTGAGGTGTCTTGTCTTTGTAGGAAATTAGCTGAATCATAGATGAATGCTTCCATATTAATAAATCCTTTCTTATTCAGTCTTACAATCCAGTCCCCCAATTAAGCATCCTTAATGTCTATATTTGCACATATTCCTCTGATTCCTGCCAAAAATATTCAGCCATTCATGCAATTCCTTTGGTCTATAAACTGTTTATTCTTTGAAGATGTAATATTTTTTCCTCAGGCTGTGTTGATACCTTATCATGGTTGTACTCTCAGAGGTATAAGGAGGGGCAGAAACAGATCTTGCGGAAGACAACCATTGTCTTTTGAGGTCATTCTCTCAGGTGAGGTCATTATAGGTTCATCAGTCAATAAAAGACTTTTCTCCCTGAAGAAACGAAGCAGGTTCTGTCAGTATTGAAAATTCAGTGGACTTTAGTTCATGATATATATTTATTGACCCAAATGCCCCTTTTCCAGTTTTAGGCCCCTACGCTTCTCTTATAATCCTTTAGCATAAGAGATCTGTTGATGTTATACATTTAGTTGTATTTTCACCTCTGGTATCCTTGTACTTCTAACCTTGATTTTCATCACATTCTTTCCTGCAACTTCAGAAGAAAAGGAGACTTTCTAGTTCTCATGCTATCTTGTCTCAAGGCCTTCAAAGAAGTTCACAAAAGTCAGCCAAGTTTCATTTTAATTTTGGGGAAGTTTGACGATTCGTCAAATGTTCGCTGATGTGGCATGATTGAGAGAATAGATTGAAGATCTCACTTAAGAAGTGTTCAGTATAACACATTTTCACATGTAGCATTATAAAGTTTCCAATTTCATAAAGTGCTGTCTCACCAAATGCTTTAATTGAGTTACCAACAGACAAATATCTGACTCTTCCACAAGGCAAGTGTCTTCCTGCCGATAATTAGATTATAAAATTGGTGAAAGTCTTTAATGTCTGACTTATTTCACTCTATTAGATAACTGCAACTATTGTCATTTAATTGTTGCTGCTAAACTGCCACATTTAACTACATCTTAGAATTTCCTAGGTATCTGGTGTTTTGAGAACTCAGCCTAAACTAAGCATTGTTTACAAATGGGATTATCCATCATGAGCAAAAGGTAACTTTAGAGACTGACTGCTCTGCTCTGTCTTTGATTGTTCCTCCTAATCGTCTAGGTGCACACACACTCAAGTGCGCACACACACACACACACACACACACACACGCACGCACCTGTACTCTTCTCTACCTTAATAAAAACAAACAAAACAACAAACAAAAAATACCAACAAGCCTTGGCCTTTGCTTCCTTATAACTTCAGTTAGTTATTCGCTCTTACTTTACTGTTTCTCTCTATGCATTATCCAAATTCAGTTCATCACCATTAACTGCTTCAGTTCTCTAATATCTCACAGTTTAAATTTTTCAAAGAAACTTCTTTAAACCGTATCATCATCTATCTGAGTAGCTATGAACTAATTGGCTGAATTTGAATCTGGCACTTGCCAATTTTTCAATAAACTGGTATAGTGGGGCGAAGTCACGTGAGATCAAACCTGCTTACTTACAGCTTCCTACTCAGTGAAGGCAGTAGCGGCAACATCGTTCTCTGGAAGGGACTGTGAGCACAGCATGTACTCATATTAAACAGTAGAATGCAAACTTTTATGTACAGTTTTTCTAAAGAGGAGGGAAGTCCCATGCTCTGCCCTTAAGGGTGAAAGGAGATAGAAAACACATTTCCTAAATTTCATCATTGTATTTTCCTCTCTGTTGTTTTGAGTATTTGTGTATCTTAAATATGATAATAAATAAGAATAGATAAGAATTAACTTTCGTTCTCTTTTCATTTAACTAAATTAACAATTAATTTAACAATTAACACTTCATTCTGATAATTCAATTAATTCCCCACAATTAAGTGAATCTTCTTTATATATCCAGATTTTTTATGTGAAGTATTATTACACATTATATTTAATTATGCTTTAAATTTTGCAAAGTATTTTTGCACCTTTTGCTATATTTTGTCTTCATAATAACCTGAAGAATTAGGCAATAGACATTTAACTAAAGATATCATATAAATAGAGAACCTGCTGGAGATCTTGCCCGAGTCCCAAGTCCTAAACCAGAATAAGAGTAATGTGAAAATAGAAACTTTCTTCAGATTTCCTGTCAAGTGCACCTTGGTATGTGCCAGACTATATCATACATATTTACATATGTATATAGAGATTGCATCAATGAGATCCTGCTTTGTAAAATTTTTCAGAACCTTAAAAATGCACACACACACATACACACACAGTCTCTGATAACTAGTTTATTTGTAAAAAGGGTTTGGGCTGGATAATTTCTAACATCTCTCATTTCTTTCATTCAAAATTATTATTTTTTAACTTTGACATCACAACACCCTGAGAAAGCCCACTCTTTTTATTCTATAAGCTATTAATAGTATATTATCTCTCATTTTCACTAGAAAATCAGCTTCTCCGGGCTCTGCCATTCCAGATTTGTATTTGTGTCCCTAGTGCCAAGGATGGCGCCTTTCATGTAGTAGGCATTCATCAGTTGAATGAAGCAACAATTGGAAATCAAATTTTCATTCATAATTCTAAGGTCATCACGTCTTATTATTCATGGTTATATTGGATTAGAGGTCTTGAACAATTGAAAATCAAATTTTAGTTTTCAGTTTAGGGCATTAATATTATTAGAGCCAACCCAAGGCAAAATGATGAAGTAGGCCATGTGAATCTTTAGTGATTCTACATTACCGTTATTTTTTCCAAAGATGTTTGGAGGTAACTACATAATCCATTCACAAGAATGTTCAGAATTGATAAAAATAGAAAGATAAACATTAAAATACCTAGAACTGTATAGTAAGGATTTAATGAAGTAGAGTTAATAAAGTAGATTTAATGAAATCTTTGAGCAAATACATGACATTGAAGAGTAAGCATGGCTTGATTTTAGCTTAGATGACTCAAGTGCAATTGTATAAGTATGAAATAATTCACTTAACAATAGAGTAGATTGTGTTCTTAGTTCCTCACTAGCTCTCTTAATTCGTTACAATTTATTCTAATGTCAGTGGTTTATCCTAAAAATATCAAACTTAAAAGGAACACTTAGAATTTGCTCCAATAAAGATATTTTAATGTACCCCTTGCTATAAAATGGACATATTTCTATTTTGATGACAATATAATTTATAAAATAACATTAAAATATACATTTTGAGATAGTAAAAAAACAAATAGCAGATATTTGCTATTATTGGCTAGATGTAATGACAGGACATAATTTTTTTCTCTTTTAATTCATTAGTAAAAATTATATGGACGTTTGTATCTTGACATTAGAAGGATGATTGAATATGTTGATATGTACGTGAGCTCCCAAATTGATGACATCAGATATATTGGGATAATTTTATTGCTCTGAGTTTAGGATGACCACATTTCCCATAAGTTGAAGTTTCATGCCTGATTTATGCTTGTTTTCAGTTTTTAAAAGGCAATTCATTTTTAATAACTGCACCCCATATTTTGTTTATGCCACATATGTTCAGTCTAATAATTTATTTTGTTCACTTTGTTCAGTTTTCTTAAGACTCCTTCTGTTTTTTTCCCTTTCAGGCATTAAAGTTGCCATGGAAATGATAACTTTGGCATCCTGGGTGGGGCTTTCACAGAAGTCTATCTAACTGCATTTTGTAAGGTTTTAAGATTCAGACCATGTCATGGAGTGAAGAGAATCAAGGCTGACATGCATTTAGCTTCAATACATATATTTTGTACGTTAGTTACAGAAAGCTATGTTAAGGTAAATTTTTATTGAAAATTTAATGATAGAAGAATGAAAATTAAATCTGAAAGCTGCCTGTTTATTCTATACTTCATTCATTGTTGTCAACTAGTTAATAATCTAAATCTTAATGGATTATGATAAAAAAGTATCTATAAAACTTACAATACTTGTAAATACAGTATGTCCTGAAAAGTAAAAGAAAAAGTATCTGTGTGCCTCCATTTGCAACATGAAAATTAAGAAAATTCGGCATCTATGCTTCCTTTTTATATATATTTTGATACTATGACATACCTATACAGTCATAAGGTTAAGTGATGTTTTATCATTTACTTACATTTATAATAGCTGTCCTGATATGGAGAGAATTCTACACAATGGAAAGAACTCTTTATTTTGGTATGTTATGTATAGTTTTGAAGCAAAAATGCCATAAATTGTTTCAGTATTAATTTCCATTCTCATCCCTAAAACTAACACCTAGAGGAGTATTGATTTACATGAATGTGGTCCAAAATATCTTGAAATATTTTTCACTAATAATGTTAGCTGAAATTTTATACAGTATTGCCTAGAAAAACATTGACTTGAAAGATTTAAAAAATTGACAAGTCATTGGTTGATCATTAAAATATTTGTTCAGTTGCTAATAAAATGTCCTGTCTAAATATAATGCAGAATGGGGCAAAATAAGGCCTATGAGTTAGATTCAGTTCAGTGTCTATTTTTATAAATAAACTTTGTTAAAGCAATCCCATTTATTTCACATGTATATACATGTATATATGCACACACATATATGTATATGGCTGTTCTCATACTATGAATGATAGAATTAAATAGTTGCAACAAAGATCTCAAGTCCCCAAAGACTAAATTATTTATTACTTACTCCTTTACAGAAAAAAGGCCTACAACTGATATAATATATCCTTTATTATCTCATTTTTAAACCAACACTCATATTTGTAGAAAAATGTAATAGAACTAACAGACATTTAACCTTAACTAACAGACGTTTAACATTAAGATCTATATGCATTGTTATGGGGAAAATTCTCTCCTCACTCATTTTTTCTTCCATGTGATATGTGATCCATAAATGCAATAATCATACCCCTTCAGCTTCTCAGTTTTACTGTACCAAGAGAAATGGGTGAGCTATCTGATTGTTAAGTTTGAGAGAGGAGCCTGGTATGTTGCTGCAAAACTATCCTTTCCCCAATAATGTGGGAGACAGCTTTGGATGCCATGCAGTTTTTAACCATGTAGTAGATATGCCAGTAAGTGCTCTCCCTACAAAATGTAACCTGAACTGGGACAACCCTACTTGGGACAGTACTCTAGTATTTGGAGCCTCTAGTCCAGTGGTATAACCCCATTCTCAATGATTGTCTTATTAGTAATAAAATTAGTATTTTAATCATCTACCTGATGTATACTTTTCTTATTAATAATGCAAATGTATTTTCATTAACACAGAAAGGTAAATGAATAATAGAGCTAACAAAAGAGAACATATTGATAACCTTCCTCTGTGTTCCTATCAATCTTAAGACCTCTAGCTCATTGAACAGTATTACTAGTTGATAAGACATTAAGTTTTAATTCTAAATTTCACAATTAAAAGGAAATAAATAAGCTTTCATATTAAACAATGGCCCCAGTAAGTGTAGAAACATCTGTCTCTACACAGGAGTTACAGATGGTAAATATGGAACAAATAATAGAAAGTATTTTGCAATCCCTAATGGAGTAATCAGTTCAGGCAATAGCAATGAATGGATGAAAATTGTAAGTGAAAGGCTGATGGGGATCTTTATAATTAATGGATTAGGCAGTTGCTACACAAATCCACTGATCAATCTAAGCGTAAATAAAAAGAACCAGACAGTGTGGAGCCTGATATGATGCAACATGAAAAAACCACACACTAAGTCTTCTCACCAAAGATGGTGAACCTGAATTGAATAAAGACTTGGGGACTCCTACTTACAGAAAATGTGGGAGAGGAAGAACAAACTAGTGATGGCACAAAGAAGGAAACAGACAAATTTAGACCATGGAATTTATAAAGGACAAATCAATGGTTTGGGGTAAAATGTTAGATAAACTATTCTAGATTTATAGAGACTTAAGAATAATAAAAATTAATTAAGATGTGTGGTCCTTATTTAGATCTTGTATGAACAAGCTAAATATAAGAAAAAAAAAATGAACCCTTAAAGTTTCTTTAAAGTTACTTTTTAATATTATTTTTATTATGATAAAATATAAGATTGAATTGACCATTTTAACCATTTTAAGTATATGATTCATTAGTGTTAATATTTTCACATTGTTACACAACAGATCTCTAGAACTTTTTATTGACCAAAACTGAAACTCTATACCCATTAAACACAAATTGTCTTTCTTCTTCCTCTGGTTGTTAGCAATCACTGTTCCATCTTGTTTCAGATATTGACTATTTTAGATACTTCATTGAGTGAAATCTTAGAGTATTTTTTTCTTTTTGTGGCTAGTTTATTTAGCATCCTAATGTCCTTGAGGTTTGTCCATGTTGTAGCTAGCATAAGACAGGATTTCCTTCTTTAAGGCTGCATGATATTACATTGTATGTGTGTTCCATTGATCTCTGTCTGTTTTTAGTCTACTTTGATTATTATAGCTTTGTAATATAGTTTGAAGTCAGAGAGCACTAGTCCTCCACTTTTCTCCCCCCAAATCCTAAGGATTTCTTTAGTTATTTGAGCCTTTTTTTGTTCCACAAATTTTTTTTTCTTTCTATTTTTGCAGGGATGCCTTTGGAATTTTGATAGGGATTGTAATGAACCTGTATATTCCCATAGGTAAAATGGCCATTTTAATATCAAATCTTATAATCCCTGAGTACTGAATAATCTATTCATTTTTACAAAAGAAAAACACAAATGATTTGCCTAATTAAAACAACAAACAATTTACAAAAGAAATTAAAGATAGAAATAGATGGAAAGGCATTCTAAATTTATTTATTGAAAGACAATATTGTTAAAAATGTCCATACTTTAAGTATTCTTATGTTCTTTGATTAGTAATATTTTTCGGTTTTCCTAATACTAGCTATTTCCATTATTTCTCTACTGTATTTCTCATTTTGGTTAATATTTTGTTTCCTTTTATATATACCTAGAAATGGGATTGCTGGATCAATGTTTCTGCATACAGGTGACATGATACAAGTCTCTATCAAGTCTCTACCAAAAAGCTACTAGAATAGATGAAGTCAGTAAAATTGTATGATGTAAAATTGACATAAAAATGTGGTTGCATTTCTAGACATGAGCATTGAAATACAGAAAAATGGAAAGATAGTCACTGAGTTGGACTGAAAGCCTTAGTATTTTTTAAATGTTTATACCATCCAATAACTATTATTGTTAAAATGCTTATACTATTCAAAACAATCTATAGATACAATGAAAAACCTATTAAAATTTCAATGGGATTTTTTACCAAAATAGAAAATAAATTCCAAAAATTCATTTGGACTCATGGAAGACCCAAATAGTCAAAGCAATCTAGAAAAAGAAGAAAAAAGAGTCACCATACTTCCAGATTTCAAGATATATTGCAAAGCTATAGTAAATTAAAATAATTATGCTACAGATATAAAGACACATAGACCAATAAAACAGACTAGAAAGAGCCCAGAGATAAACTACACGTTTGGTTATCTAATCTTTGACCAGCATACCGAGAACATGCAATAGGGAAAGGAAAGTGATGTTGGGAAAATTGGATACCTAGATGAAAAAAAAATTGGTCCCTTATCTTAAATTAGTCACAAAAATTAACTCAAAATAAACTAGAACTAAGTGTAAGACTTGAAATCATAAAACCCCTACCAGAAAACAGAGGAAAAACCCCTTTACTTTGGAATTACCAGTTACTATTTTTTTTTTATTTGACACCATGTAGACAGACATAAAAACCAAGTAGGACAACATCAAACTAAAATGTTTCTGCAAAATAAAAGAAATAGTCAACAAAATTAAAGAACATTTTTTTGGAATGGTAGAAAGTATTTTACAGTTATTTATCTGACAAGGTGTTAATATTGAACTATACAAGGCACTAATACAATTTAAAAGCATAAAAAATGGATGAGACCTTAATAGACTTTCATCATATATGACATACAAATGGTAAATAGATTCATGAAAAGGTGCTCTTCATCACTAATCATCAGGGAAACACAAATTAGTACCACAATGAGGTATTACTTCACATCTGTTAGGATATCTGTTATCAAAAATACAAGAGATAAGTATAAAGGAAAGTGTGGAAAAAAGGTTACACTGTTGGTGCAATCTAAATTTGTATAGCTATTATGGAAAATGATTCCTCAAACAATATAACTATTCAATGATATATTTTGAAATAATTATAGCATGTGATAAAGACTGGATATGAAGTTTTTCCAGAAACAATTTTAGAAGATATATTATTTTTCTTATTGATTTACCTAAACAACTTTCTCAAAAATCAGTTTCCAATATATCTACAGACTTTATAATGTTCTATTAATCTATATGTCAGTCCTTAGGAAGAAGTGCCCTGACTTGATTATACAGATTTATCAAGACTTAAAATCAGTTAGTGCAAGTGCTTCTATTTTGACACTTTACAAAATTACTTTTGTCACCTGTCTTTGAATTTTTTTATAAAATTCGAAATCAGTTTGTCAATTTCGTTTCCTCCAAAATAAAAGCTTGGGACCAGATTACTTCACTGGTGCATTCCACCAAACTTTCAAAGAAGAATCAATACCTATGCTTATTAAACTTTTTAAAAAAAATTGAAATGTAGAGAAAACTTTCAAATGCATTTTAAGAAGTCAATATTACCTGGATTCCAAAACCAAAGGCATCATACAAAAAGAAAACAATTAACCAATATCTATGTTATACTTAGATGCAAAAATTGTCTACAAAGTGCTAACAAACCAAGTTCAATAATACCACAAAATAATCACATTCCATGATCAAGTCAGATTTACTCCAGGATTGCAAAAATGGTTCAACATACACAAAGCAATGCGGTACACTATATCAGCAAAAGAAAGGACAAAAATCATATGATCATCACAATAGACATAGAAAAACCATTTCATAAAATTCAACATCCTTTAGATAAAAAACACTCAAAAAGTGAGCATAAGTGGGATGTATCTCAAAACCATAAAGATCATAGATGACAAACTAACAATCATTATTGTTAAGGAAAAAAATGAAAACTTTTCCTCAGATCAGGAAAAAAAGCAAGGCTATATATTCTTACTATTATTATTCAGTAGAGTGTTAGAAGTCTTAGCCAGTGCAATTAGAAAAGAAAAAGACATAAAATGTATTCAAATTGGAAAATAAATAAAATGATTATGATTTGCAGATGACATAAAATATAGAGAATCCTAGATAAAGTAAAAAACTGTATAGATAATAAAGGAATAAAGTGACAGGCTACAAAATTAATATATAAAAACTATTGCATTTTATATGAAAATGATTAACTAGCATAAAAAGAAATTAGGAAAACATCCCATTTATAATTGTACCAAAAAGAATAAAATACCTTGGATTAATTTAGACAAAAAAATGGAAAACTTATATATTGAAAACTATAATGCATTAATGAAAGAAACAATACACAAAGAAATGGAAAGACATTACATCATTACATACTCATGGACTGGAAGAATTAGCATTGTTAATTTAACCTTTGTTGACTTAAGTAACATAGAGGTTCAGTGCAACTTATGAAAATCCCAATGACATTCACAGAAATAGAACAAAAATGTCATAGCATTATTTGGATCTATGGCAGATTACAAATAGCAAAAGCAATCCTAATAAAAATGAACAAAAATGGAGATATTATACCCAGTGACTTCAAACTACTACAAATAATAGTAATCAATAGCATGGTCATTAGAATAAGAGCAGATACACAGATCAATAGAACAGAATTTAAAGCACAGAAATAAACCCACACATATATGGACATAAAATTTATCACCAAAACTTTAAGAGTATAGAGTCAAAAAAATCTTAGTAACTGGTGTTGGGACAACTTGACTGTCATACAAAAGCATAAAACTAGATCATTGTCTAACCTAGATATACTAGACAATACACAAAAGTTAATTCTGAATGGATTAAGACTTGAATGTGAGGCCTAAAATCATGAAACATATAGAGGAAAATAAAGATGATATGCGCCTTGACACTGACCTCAAAAATGTCTTTGGGAACTCTACTACAATGCCAAGGGAAATAAAAGCAAAAAGTACGCAGGTAGGATGGCATCAAACTATAAATTTTCTTCACAGCAACAACAACAACAAAAACACATCAAAACCAGAACACATGATAGTAAATGGTAGAATATATATACAAATCATCTGTGTTATAAGAATTAATATCTAAAATACATGAAGAACTTATGCAACCCCAAACCAAAGAATCTAGTAAGAAATGGGCAGAAGATATGAAAAGACACTTCTCCATGGAAGTTATACAGATGACTAAGAGGTACATGAAAACATATTAATCATCTCTTGTTATTAGGGAAATGCAAATCAAACCAATAATGGGGTATCACCTCACACCTATGAGAATTGCTATTATCCAAAAGACTGGAAACAAGTGTTTTCAGGGATGTAGAGAAGGAAACTTTATACACTATTAATGGGAGTGTAAATTGATGAAGCCATTATGGAAAACAATATGGAGAGTCCTCAAAAATACTGAAAATAGAAATCCTATATGTTCCAGTTATTCCATTTTACCAGAAAAATACTAAGTTGCAGATGTATATGCACTTTGTGTTTAATAAAGTGTCATTTGCAATAGCCAAGACATGGAACCAACCTAAATACACATTGACAGATGTGTGGGGGTATATAATTTTATAATGCAATACTACTTAAGTAAAATTATTTTTAAAACCTATTAAAACTTTATTTTAATCTTTTGAGATAATTTAAAATTTGCAGACACATTGTAAATATAACAGAATTCCCATAGCATTTGTCCATATTCCTATTATATTATCATCTTATATCATCATGGAACAACTAGCATAAAACTAAAAAGCTAAACTTAATATTACTAAGATATAGCTAGATTGTTGCTACTAATGTGCTTTCTACTGCAAGGATCCAATCCTGAGTCCTATGCTGTATTTAGTTGTTATAACTCTTTAGTCTTTTATGTCTGTGACCATTCTCACTCTTTTCTTGTCTTTCAAAATCTTAATGTAGTTGAAGTGTATTGGTCAAAATAATTGACCAGCATTTTTTGATATTTTATTTTTAGGATTTGTCTGATGGAATTCTATAGCAAGATAACCTGATGTTATTCTAATAATCTACTTCTACTTAAACTTTGATTCACTAAATCTAGCAAAATAATAATGTCTCTGCGCTAGAACAACTCAACCATGTGTTTCTTTTCTTTTCCTTTCTCCTCCCCTCCCCTCTCTTCACTCCTCCCCTTTTCTTTTTCCAAGTCAAGGGTGCAGGCAGAAATAAAGGCAAGAAGGCAGGCAGCAAGAGAGAGGAAAATGCATTTTATTTTATTTTAATTTATTTGTTCACATTAATTGTTCCCTCTGGACCCAGAACACAAACCTGGGTTGGTCCTTGTGATGTATATGAATTATGCTCCTTCGGTGGTAGCTGACCTAACTGCTACTCTACAAGGGTGTGACTCAACCTCCTTTACACGGAGGAAATCTAGTTACTGATTTGTACCCTAACAAAAATTAACTAAGAAATGAATAATAGACCTGAACGTAAAATTCAAAACTATATAAATCCTGTAAGATAGCAGAGGGAAAATACTAGGTAACCTTGGGTATGGTGATGACTTTTCACAACTAACACTAAAGAAAAGACTAATGAAAGAAATAATTGATAACCTGAATGCCACTAAAATAAAAAGTTCTACTCTGTGAAAGACTATGTCAAGAGAATAAGAAGACAAACCTCAGGCTGGAGAAAATATTTGCAAAAGACACAGCTGATAAAGAACCGTTATCTAAAATATACAAAAAAACTCTTAAAACTCAACAATAAGAAAAAAAACAACTTGAGTAAAAAATGGGCCAAAATTCTTAACAGACACTTCACCAAAGAAGATATACAGATGGCAAATAAGCAATTGAAAAGATGTTCTGCATCAAATGTCACAGAAAAAGGCAAATTAAAACAATGAGATACCATTACAACACCAAATGCTGGTGAGGGTGTGGAGCAAGAACTTACATTTGTTGCTGATAAGAATTTACAAAGTACATGAAATACATTTAATGTGATGTCCTATGTATTTAAATAACCAAGCAGGAGGACCTATGTATAGTTAGAACCCAATGTTCTGTACCCCTCTGAGATGCTACTTCCAAAAACTAACAAGGGTGTTCAGTAAGTGTGAAAACCCTATTCAGCCTCCTACTTAAAGTGCTGATTGTTTTCTTCTTTATTTGAGCTCTGGCTTTTGGCTAATGTCAGTATTTGACATTAATCTATTAATTCCCAGTAATGATTTTTACTATTCCTGTGACCTAGTCTCATAGATTAGTCTCTAAAAGTATAATCTCCAGACTGGCATCATCAGAATTACCTGGAATTTGCTAGAAAGGCAAATTCCTAAACCTCACCTCATCTATGAATTAGCAGCTCTTGGGATAGGCCTGCCAATGTGTTTTAACAAGACTTTCAGGTATTCAGGCTTAAAGATTAATACTTCTTTATTAACTCAGATCATTCACTCTTTTTCCCTGAACAGAATTTCTACTCTCAGTTTCAAGCCTTCCTAGCCCCATATCTCCCTGGACACCATGATACAGAAGAACAATGAACATAAAGATGTGCCAAGTGCTAGTGTCTCAATAATATCTAATCATTGAACATCTTTCATTCAAAAGAGGATTATTGAAAATTTATTATGTGCTCTGAGTTTAGTCCTAGTGTTTTTATTAGTGATAATAATCACTGTTTTCTTTTACTTGGTCTTCCTTGGGCTTCACAGCCTGTAATGTGTCTCACTGCAAACCATGTGGCAATGAGCAAGATGGTCCCAGGGAGGGACATGCATAAGACCTGACTTCAGACTTGCTTGATAACCAATTTAATAATACTTCCTAGATAGTGCTTGATTGCTAGATCATATATTGTGATAATGCATTTTTCTAAGCTTCACAAGCAACTATTCATAATGAGTATGTTGGTTAAGCATCACATGACAGCAGTGATGTTTAATGTTTTATTCTTCTTGAATATGTGGTAGAGATGGGGGAAATGTTATATGTTGACTTCTATTATGTCTTGCCTTATTTTAAGCTTGTAATAGTGCATGAAATAGATTCTCTATTCAACAGAGAAAATTGAAGCTCAGTAAGATTATGACTTACCCTAAGTGACGTAACTAATAAGGGATGAAACCAGGCTTAAGTCTGCTTGACACCAAGTCACTATGGTCATTCCTTATAACACATGAAATCCACAAAAAAAAATTTTAATGTTTTTAATTCTAACTTGAAAGAAGTTTAGATTATCAAAAAGTTGCAAAAAGAATGGAGTTCTGATAAACCCTTCCTCTAGAGGTAGCTTGAAACTGATCAAGTCTTCTTCCAAATGTTTACTAAAATTGCTTGAATAATAATTAAATGATCAAATATCAGATAATTAAATAAACCTAAAATGAATAAATTGAGTTTGAGATCAAGATAGGGAAATCCATAGTAGTGAGAAATACTTAGTTTGAAAAGGGTTGAGGCAAAACAATTCATAGGAGTATAGGATCAGATATGTTTTAACGTCTATGGCACTGCATTTTATTTTCACTCAGTGTATATCCATAATTTTATACCAGTGTATGTCATAAATCCTTGAGATACCAATATAAGGATAGAAAGATAGGAAGGATTTTCTGTCAATGAACCGGGACTAGAATAGTCCCTACTCTATGAGGTAATAAGAAAGCTTGTTCATCTAGGACTTTACATAACAAAGAAAACTGCTATGAATTGGAGTCCCAAGTCGGTATGAATTGGAGTCCCAAGTCGGTATTAACAAAAAACAAAAGCCCCAAAATATAATATCTATGTTTGCTGAATATGCAAGCATTTTAACAGGGATCATTCCTCCATTCTGTAAGACTCTGTGAATGCACATTAGCCATGAAGCAATACATGTCACTTACGATATTCACCAGAGAGGCATCAAGGCATCTGCTCCCCAAGCAAAGTCATACTCAACCTTTATTTTGCCACGAGTAAGGAATCGTGCAAGTCATTTCAAGGAATACCATGCTTCTGAGTGGCATTCAGGAAGCTAAGACCTGGCAGTAGCTGGCAGAAGGAACCGGTGCTCCTTGGCTTGGCTGGCATTACAGTGCACATGATTTCCCAGCAGATGAGATGTCAGAGTCTGTGGACACAAGGTGGAAGGAGCAGGTGTTGACCTCTGGTCCTCAGCCTTCTGGCATATTTCCCTTTTTATTCTTCAATTGAAAAATTATTTTTAGTAAATTGTTAGCATTCTCTGCATCCCATCCTCTTCCTAATGCCACCTGCTGTTAGCCAATACTTCACACAGTGCTACAAAGATAGTTTTTTCCCCAGAGAAAAATAGAAATGTTACCTTTGAATTTTGCCATATTTTTTCTTTCCCTGTATCTTAGATTAGAGCATGAAAACTCTCCTGGCAGCACTTTTATAGTGGACAGTATGGGTGATGTAGCAGAAAAATACAAAATTTCAGGTTGTGTACAAAAGCTTTCTGTTAGTCTCAGAATCTGATCTGAGTTTAGCTTTTAGTTGTGTAACTTTAGGAAAATTGATAAGCAACCCTAAATATCACCTGTTCTATTATCTGTAGAATAAAAACAATAATAGTGCTTTTCTAATGGGGTTGGCGCTTTATATGATATGAAATACACAATAGTATAATGAATACAATATATCACTGATATAAGGCTTATTAAAATGAGTCCTTAAAGTACTTGTACTCTTTGATAGTGGCCTTTTTCTTTTTCTTCCGCCCACCAGATAATCTTCATTAGTTCTGTAATCTCACTTGAGGTGTCCCTTTTATTTGTTCTGCATGGTGTATTTCTGATGATCATTTGGAGTTGGAGAACGTAGAGAATAGACTTCTGTTTCTTCAGTGTGAAGATGTCTTTGTGCTAAAGTCCTTTCATCTCCAGTGGTTTCCTGTCAATGAGGTTGATCATGGAAGAAGTGGAGACCCTTTCCCTACCCGTTGTTGTTATTACACCTTTCCTTTAGATACACCCTATTGCTCCCAGATGAAGATTTGTTCCAGTTACTAAGATTGTATTAACAAAAAATTCCAAAACTTAGTGTCTTAAAACAATAGCAGCCTTTATTTTGTTCATGAATTTGCAAGTTAGTCAAGACTTGGTGGGGATAGCTCCTCTCTGTTCTAGGGTCAGTTGAGGTGCCTTGAGGGATAGGGACCAGGATCATCTGCAGATTAGTTACTGTCCTGTTGGGAGGTTAATGGAGAGAGGACTTTAGAAGTTGAGGTGTGGGTTGGAGGACTCTTTAGCTATCTCTCTTTGTCTTTTTATTATCTCTCTAAATAGTCTCTCCCAGTATAGCAGCTGGATTTCTGGCCTAGGGGGTCTAGTCTCCCAATGCACATATTTGAGAGAAAAGAAATCATGTAGAAGCTACGTTGCTTTAGATTCACCCTCAGAGGGCATGAAGCAGCACATCCACCACATTTCATTAATTGCAAGTTATCCATGAATATGGGCCAAAATGAAACTTCACCTTTTAATGAGGTGGGATTCAATGTTCTTCATTACTGTTATGGCTATTTTTGGAAAATGCAAGCTACCACAAGATTTAAGATTTGTATTTAAAGAAAAGAATTGGGCAATTGTTCCAAAGACTATATATTTTATTTTGCTTCCTCTTTTCCTTGTAATTGAGCAAAGTGGTTAGCAAATTGTCTAGACAAGCAATTCTCATAACTTTTGTTTTCAGGGTCCCTAAAGACTTAAAATTTTTGAGGACTCCGAAGAGATTTTATGTAGATTATACTTACTGATATTTACTGCAGTAGATTAAAACTGATAAAATATTTATTTTAAAAGAACAATGATGATTCTGTTAGATTAATATAAATAACGTTATAATAATATAAATAACATTAAATTAAATAACATTTCATTTTCCAAATGAAAAGTTTTTACTAGTAGAATGGAATTGCTTTAATTTTTTGTAATATCTTTAATTCTATCTTAAGAGAAGAGTACTAATATTTGCTTCTATATTCAATTTGTGGATATGTTTTGTTTGAAACATAAATTAAAAATCCGGACTTTCACGGACATGTATTGAAAATAGAAGGTATGTTTTATATAATTATAGATATTCCACTTTGACGCTACACCAAAACTTGACAAATGTCAGTTTTATCAAGGCTAGTTAGAATGTGCAAACTGAAACCATATCAAAGAATCACTTGAAAGAGAGTGAGAGAAAAAAGGACAAATGGCATCTTAGTAGTATTATAAAAATATTTTTTACTGTCAAGACATCTTGAAAGAGTCCTAGCGACTACCAAAGAACTTAATTACTCTTTAAATACCACAGATGTATAAATTTCCAATAATCCTCATAGGCTTATTCCCCATTGACCCCTCTCATTTCCTTTTTTTATGGTTCTCTTTCTGAAGTCTTTTGTCTTTTCCCTCAACTCATCCATTATGTGTCACTCCCTTCTCTGACTTCCCATCATTTGCCTGTTGAATTTAAGTGTGCAACAACGTTGGGGTTTTGTTAACATGATCTCAGATTGTGAGAAAGCTGTGTATTTCTATCCATTTGCTCCTGTACTAGCAGAAGGGCTGGGTTTGGTGGACTCATGTTTCACGGGTCTGAACTCTGCTCCCCTGAATAGGGAAGAGGCAAGGTAGCAGTGATGGGAAGCTTTATGGGCTAGGGCTGCTTCCCACTAGAATAGTTATAATCAAACATCTCTTTTCCTGTTCTAGCATATTCTTCACTTTCTAACCTTTTAACTTGTTTTGTTATCTATATAATATTATATTGTTTACTGGATTATTATCTGTCTTCTCTAGTAGCTTGTGAATTATATGAGAGAACATATTTTTCCTTCATTATTTTATTTCCAGTTCTTAGTGCCATTCCTGGAGCAAAGTAGGAATAATATTCTATCAAAGTATCTCCCCAGTAACAAGATTAAATGTCTGTTTGTCTCTAAAATGGGGATGCTTTATAGCATGATAGTAAATTAAGTGCTTAGACTAGTACCTATATACAGCAAACTGAGCATACTATTTACTCTTATTATTAAGATTTCCTGTTTCACTTTCACCATGCTTCTTTGAGAGGGAAGAATGCCATACTTGCTTCTAATCTCTGAGAGGAAGCAGTAGAGAGAAAGAACAGTCTTAGGAGAAAGAACACAGGACAATTGCAGTCTATCAATAATCCAGTCAAAATCAATCATTGATGTGACTACAGCAGCGAGATGCCCCTCATCATCATGTACTTTTGATTATGTAGATACTGCTTATGAGCAGCAAAGTTTTATTGGGGGGGGGAATCCCAATAAAATTTTGTCTAAGGCATTGAAATCTTCTTTTTCACCAAGTTATGGCAGACAGCCTTCATTATTATTTCCTTGAAGTGTAGAGAGGGTTGATACTCCTAAAGGCCTAAGACTATTAAGCAAAGCATGTAACTTGGGTGTGTGAAAGAGCTTATGCATAACAACGCTTTCAAGTGAATAGATAAGAATCAATACTAGTAAAAAACCTGCTTTGCATTCTTACTATGTGACATTTGAATTAATAGAATTTAATTTTTGCTTGAATTATCTTATTTTATTATCACAATAAGCCTATGAAGTAGGAAAAATTGATATTTAGAATTTTACAGGTGATGTAATTTAGATATAAAAAGTAAAGCATCTTGTATAAAGTTAATTAGGCTGGGGTTCAATCTCAGGCTGTTTCATGTCTATCTCTATGCATTTAACTACTGCGACATTTTTCAAATTCCTGAGTAACTTCCATTCTGGTAGATAAATAGACTGGTTTATGAACAGATTGGCAAAAGTCCAGACAGAAAGACTAGGTTTAAATAGGGAACCTCCCAGACTAAAATTTTATGATGTTGGTAAAAGTTCCTTGGGCCTTAAATTTCAGTAATCCATAGCCATTTATTATTCTCCTTTCTTCTTGGCTTGGAAGGACAGATCATTTACCCCTGGGAGAAAACATGACAAACACATGTGATGTGCATTTCAGCATATATATATTAACCCTTACCAAGAGCAAGGTGTTTGAGAAACTGGGATGTTGTCAAGAAACCAACCACAAAGTTGCTTAGGGCTTGAAAATGAAGGTTCATTTACCTACTTGAAAAGAGTTAAGTCTTCTGGACACTGTTGCTGCTGTTAAGCACAGAGCAACCAACTCTGGAAGAGAAAAGAAGCATCTTATGATAATGAAATGGTCACTTGTCAGCCATTAAGACTAAAAATAATGTACAAACAAAGGATATAAAGAAGCAATCAATTTCCTCAAAGATGCTGGCTAGGGAATGACTGTTTTTCATAGATAATTGCAACTTGAGCAATACTCTATTGCTCTCAATGTGTGTGGAATGATTTTGCCATTGGTGTTTTTTCTGTTTCTCTTTAACAAAGAAAATACATCGCCTCCATTAATGCAGGTAATTTTATTTTCACCTTCTCTACAAAGGAGATTCTGTTATCTGAAGCTTTATGAAAAGCAATATTCTTCTCTAGAGCAGAAAGGGGTGATACCTTGTGATCTTACAAAATGTGATGGTTTCTATGAAAGCATGCAACTTTGGAATATAATGTAGTATTCTGAAAAGATGTCTAATATATTCAGAAGATTATTCTTCCCATACTAATTGTACTTTCAGATGGCTGTGTGATTTGATCATATTCTTGGTCCTCAGTTTCCACATGTGTAAAATAATGAAAATGTAGGTAAATTACTTTTTAGCTCTGGAATTCAGTAGATTCTCTGATCAGCTAACACATCTATAAATAACCTAGTTTTAAATTTTGTAAGCTTCAGGAACATATACAGAAATCTTGACCTCAGAGATTTATGAATTTTGTTCAGGTAAAATTTATTCTAGATAATAGTGGAGTTGTAGGACAACTGATTCTTCTTCATAGTGTTTTAGATTCCTAAGGGATAAGCTTAGAGATAAGTGCTCTGCCTACTTCATAGAGTAGGAGATCATATACTAAGGCCTTTATTTTTATTTATCTTTATTAATTTGTATATTATTGAAGGAAGTACAGCATAATATTATATACCTTTAAGATGTGCATCATTGTAAATCAATATCTGTATATAATACATTCAAGGTCCTTTTTAAGCTGTACTTCTTTTCCCTACTCATTGTAGACTAATGAGAGCAGAGACTCTCTTGTTCACTTAACATCCTAAGAGTCTAGATTGTCTATGGCAAGGCAAAAGCCCATTGGATACCATTTAAATGAATGATTGAAAATCTTTTCTCTGGACACAACGTCATTGTGTAATTTTCAGAAGCAAAGTCTGAATTTATACTATAATTGATAAAAATGTATGAAGTTTAGATTTGTGCTGTGATACTGATGGGCAGACAATTCTCAGTTAATGCTAAATGCTCTCTTGATAGCAATGATCTCTGCTCTGGAGCTCACTAATTTTGTGAACTCTAGAGTCCCTGATTTTGTTTATGAATTCAGGTGATATAATTAAAAAAGACAAAACTTTTGAAAATGAATTTAAATTTGTCTTTAAAAACTATTTCCTATTAACTGAAAAATTCTGGCAAGCCAATTTCAAGCGCAAATATTCACATTTTTTGAATGTAGAATTATTAAACTTCTGTTGGTGATTTCTGGGTTCACCTTTTGACAACTACAGGAGAGTTCTTTCTGGTCAGAAATATTCTTGGCTATATTTAATGGATGCATAATGTTAAGATGAATTCATTTTGTGGAGATTTGATAATAATGTGAAATTTGTCTACAGAATACTCCAGTGAATGCAAGAGTTTTGACTCAGTTCCTTTATCTTTTTTTGTTTTTCAGTAACCATTCTTATTTAGAAATTTTGAAATAGCTATTTGTGACCCATAGGTAAAGAGCTATGAGTATATTAGATTGAGAAAAATAGATGTAAAAATTGAATAAATAAATGTAAATATATTTGAACTTTAATTGAATGAGTTTGATGATTATTTATGGCTAGGACTTATACAGTAAAGATTTCATAGAGTTAAGAAACTTGAAGTTGAAGAAACAGGTAAACTGTGAAATCAGAGTTCAGCTAGTAAATGATTTATTAAATCAATTCTCTTGAATATGCCATCCATCCTCAACATTTCTGAGGACTATACATTTTAACTACATGGCTGAATATAATGCCTAATAATTTGCAGATTGCTTTGTTGGGCCTGACATATCTCACCATTTGTAATGAAGAGTCTTGTGAATAAGCATCATAACCTTCACAAGCTCTTGAGAAGGCCAAGTTGAAATGAAAAAACAAAGCCCTATAAAACTATTCCACTATAAATTGGCTTTAATCTGAATGCTGTTTTCCTTGGAATACAGGAAATGTTTTTATTCTTGTCTTGGACCTCATGTAGCATTCTTAGATTCCACAGCGAAGGATTTAATTGGGTTCTATTATTTGTTCAAATGTTTTTATAGCAAGTTAGTAAGGACATAAAGGGGTAAGAGAGATTAATAATGCAAGGAATGCACACTACCAACAGAACAGAAGCAATTTTTTTAATGTTGCAAAGTTCATTAATAAAAGACTACATCATGTCAGTGCCCATCATACAAGGACAATGTAAGTATTATTTGAGTTTTGCAGTCTTCCACATAGTTCGCAATGCCTCTCTCAACAACTGTGTCAGCAATTTACCCTTCTCAAGGCTATGTGTTTTTCCATGTAGAAATGTCTCTAACTTTTCTTAGAGAGAAAAATACAGAGATAAAATTATAGGTTGTTTTTAGAGTGTAAGTTTGGGGAAAAAATCTTTTCAAAAGTATGTTTTCAACATTTGATGACAGCAGTATTTATTTTTAAAAGACAGCTATACCAGTATATTGTATAAACAAATATTTCTCCACAGGTAAGCAAAAGCAGTCAATGTGGTTATACTTAGTCACAGACTACTTTGGCCAAAAGGCAGCAGACTTGGATTTTAATTTGAACTTTAATTAGCTGTTACTGGATTTTGGGCAAGTCACAGAATTATAGTGCATTAAATGTAAATATAATATCTGTTTCATTTTCTTCACAGTGAACTCTTGTAGTTTTTTTGTATGCTGTAAAGATAACAATTAATTAATTTATATAAGGTATTTAGGATAAAAAATTAACTTATTTTATAAAAAGTGGATAATTTGTTAAGGAAAAATTTCCTATGCCTTTGAAATAAATTCCAAATCATTTACATATTTCAGAAAAACTACCATAATCTCTGGCTCTAATGGCTTTCCCAGACTCATGAGCCATCATTATCCTTGTTTTCTAATTTCAGGTCATTTTGAACTTCAGTTCAGCACTTTCCAATAGAACTGTAATGACAGAAAGAGCTTGTGTCTATGTGTTCAATATGGTAACCCCGTGTTGCGATTGAGGACTATTGAAATGTGACTAGTATTATTTTTGGGTTTATTTAAGTATAATTCATTCACATTTCAACTTAAATAACCATGATTGGCAAGTGATTATTGTACAGTATAACTATAGTGCCTTAATGAAGTGCATCATTTTTCATTTTCAGCCCTTCAAAACAACAAATATGTGTATCCTATACCTAGGACACTCCCTTTACTTTACAATGAATTCTGACTTATTCTTAGTATCACTTTCTTAGGGAGATCTGCTGGGATTCTTAAGTCCAGTTTTGATGCTCATATTATCCACTCCCCTGTCATTCCCTAATAAATAATTAAATTGGTTAGAGGTAACATTTATTTAGGAGTGATAGATTCTAGAGCATTTATATCAATATATAGTTATGATAAGAGAATATTGCTATTATTATCCTCATTTTGCAAATGAGAACCTTAAGTCTGAATAGACATTAAATAATTTATGCAAAGCTAATTCCCTATATTAGTCTTCATATTTGTGATTACATTTTCTCTTTTTTACTAAATTCCAATTTCTAGAATTTCCATCTTATTTAGGATTGTGTGCCTTAGTGCATTTGGGGCATTGCACATAGTAAATTGTTTGTGGAATAAATGCAAATGTGCTATTAAGACATATAAAATTAACCTGCTCTAATTCTATACTAATATTCTCAGATGGTTTAAAATATTTCTTCACTTAAAGCATATATTAATTAGAAGTTTGAAATTGTACTTTCTTAACAAATTTTCTCATTTGACTAAAGTGTAGTTGATAAAATTGTAAGCATATTCTGTATACAGTATGATGATTTGCTATATGTATATGTTGTAAAATGATTTCTACTATTGAGTTAATTACATAAATCTTTATACTTTTTGATTGGTAAGAACATTTTAGCTCTACTCTTTCAGCACATTGTAATTATACAATACAGTATACCAGGATCACCTAGAGCCACCATATTATTCATTAGCATCTCAGAACTTAATTTGTAGTAGAAAATATGTACCTTTTTACCAAGCACTCCTGTTTTTCCTACACCCTGGCCACTGGCAACCATTTTAACCAAATGAGTTTGACTTTTTTTTTTTTAGATTCCGTATAGCATGTAGTATTTATCTTTATGTGACTGATTTCACTTAGTATAATATCCTCCAGTTTATCCAAATTGTAAATGACAGGACTTCCTTCTTTTTTTTAAAGTTAAATAATCTTCCATTTTGTAAATATAACTCATTTTCTTTATCTGTTCAATCACTGATTGAAGAACTTAGCTTTCATATCTTGACTAGTGTGAATAATGCTGCCATAAACATGAAAGTACATATATGTCTTGGAAATAATACTTTCATTTCCTTTGTATATATACCCAGAAGTGGGATCGTTGGATCAGATGGCAGTTCTGTTTTTAGTTTTTTGCGGAACTTCTATACTGTTTTCCATAGTGCCATACCATTTTTCATTCCTACAAATAATATAAAAGGGTTGGCTTTTCTATAGCCATACCAGCATCTGCTGTGTCTTTTGATAATAGACATTCTAACAGGTATAGGGTGATATTTCTTTGTGGCTTGGATTTGCATTTCCCTGATGATGAGTGATGTTAAGCACCTTTACATTTATCTGTTGGCCATTTGTATATCTTCAGGAAAATATCAATATATATTCTTTGCTTATTTTTAATTGAGTTGCCTTTTTACAATAAGAGTTATATGAATTCCTAATATATTTTGGATATTAAGGCCTTATTGGATATGGGGTCTGCTAATATTTTCTCTTATTCCATATATTGCATTTTGATTCATTTTTTTCTTTGCTATGCAGAAGATGTGGTTTGATATAGTCCAACTTGTTTATTTTTGCTTTTATTGTCTTTGCTTTGATATCAAATGCAAATTATTATTGCCAATCTCATTGTGAAGCAGTTTACTTCCATGTTTTCTCCTAGGAAACATATAGTTTCAGATCTTAAGTTTGAGTCTTTCACCCATTTTGAATCGACTTTTGTATTTGGTGTAAAACAAGTGTCCAGTTTTTTTTTTTTGCATTGGTTACTGTAGCTTTAAAATATAGTTAAACATGCTTATATTTTTAATGTTTATTATAAATATTTATTTGTAATATGTGAATAAAATTTTGTATTTATTGAGGTTCTATATTTTATGACTATCAGATACAGTGTAGTATACAGAAAAGATTCCTGGACTGGGAATGAATAGATCTTTAATTATACTTTTTTGGTTCTGTTTGGCTATGTGAACTTTAATTATTGAGTTACCATTGCTAGGGTTTAACTTCTCAAGCCGTAAATTAACGGGTTAGATAAGATCGTGTTTAAAGTCATTTTGATATATGCATTACATGAGTCTGAGTATTTCCATTAATTGTGATCTAATTAAGTTTCAAAATACAGAAATAATTAGATAATGCATTTTTATGTCATTCTAAAGTAACTTTTAGGCATTTTATTTTTAATAGCCAGAAACACTGAATAATAAGCATTTTTAATCAAGAGTATGCTTTTCTTTTAAAATAATTTATATTATAGTCATATTACTAGAAAGTGTACTTGTTGCCTTAGTCTAATTCTTTTCTGTCTGGTGAGTAGGTAGAAAAATTCCTCTTTTTCTGACTATAGTGAGGATGTTCTGTGAACTTCATTAGTGATGACACTGGCAGAATCCTATTAAGGACTCTAATTTCATTGTGAGCCAATGTATTAAAAGGCAACATAAATTCAAGAACGGCAATAGTTCCCTAATTGTGGCATTGAAATTTCTAACCATGGGTATAGTTTAATTTTCTGACAAAGGAGTCATTTATCCATTTAAAATATTTATTGGATATTTGCTGGTCCTTGTGCTGGTGTTGAAGGTAGAGATGACTACCCTCAACATTTTCAGTCTTATACTCACTTTGAATATTCCTGCTGATGGTTGTCAAATTTGATTTAAGTTGAACTATTGACTTCCATTTTTTTCCCCCACAAAAAATCATTCTAATATACAAATCTATTTAGCCAGCATTTATCTGCAGTGCCATTTTCATGTCTACATGTCACCCTAATTTTTCCTTCATTTCTCTCTAAACATTTTAGTATGATCATCATCACTTTTATTGGTGGCTGGCTTATTAAAAATGACATTTGTGGCTCAAGCAGAAAACAATATTTTAAAGACTTGACTTCAATACTTCTCATCATAGGCCTTTACATGTGTGGGATGGGAAGAGTAAGTGTTCCTTCTTCATCTCTGGACACCTCAAACAGATTCTAGAGTTTCTTAATGCTCTTTCACAAATAACGATTTCCAGGATGATAAAATAAAGCTCATCACTTATCAAAACTTTCTGTCTCTTATGGTTATAGTTTCTTACACACACACACACACTTGACTTGGTAATTTCTTCTGGTTACTATTGTTGATAACAAACCGTTCCAACTATAGTGGCTTTGAGTCACAACAAAAACTAATCTTCTTCTTTGATCTCTACTTTTGATCAGATTGGGTGGGGACAGCTGATCTCTGCTCCACATATTTCAGCTGGGGTAAGTCAGTTGAGACTTGGAAAATTTACTTTCAAGACAGCTTTTCTCATGGCTGGAGAGTAGGCGCTGGCTGTCGTTTAGGAACTCAGCCAGGACTTGATTTCTTGTACATAGAACTCCACTCAAGCTTCTAAGACTTCCTCACAACATGGTCAATCACTTCCAAAAGCAAGGATACCAAGATACAAGGGTGCAAGTATATTATATTGTGTTGTCTCTGTCCTTTGGAATTGGGTAAGGTCAAAAGGAAGAGGAGAGAGAAATAAGAAGGTAGTACTTGATTAGCAGGTAATAATCCTGTATGAATGTTCTCTGGATTTGGTAGATGATCAAAAATTCATTCTTTCTTTTCTGGGGAATTTTTTTTTCCCTTTATAGTTCCTGCCCTGTGTTGTGACTCTGCACTGTTCTCTAGAGCAAGCGATAGCTCTTCAATAGACCCTTTGAAGTTTTCTTGGGCTCAGTTTCTGGAAGCACAAACCACACAGAGCCTTTGGGCAGATGACCTGCTCTGACATTCCTAATTAACGATTCAATTTGATTCAAGTTAAATCCCTCTCAAGAGATTTATTTCCATCACTGATAGAAGTGAAGGATTTTTTTCTTCACATTGTATCTTCTTTTATTCTTACATTGTCAGACTACTTCAGTTTTACTTGTTTATTTATTTATTACTTTTTTAAAGTAGAAATCAATTACCTATACCCAAATTATAGGAAATTTATCATAAGCTTTTCAGAAGGTTTATAAACCTTTCCATAGTCCCCAAATGACATTGAAGTTTGTGACAAGCAGTTCTCCTATTTAGGAAGAGGAAGAAGTTAAATGCCCTGATAACTTATACCTGAGAGCTGCTCTCTATTACCTGAATTGTCTTCTATCTTATTTACTTCTCTTTATTTTATATAATTTAGAGGTAGGTTGGGCAAAGGGTGGTATAACCAGTTTTTCTACCTTACTTGTTTTACATATATATATATATACATACATACATACATACATGTATATATATATATATATGTATATATTCTGTAACTACATAGAAAAAGTGAGCATTTAATGACAGCATTTTTGTTCTTAGTGTTGGGCACTTAATAGCAACTGAGATAGCAATACTCACTTACACATCCTGTAATAATATATGCATTTTAAGTAAATACGATACATTTCTTGATCTTAAGGCCTTGTATTTTGGAGGCATATAGAGTAATTTTATACCTATGTGAAAAGAATGAATAAAGGACTTGAAAGACATTTACCTTCCCAACAGCAATCTCAAAGTCAGCCTACTTCACTGAAGGTATATTTCAAGTTGGCAAGTCTTAAACTGAATTATTTAAGTTCTTATAATGTCATTATGGTAGCTGCAGTTTTGTGGCATTGTGTGGAGCCTGGAATGAAATGAGTCATTGTTTCAATGCAGTCAATGAAATAAGTTGCGCTCATTGTAGTCACAAAGCAGGCATGTGTAACCAGCACATCTGCCAGGTTCTGAAATGTAGGTGAATCCCCAAAGACGAAAATTCAATTTTCTTCGAACTTGTAGTGAGGTGAACTGTACCCACTACAGTCCATGGACCAGAAAGAAAATTCAAAAATTTTAACTGAGCAAGAGCCACAATTATTTGAGGCTTATAGGGTTTCAAACTAGAAATAACATGTAAATTAAAACTTATCTGTGGTATATGAAATACTTATTGAGAAAATAGTGTTTGGACTCTCTGTTAGGCAATGAGAGAGGTAAAAGATACAGTTCTCTCCTCCTCACCTGCAACAAGATTGCATTTCCGTTGAGCTGCACAAGTATAAAGGCTCAATCAATATATGTCTGCATTGCTGAATATGAAATAAGAACAAATATTTAGTGTAACTCATGATAATTCAATGGACATTCAAAATATTTGTTAATTAGATAGATGACAAATACATAGGTAGAAAGAGAGATAGATAAATGGATAGGTAGATAAAGATGTTGGATTAAGCTATCCCAGGCATCAAGAAGGTTCAGAAAATCTCTGGGTCAAAAGGAACTACTTGGTATTTTATTTTACCCATTAAATCCTAATTGATGTGACTATAATATGATGAATGAAATTGTTTTGCTTAGATAAGATAGATTTCACTCTTTCAATGACTTCAGTAGGAGAAAAGATTGAGTCACTGCCGTGGGAATAAAATAGATGGCTGAAAAAAAGGAATAAATCAGGGGAAGATGAAAACCCTCCGCTTGGGGCTGTCTTTATATTTAACCACAGAATCACTGAAGAGTCTTGCCCACTCTAATTTTCAGGTTAATCTGCCAGACACAGTTCATAAATGGGAATGGAGGTAGAACATTGTTTTGTTTATTTTTAATGTTGATTTTTTTTTTTTTTTTCATTCCATCAATACACCGTTGGTAGATTTGGCCACGGGCCGCAATTGAAAGAGCTCTTTCCAGTTTTGAAGAGGAGCAGAGTTGACTTGACTTACTTACATTTATTGTGAGAAGTTTTTGCTAAATGAAATTCAGGTTTCAGAAAAAGGAATGTGAGCAATAAAGAAGTGGGAGAAAGGTGGAGGGGTTTTGATATAACCAGTGAAGAGGTTTTACTGCTTAAGGGAAATATAGTTTCTAACTTTCAGAAATGAGGCAAGAAAATATTTCATTATAAAGGAAAAATATGAAGAAGCACTGACAAGCTGCATCACATAGTAAATATTGCTTAAATTTTTGACTAGTTGACTTCCTTACACTGTCAACCTTACTATTGTTTTATTTTCCTAAATGCATTTCTCTTTCTGCAAGTATTTGGTGGGTAGAAGGCTTCTAAATGTCAAAACCTGAAGGAAATCCTTGCCTCTTTGCTTTTATCTTACTTTTTTTTGACTGAAAAAGGGAAAGTTTTTCTTTTTTGTTCCATTTTGCTGAATAATCAATTTGTGCAAATATACCTTTTTGTACCCCTGTATCTAATAACGTTTTTGTTTTTTTTTTTTTTTTGGCTTTGTATGTCTGTTAGAGAATTCTGGTGTGTGAAGTTAATTGGTAGGATGCCTTCCTCCTTCAAACACTCCATCCTTCCACTCACAAGGCTTCTGATTTGTTTTTAAGTATCATTCTAATTTGTGTGTGTATGTTAAAAGTGGTCCTGTTCAACACAAGACTGAAAGGTTTTACAGTTCTTCTTTATTCACATGTTGATGTTTGTTTGAATTTGTGTATTGGAGTCTGCATCTCTGTGGTATATTTTAGGTTATAAATTCTTAGAGGACAGAAATTGTTACTCTCTGATTAACTTTGTATATCTTCCAGCATGGGTCTATGTATATACAAAAGCTTAATGCATTCAATCTGTTGAAAAATTATGGGGCCTGGGATTCTTCAAGGGTAAAATTGTATTCTGTGATATTTTCGTTTAAATATGGAATTCATCCAGATAGTTTCTTTCACAAAGCTGTCCTAATGTAAGATTATATACAGAGGAGAACGAAAGCAAAATGCTCTCACTTTACCATCATGAAAGAACGGAAGGGAGATAATTCACACGTAATGTGCATCTGATGTGTGACAGATAATCTAACTGTTTTGCACGTTACCTCAGTGATTATTCACAAGGCAAGAGGTCAAGGATAATAAAGTGTATCTGAAGGATCATAGGATTTACAACAGATCTGCCTGAATTTGAGTTCCTGTGCTGTTACTGAACTGTAATCTTGAGAATTGCACTTAACTTCTCGAACTCCGTTTGTCAATTGTTAATACCTGCCTCATAGCATCAACACAAGACTTGTGAATGGATGTTACTGTTATCAAGGTACCCCTTTGAGAAATGAAAAAACTCAGGCAGAAGCATTACATGGTTTTCCCAAGGTCACATTGCAATTGCATAGCAGTTTTTCTGTTTTAAGTCTGGTGAAAATTTAAGAGTTAAACAGCATTAGAAAGAATATAGTTAACATGACTCTGAATGTGGTCACGCCGAGAGTTGTTCTCAACACTGAGTTGAGGAGTAATTATGATAGCTGACTAGCAGTGGAATAGAGAAACAAGACTGGGATTTTTGCTCTTTGTATAAATTAAGATGAGCTTGCAACATGCATGAAAGAAGACTCAGAGCACCAGTGCATTTAAAAAGATAGATGTGTGCTACTCTCCTTATGCAGAGTTGATATGTTGACTCCACAGTTAAGGGGATTCAGAGTCTATTACATCTTGTGTCCTGCTGTGTGTTAAGTCAGCTTCCATCTTGTGGTTTTAAGGTGGGAGCTACCTGTCCAGCTAGCAACCTTATTCCAAACAGCAGGATGGAGGAAAAAAGACAAGCTTTCACTCCTTTATGGCATTTCCCGATAATAGTGTCCATTATTTCCTGCTTCTGTTCTTTTGGTCAGATATGTCACATGATTGTACTATCTGCAAGAAGCCACGAATTAGCCTGAGAGAGTTCTACCCTACACAAAAGAGAACAGGTATTGGAAGACACTCAAAAGTCTCTACCATAGTATTTATTTATGGCTATTGTATTTTCAAAATTAGTTTGAATGAAGCTGTTTTGTGTTTTTTTCTGCTACTACGTATGCTTTCAATTTAAGAAACTATTTTCATTGCTAAGATTTAATAATTGTTCATAGCTAAAATATATGGGTTTTTAACTATATGCATAATTTATTCAAAGGAATATATGGAATATTTTGCAAAATATACTTTTTCATTAATAATAAAATGTTTTCTCAAAACAACCCAATTTTAAAAATGAAAATATTTAAAAGAAGGTACATAATTTAGGACTATTTAAAGAGGTGAAATATCTAAAAATAACAATTCTTTTAGTAAGACTTAACTATTCATATATTTAATCTAAATTTCTATCTAGCTTAAGTAAATCACAAAATGAACTTACTAGGCTGTAATCCAAAGCCATCTCTTATTTGTCCTTGTATCTTTTGTGTCTCAGGCAAACTAGCTTGCAATAGGTTCTAACCTATAGTATATGGAGGGGACTAAATGGTCAATATGTGAATAAATAGAAGGATGAAAACTTAGAGTATAGGGTGAAGTAACAAGCATCCTTCTAGAAAAAGAAGTTTAGTTTTAATTTTTTGTGATTTAAGGGTAACTGTGTTTTATTTGCCCAGCATTTGGTACTTCAGAAGATCTTCCTTTCAAAAGCACTTGAAGAAAGCTGTTTCTTAAGCAGAATAAACCTTAGGTGGTCATTAATAGCTTTTGAGGGAAAAAAGTCTTGGGTAATCTTACAAGAATTTCTTTCTTCCTTGATTTCTTTCATTTGTCTTTGACTTTTAGAAAAATGAGGAACTGTTTTAAAAGCACAAATCAACTGACATTCATGAAAATTCAATAACAGTCATTTTCTTATTAAATTCTTATCTTTTGAATCTATCCAAAACCTGATATCCTTTAAGAAATCACAGATTTAACATAAAATAACATTGGTTAATTTTCTGCTTATCAGACAGTTAATGATGGTAGAAATAAGAGAAAAATACAGGAGCTAATTTAAAATCATTCATATAACCTAGATTTTTATATAGTTAAAAACATTTTAATGTATTTTCTAGGGATTTTGCTTTCTGCCCTCATTCCTCCCTATGAATTCTCTCTATTTCTTCCTTTCTTTCTTTATCTCGTCTATAAGAGTGAATCATATTTGTGGATGTAGTTTGGTATCTTTTTATCACTTAAAATCGTATCAAAGTTCTTTCCCATATCACTGAGTGTTAGTTGATAAACAATTTAGAACACTATCATGTAATTCTAGAGCATGGCTGCAATAACAACATTGCCTATTGCTGAGAATTTTTTTTTTTTTATGGCAAACAGTTTTATACACTGCTGCAGTAGATATCCTGATACATGATTAATTGACTTCTTTCTAATGTCCTTCTGCTAGATTTTAAGTTGTGGGAGTACCAGGTCAAAATATATTGCTTTTGAAAGATTCCAAATACTTAATCGGTAAATTTTGTTCTAAAAAGAAACTCAGGTTATATTCTGAGCAGTATGTGAGAGTTCCAGTTTCATCACTCCATTTCTAGTACTTACCAAATGTATTTACAAATGTTATCATGCAAAAAATAGCAACCAGTTATAGTTTTTGGTAACAATTTGATATAATACATACACACATGCACACACATATATATATAAGTTATGCATGTCTGTCTATGTCTATATACATATACACACTTGGGGCCATGCTATGGTTTTTCCTTTGTAAGCTTTTTTCTTTCTTAGACTTATAATGTTTTATGAGTCTATGATAACTTTTCTGTTGTTTCATAATCAAATATAATTTTGACTAATAGTATGAATTAGTGTTTTTAATGTTAAGAGCTATCTGATTTTCTAAGAGTTTTATTCAGTGATAACTGTTGGATTTGATTAATTAAAATCTTAGTTAATTAAAATACTAATTTATTATTTTTCCTTCCTCCTTCCTTCCCTGCCTTCCTTCCCTCTTACCTTCCTTCCTTTTTCTGCCTTCTTTCCTATGGTTCCTCTGCTGCATTCCTTTGTTCCATGTTTATATTATTTAGCTTTTTTCCTTATTTACTGAATTTAAAGGATATACTTTTTCTTCTTTTTCCAAGGAATCAACTTGTAAATCCTATTCTTTTTTGCCAGCATTACAAGGCAGTTTTAATCTGTTATTACTACAAGGAATTAACTACTAAAATTTAAGAAGAATTCTAAAGCAAAAGACAGACATAAGGAACTGTCACTAGCTCAATAATAAGACACTCAGAGAAGAGTTCTATGCCTACATTCTCCCTTCCCCCATCAGACTGAGATCCAGAGATTACTGGAAAGCACAGTCATTAGCCATGGCTCGTGGAAAGGCAGAGAAGTAATGTGGGGCTGTACTGGTGAAAACTTGCTAATAATTTTCCTCTAAGGTGATGCTCTCACCTAAAGTGAAAACTTTTCTTAGACAGTATCTACTAGAGACACATTGCTGCAAAATCACTCAAATAGGACACTAGGGGAATATCTGGCCACTGGATTGCTGGCCACTGTGCACTATAAGAATTGAGTGCTGAAGAAGTCACCAAATTACAGAAGTTGAGCAAAAACACCAAACAGTAAAGAAAACTCCTTCCTCCTAAAATGTTCTGTAGGTCTCTCTAGACAAAGCTTAGTGTCACACAAGCTGGCAATAAATAGTAAATAAATAAATAAAGAAATTCAAAAAAAATTCAAGGTCCGTTCCAGTTTTCTCATAGCAGACAATGAAGTGTGAATTTGGAGCTGAGTGGTAATAAACTAACTGATTTTGTATTAGAAAACAAAGTTTTAAATACTTATAATTCAGAATTGGAGACAATATATAGTCACAAGCTGTTCTGTTCTTATCCTGCTTAGCACTGTTACCTAGTTGCTTAAGAAATACTATTATCCACTACCGTCTCATATATCAAATCTACACATTTTGATTTCTGATACTATTTTTCAGTTAAAGGGACCAAGGCTTTGGAGAAAATAGTTGACTTTTTTTTTTCCCTAGGGAAGTTCAAACAGGTTTGTAGTATCTTATAACAGGAAGCAAATATGCTTTTCAAGACTATGGAAAGATGAAGGAATTGGCTTAATTTCTTTTTCCTGACCAAGTTGGAATAGCTTGAGCTTTAAAAATTCTATGAAAATTCCTGAATTTAGTATTACTCAAATGATGTATTTAATGCAATATTTGTATAAAGAGATTATGTTTTATTTTTATTGATAATAAACTATGTGAATACTATAATTCAGGCTAATGAAAATAAGTTTAGTTGAAGTCTCTCTGGGGTACTGAATTCCATCAAATCTAATTAGGAATATAGGCATTAAATAGGTTATAATGAAAGTTATAAAAGAAGTAAGAGTAAAAGTAAGAGGATTAAGAGTACTTAGGCTTTTGAATGGGTTTGCTGAAGGGGCTCAGTCCAAGAGTTACAACTCAGATAGACTTACATGACACCTATATTTTTGTTCAGACTCACAAAATTTGATGGCTCCTGCAATTTGCAATTTTTTGCTGTTTTAGTTTTTGGCTGTCATTTGGAATATCTATTTTTAAATTCTGTTTTTCATTAACACACACACACACACACACACACACACACATATTCAAGTCCCTGATGATCAGTGTAAAATACTAGTCAATATCTAATTAAATTTTATACCCCAAATAAGAATTATTTGCCTATTTTTTACTGAATTCACCCAATCACTTTCTAAGTTATATTTTCATAATATAGAACCTTTGGTTTCAAATAATTACTAATTTTGCCTTTTGTCAATAATTTTTGTCATTTTCTTCCTGAACTTTATATAATGGGTATTAATGATTATTGGCAATGTGTTCAAAATACACTTTCCTAATTTGTGAATTTTGTCATCTTGAAACATAACATTTAAAAAATATTTATTGAGGTAATTTGATAAACAAAATAATATAAACTTGTAAGACAGGTTCCTCATTCCTCAAATACATGCCTATACATCTTATCCACTACCAAATTACCAAAAGTTCTTCACTGTTGTCCACTGGGACCCCAACAGCACTTGGTCTCACCTCCAACTCCATTTCCTGTTGGTAACCTCAGTTCTATTGTTAATGTCTGTTGTTAAGGCTTGATTTTGTTTAGTTTCTTTGCTTTGCTAATTTTACATCAACATCATCCAGTATTTGTCTTTTTGTGTGTAACTTTTCACTTAGGCCCTTCTAGTTCCATCTGTGTTGTTGCAAAGGACAAGATTTCATTGGTTTCTGGTTTTAAAGCATTGTGATCAGAGAGGATGCTTGGTGTGATTTCTATATACATTTGCTGACACATATTTTGTTTCCTAACATATGGTCTATTCTTGAAGATGTTCCAGGGCCCTTGAGAAAAATAAATGTAAATTCTATAGTCTTTGGATAAGATGTTCAGTATATGTCTATTAAATGCATTTCTTCTAATTTTTCATTTAAAGCTGTTGTTTCCCTGTTAATTTTTCTCCTGGTTGATATGTTTGTAAAGCTACTGATATTTCTCTTTAATTCTGTTAATAATTGCTTTTTATATTCTGATACTCACTTTGAAATATACATTATATGTATATATATATATAAAATTATGAATCATTATATTATGTCCATTCTGGTCTTTCATTATCTTCTTTAACTGGAAATCTATTTTATCTGCTATAAATATAGCTATCCCTGCTCTTTTGGTTACCATTTGATTGTAAGATTGTCTTCCAACCATTGACCTTGAATCTGTTTATCTTTGGAATGTAGATGAATATCCTGAATGCAGCAGAAAGCTGGCTTGTTTTTTAATCCATTTGGCAACTCTGAGTCTTTTGATTGGTGAGTTCATTCCATTACCATTTAGTGTGATTACTGATATGTAACTATTGCCATTTTGTTAATTTTCTAAGTGTTGTTGCAAAAAATACGTTTGTTCTTCTCTTTCTCTTCTTAGGTGATTTGAAAGTAGTTATGCTGTGGCTTGATTTCCCTTTTTATTTTCTCCCTTGCTTTTTCCCTGGTGTAATATTTTGAGGTTACCCTGAGGTTTACATAAAAGTAAATAATTCATTTTTTCTCTAGCTGCTTTTCAGATGATCTCTTTCTCTTGTATTTTGTGCCATTTTAATCATGCTGTGTCTTAGTGTAGGTCTGTTTTGGTCTTTTTTGTTTGGAATTCTTTGAGCTTCCTGGGCCTAGGGGTCTATTTCCTTCCTTAGGTTAGGGCAAGTATTATCTCTTCCTTCTTTAAATATAGTTTTGGTTGCTTCTTTCTTCTTCACCTACTGGGACCCCCTATAATATGAATGTTGTTCCTTTTGATATTACCCAGTCATTTTTTAATGCTATCTTTATTTCTTGTATTTCTTTTGTTTTCTTTGTTGGTCTGCCTGAGTGTATTTCACTGTCCTATCTTCTAGTTCACTGATTCTATCGGAGGCTTTTTCCAGTCTATTATTGAACCTCTCTGTTGTGTTTTTTAGCTCCATGAATTCTGTTTGCAATTTCCTCATATTTTCTCTATCTTTGTTGTAGTTCTATTTCTGTTCCTCTATTGTTTTCCTGATTTTAGTGAATATTATTGAAACTATTCCTTTAAAGTATTCATTAAGTTGTTTAATTAGGTCTATTGCATTCAGATTTTACCCTGAGGTCTTATTTTGGTCCACCATTGTGTATGTTTCTCTGTCTCTTCAATATGTTTCCCATTCTGTATTTATTTCTATAAGTTAGGCTTCCTGATACATGGGCCTTATGTTAGGGTGTTGAGTTGCACAGAATAGACCTGGTTGTTGGTTTGGAAATTTGAACTTCCTTTAACTGTGTGATCACAACACTCATTAGATTTGTTGACACTCTACAGTGAGTCCTATGTTGAGAATCTAGACTACAGGGTTTAGAGTTAATATAGAGAATGCAGAGGTTCCTACCAAAGTCATAGTTATAAACAACAAAGCCCAAGGAGAGAGATCCAAGTGTAAGCAGGACCAGTCTGTAAGCAGGTCATAGTCCTAATACAGCCCATAGGAGAGAGATCTGGGAGTTGCTCTTAATGGAATATCTTCTTTTTTGAAAATTCCTCAGTTCTGCAGAAGAGTGGCAATTTAAGCAGGGGGTGGTATATAAGCCCCAAGTCCTGAGGATGGAATTTTAGGAGGTACCAAGCAGATAGAAAACTATATTAGAGTAGCAGCAGGCTAATGGGAACTGTGATTTTGATGGAGCTCTTTCAATTATTTTCCCAGTGAGAGGGGTAAAATGGAATGCACCCTGCCAGGAAACAGTCAACTATCCACTGGGCTGCTGTCACCCTGGCTGCTTATATCTGGCTACCTGTGGAAAGGCAGTGGTGCCAATAGCTTTCCACCCGTCTGTTAATGGTGAAGAGTTCAGGCATGGGCTTTCCCACAATAGTGGCCTCCAGTGTGCATTGTGAGGAAGTAGTGTCTACATTCACAGGTATGCTAGCCCCCTTTTCATCACATGTGGCGGCTCCAGGCACAGTGGCTAAAAGGCAATTCACAGATATGGGAGTGCTCACTGCAGGAGAAATTCCTTTAACTCCAGGAGATTATTGGTTTTATCTGATCTCTCACTGCAACCTCAGAATCTTTAAACAGGGTAATGTGTCAAGACAGATTGGCTTCTCCTACCTTTTATGGAAGTATGTGTCCCCTTTGTGGAGATGTTGATCCCATTTAATTTCAAAGACCATAGTTGCCACATAGGGTTTGTTTTTGTTGTTGTTGGTATTTTTTCCATTGTGCTGTGGGGAAGAAGTGAGTAGCCATCTTGGAATCAGATCAATACAAAATTTCAAGATATTTTTTCAAGTAACTTATTCAGAAATGGCATGAGATGGTTTACTTATTTGAACTCTTGGACATACACTAATGTTTTTCTGTTAAATTGGTATATATATATATATATATATATATATCAGAAAACAATTTTCTAGGATATCTAGATATTATGCTGGGTTTCTTAAATTTATTTTAAATTTATAATCTTTGTTTTTTTCTGGAAATTCATTTGTTAGAAATCTGAGATCAATCTGATATTGGTAACTTTGTAAGTGACTTGTTTATTCCATCGAAAACATTTATAACTTTATGCTTGAAATTTTAAAATACAGCAAGAAGTGCTTATGTTTTGATATTGACATTGCCTTCTGTTCTTTAGACTAATGCTGATTTAGCCTGATCCTGGTCAAAGTCACTAGAAGACTGAATATATTAGAGTACCTCTTTCTTAAGTTCCATACATAATATAAAAAATTAAAAGATCATTTCAGCATTGGAAAAGTATGGTGATGCCCACAGAGTTGTATAACTCATCTCTCTAAAATCTGATATAAGTAATTTAGTTCTCAGAAAAACTCAAGAATCTACTAAGAGGACATGATATTTATAAAATCATCAATCAAGATATTACTAGTAAATTACGCTTTAAATATTTCAAAAATTAGGATTATTCAAATGCAACAGCAGAAAATATAATTCAGAAAAACCTTTACAATAGGTGTAATCTAACTTTCTCATCATCTGCAAAGGGATTCTTAGCCTACGTAGGTTACCTCGATTTGTTCACTTGGTGACTTAAGGATAACCTGAAGGACTGAGTTTCTTTCTGTTTTCCATTCTGCCATCCTTAGAGGGGATTTTATCTTTAGGTTCAAAAAAAGCTGAAAGACAGCATCAGCTTTTCTGGATTATCATGTCTATTTAGGACAACAAACAGTGGAAGAAGAGTTTCTGTGTCTCCTTACATGTGTTTTTAATTTTTAATCAATCCAGAAATTGTTTCTCAGTGATCCTCAAGTAGATTTAGTTTAATTAGACATAAATTATATCACAGAACCATGATTAAGCTAATCACAGTTAAGACATCCACAATGAACTTAGACAAATGACAAGTCATTTACTGTGAGACCTGCCTGCCCGAAACACATAGGTGTGCAAAAGAGAATACATACTTAAATGAGAGCAGTGTTCTGTTATAAAGGATGGGAAGAGGGACAATATGAACAGTGAAAATTTATAAAATATCCAAGATATTAAAGGAAATATGAATTCAATTAATTTTCTTTAATTAGATAAAATCTGGTATTAAAATAATAAAATTAACAAGAAGCCATGAAAGTTGAAAAAAGTAATGAATTCAATATGTCAATGATAACATTAATTGTAAATATATTAAAATAATCTCATAAGATATATTTAGGAAAGAAAAATAAACATATAAACATGCATATATACACACACGCATGTATGTCTATGTATATAATTTGGAAGAGATACGCTAACAAGAAAATGACATCATCTTTTAATAAAATGTTTTTCTTAAAAACTAAAAGAAAGTTACACAGGAACTTTGAAAATAAGTGGGATAATGTTCTTTAAACAAAAGTAGATATAATTATAGAAATAGTGCAATCACCAAAGAGATATGAAGTGAAATAACACAGCAAGAAATAATTAGAGCAACTAATTAGAAATGCTATAAATGCAAAGAGAAATATAGAATTTAAAGGGATAGAAGGTTTTAGCACAGTTTTCTAAATATTCAAATGATCAGGTTCACAAATATATTAAGGATTTTTAATTAAACTGACACATTCAATATCAATACACATATATAGATAAATCATGTACACACTTCATTCAAATGTATTCTAAATCATTATTCTAGGCCACAAAAAATGCTAATAAATACAGTCTTCAAAACAAAAATTATACTGAGCATCATTCTGACTGATGCTGGATCTGACCCTGGGGATTTCTAATGACTCTTAATGCCCAAGCAGCCAACCTGTATATGAATTATGTCCATGAAAGCTATCTATGAAGTGAGCGTCCCAAGGGAAGAGTCAGGCATTCTATAGCCCCTCTCTAGTTAGAGGGTACTGAATTTCCTTTAAGAGGACATTCTTCATTACACTGGACATTCATTTGCCTGAGAGAGTGGCTTGGCTGAGATTCAGTAATTTGGCACTGCAGCTCATCATTCGTGACCTCAGGAAAAATAGCAGCAGAGTGGAGAACAAGTGTCTGCTCAGCAACCAGATTCTTAACTTCACCATGGGAAGGAATTCAAGGATGAATCAGAAGAAAAGTATAAGAAAAGATTTACTGACAAAACAAAAATATACACGTAAGAAGGATGTGCCAGCTTTCTATAGGTTAGAGTATCAGTATCAATACCTCCAGGAGTCTAGAGGTAGTAGTTATGTAGTTCCTCTTGACCATGATTTGCATCAATTCATTTAGCATTCATTACATTTCCTAGGATAGGGTGAATTTCTTTGACAGAAAGGAGGTCTTCTTAAAGGGGACTTCGCATTTAAATCCTTATATGATTTTCCTTGAGGAGACAGTTCTTCTTGTATACTAACTTATTAATGATCTAGAAATAGGCATACAATGATATTTGAGGTCAACTGATGTTATATCATAGGTATTTCAGACATCTTTTGGTGTAGACAGCTCCTAGACCAATGGTTGTTTTGCAAATCTGTGGTGAGACCGTCTCCTCTGGCTACAGGCAATTATCTTACAACTGACTATCTTGCCTTATGAACACAGTACAATTAAATTAGAAACTTGGAATCAAGAGAAATAAAAATATTAATTCACATAAAAAGTTGAAATCACCCAATAAGTAACTCTTGAGATAAGGAGAAAATAAAAATTCAAATAAGCTATTTCAAAATGAAAACAGATGAGAGCTTCACAAATTAAAACAAATAATGATTTGGCCAAAGTGGTTGTTAAGAGAAGAAAATAATAACCTTAAATCAATATATTAGAAAACAAGAACAATGAAAACTGAATGAATCAAGTATTCAACTCCAGGAGTTGTAAAAGGAATAAAAAAGTGAAAAAAAAAAAAGTAAGCAGGAGGAGGCAGTTAATATAGATAAAAGCAGAAATTAATAAATAGAAAATAAGCACCAGATTTAAGAACAGTGGACTTGATTAATAAGACTGTAAGCTAGTTTTTGAAAAGAACAATAAAATACACCAATAAAGTAGATTAATCTTCAGCAAGTTTGATTAAGAAAATTAACTTTAAATACATTATAATAAAGAAACAGAGCACCACTACAGATAGCAAATAGATATTTGGAAATACATTTTTCCTGGAAAATATAAATTGCCAAGAGATTCCAAAAGACACAAGAATCCTAATTAGGTCAATAATCATAAAAAAAATGAAAAAGCTTTTGAAAGATCTGCCCTTGAATAAGCACCAACCGTAGGCACATCTGTAAGGAAGACTTAACAAAGCCTTTCCTATCCTGTCAACACAATAGTTCTTGGATACAGACTGAACATTTCTCAACTCATTCTATAAGATAACTATCAGAATACTAAAAATTAGACAAGGGTGTAGAAAATAGATCTATCTAACTTATGAATACAGTGAAAATTTCTAAATGATTAAAACTGAGTAATTTTAATCTAGTAATGTAATGACGAAATAGGATTTTGTCAGTTTAATAATTTTAGAAAAAGAAAAAAGTACCTGATCTACTTGAAAAACTCTGAACAAATTATTCCTAAACTCAAGCTATCACTAGAGAAAACACCCTTAAATTGATAAAGAAAATCTATTAGAAAGTTCTCACTAATATGATGAAAATTAGGATTTTAATTAAATAAAAACAATAATAATATAAAGTTGATGACTGCAATACTGAGAACAAGTCATGTTCCAGGTATGTTACTACTCAAGAGTTTTCTCATGTGTTGTCTAATTTACTCCTTTAATATCACTTTGTGGTAAATATACTTATCATTATTATTGTAACAACAATATTAAAAACCAGTGAATTAAAGCTAAGAAGTTCCTGTTACTTATTTTTAAGTGTTGATATTTTAGGCAATGCAGTAAGGTAGGAAAAAGAAATAGAGGTATGTAGTTACTAAGTTGAATTTTTTGATCAAAAGAGTGAAAATCCATTTGGATTATTCAAGAGTCAATTTAATAATATTATATAAAATGAATTCAATAAGGTGATTGCTATTCCAGATTTGTAATTTTTCCTATAATTCTGAAATAATCAACTAGAAAAAAGCAATGAGGGAAATATCCATTTAAAATAGTTACGAAAATGGTAAACATAAAATACCTAGGAATAAACTGAAAAATAATTGAAAAACCTAGATATAGAAGAACTACAAAACTTCACTGGAGATAAGACAAGGAGGTACGAACAAAGGGCAGAACACACCATGATACAGCACGTGAATGTTTAACACTGAAGAGATGTCACTTCTTCTTATCTCATGTAATACCAATTAAAATCCTAATAGGATTAAAAGTATTAAATCTGAAAAGTTGATCTTCAAATATTCCTGAAAAAGAAAATGTTTAAGATTAGCTGTGAGAATATTGAAGTAAAAACGACAAGGAAGGGAGCTTCGACCTAATAGGTATCAAAACACAATAAGTTGTGTAGAAGTCCCAGACCCTTATACAGTGTGCATATTAAAGGGTCCCCACAACAATGAACAGTACTCAGACACTGGTAGGTTGTTCCACAATTCAACTCAGTTCTGACACTATCTACCCAGCAATAGATTCCAATTTCACAGGTAAAGGGTGCAGACTCCCAAGACCACACTCCAATTCAGACACCAGTCACAAGTCCATGCTGTTAGTTACCTGTGTTTCTGATCCACTGACTATAAATCAGAGATTCCCAACAGACCTGTTTCAAGTTTCTTTTTTATTTGATTGAATTTACTAAAATAGAACACAGAACTCTGGCAACTCATTTACTTACTAGATCACCAGTTGATTACAAATGATTTAACCCAAGAACAGCCAGGTGGAGAGAGATACACAGAATGAGATATGGGGAAAAGAGTTCTCCAGATGTGCCACTCTTTCTGTCTTACATGTATTCATCAACCCAGAAAAATCTCGTTTTGGACGTTTATGGAGGTTTCCTTCAGAAGCATGCACTGATTGAATTATTGTCTTTGGTTGAACTCAGTTTTTGGCCCCCTTTCCTCCCAATGGTTAGGAGGTGGAAATGGTAGTTCCAGCCCTCTAATAGTGTGGTTCATTCCCTAGACAACCGTCCCCATCCTTAACTGCTTCCTAAAAGTCACTTCATTAACATAAAACAGGAGGATATGCTTATTACTCTCAACACTTAGGAAATTCCAAGCTAAGTACCTTGATGAAAACCAAATATATGTGAGAAATATATACTGACATCTGAATGACCAAATACATTTTTCTTATAAATCTCAATTTTGCATAAGATTATAGTAGTTTTAGACTATTTGTTCAAAAACATGTGTGAACAAAATAAACAATGAACTTGGGACTTGATATTTTGAGGGAGCCATGTTGTCATTTTAAGAGAGCTGTCTCTGAAATCTGACTTCATCAATTTAAATTCCCTGCTCCATCTATCACTTAATGCATAATAACTTCTGGTGAATAATTTGGCATCATTTATAAAATAAAAGTCTTACTTTACAGTATTGTTAAAAAAGATTAAATATATTTTTTTAATAAATTAAGTTTTGTTAAATTTTTATAATAGCACATGCTAGCACTAAAAGAGATTTGATAAATTTTACTTATTATTGTTATTCACTCATTAAATAAATATTTATTACCTACTATGGGTCAGTCTTGGGAAGGTTCTAATATTGTTGTTGCTATCACTATTATTAGAGAATTAATTTAAATACTCTTTAAAAAATATTATAGGAGGCAATCAGTCATTTATTTGGAAGAAAAATGACCTTATTTTTAAAATAGATGCACGTAACTTCCCAAATAGATTAAATATGTTTAAAAAGAAGCATGAATTTTTTCCAGTAAGTTGATTGACAGATACCTTCTATGTCATATATAATTATGTATAAATATTTGTTATATATGTTACAAAACATGATAGAACCAGTAAAGTTTTTCTACTTCTTATTCAAAGAGTAAGACTTCTATTCCATTTGTTTTGCTCTCTTGGGGGTGTTAATTCACCAAGTTTAAGTCTCTCTCTCTCTCTCTCTCTCTCTCTCTCTCTCTCATTTCTGTCATTGTCTTTATAATGCAGCTTTTGTCTTTATACTTTTGTCTTAAACTGTTATATTAGATGTTTTGTCAAAAGAAATTGTTGTCATTTGATGAGTCTTCATCTCTTCCTTCATAAAGATCTTGATTTCTTAAATGTTATTAGGAATGCTAAAAAGTTAGCTAAAATTTGTCTAAACATGCTTCTCTTTTGAAGTTATTACTTTCTGCTTATTCTTTGTTTTAGAATCTTTTCATTAGTTTGTGTGTGCGAGAAAGATACTTATTTGTGTTATTTTGCTAGTTCTTCTTACTTGAATAAGAAAATGGCTCTCTTGAGTATAATGTATAGTCCTCCTGGTTGGTGATAGACTTTTTCTCTGATCTAAGGTTGGCATCTTGACCGAGATGCTTACTGTGAACACTTGATTCTAGTTTCCAGTGCTCAGGTCTTGTTTATCTGGCATGATGCTCCTGGGCTGAGTAGCTTCTTGATTTGATGTAGAATAACCTATTCCTGAGCATTTAATATACCTTGTATTCTCCTATGTCTCATAGGGGTGAAGCGCAAAAACACTATGATCCACAGTGTCTACTCTTAAAATCTCTTGTGTTAGCTTCTTCAGAGGATTGGATTTCTCTCCCAGGATGCAATCCTCCATTTAAAAACAAAAGTGGATATAGATGGGCCCAGTAGAATCACGTGGGTTTCTCCAGCTAGCAACAGGAGAGGAAGACAAAAGGGTAATTAGAGAAATCTGAGGAGAACTACATGTATCATTACCAGCTTTGAAGATGGAGAGTGGAGGGCAGCCAAGGAATGCAGACAGCCTCTAGAAACTGCGAACAGCTTTGACTGATAGACAGCAGTTTCCCCATTCCTCAGATATATGTCAATACGCCTGAGTAATTTAGGATAATCTCCCTAATAATCTCCTTAATAATCAGCTGATTAGTAAGCTTAATTATATCTGCAAAATCCCTTTGCCTTGTAAGAGAATATATTCACAGAGGCTTTGGGGCCTATTGTTCTGCTTACCATTGTTCACCGTCTAACCCTCCAAGATTCACTTCCTCCTGTGGTGCCTAAAAGTTTCATTCCATTACAGTATAATGTCAGAGTCCTCCAGAAAAATTTCATATAAATCTAAATAAATAAAAATCCCATGTCTCATGGTCTAAATCAGATGAACATGAAACTCATGGTATCATCCATCCTGAAGCACCATCCCTACACCGGTGGACCTGTGAAACTAAAGAAACAAGTCATGTGCTCTTAACATGCAAGGGTGGGACAACCATAGGATAACAATAATAGACATTCTAGTTCAAAAGGAGTCACTGACCCAAAGTATTTAAAAATCCACCTGGGCATATTCCCTTAGGGTCCAGGACTAGAAACAATCCTGCATTGTTCTGTCCTGCCTTCTCAGATCAGCCTTTGGGAGTAGTCACTCTTCCTAAAGAGCCATTACTGACACCTTGTTGTTGCCATCTTGAAACTCTTGTCATTTTTATCCTATCAAGTTATTTAATTTAAAAAAAGTGGATATAGAAAAAATAAACACTAAAGAGTGGAGGCTGAGATACCTCTGGACCTCAGAAAATTATAGAAAGGATGTTTTCTCTCCTTTTGTCCTATGGAGGCCCCATGTTTCTGAGTAGATAGAGGTAGGTCACGGAAGGTAAAAATTCTACAAATCTGCCTTAAAGTTTTTCAGTTAGTAAAAGTCAGGCTGTGGTGAGAGTGAGATGCAGACAACTGATAATGCTCAGAGCTCATTGTGCTATGAAATTCTACTACATTCTTGGACTTTGGTAAGAGTTCAACAAGAAAATAAGAGAAAGTGAAACAAAGCAGTTATTCTCAGATTTATTTTGTTTTAGAAAAAGATTAAATTATTTTTTCAAATATAAAAGTAATGTCTTCTAACCATATAGCATTTGGAAAATATATAAAAGTAGAGTGATGAACAGTGACTATAGTTAACAATATGGTGTTGTATATTGAAAACATTTGTTATGAAGATAGGTTTCATATTGAGTTCTTACCACACAATAAAAATTGTAAGATGACACAAGAAACTTTTGGAAGTGGATATGTCTATCACCTTGCTTATATGATGGCGTCACAGTCACATGCATGTATTTCTAAAGTCATCAAAAAGAATGACAAGTTTTTCACACAAAGTGTTGATATAATGATAATATAGAGAAGAGCTCTAAGTCTTGATAGATTTACATTTTCTCTTGATTTTCTGTTGGAGAAGAACAATTCCTACTAGGACATTAGGTGGCATATAGTTCTCTAAAAAATATCACAGTGAAAAAATCATGTACATACATATACACACACACACAACATACACATACATATATAAAATTTGGTATAAAACACATTTATCAGAATATTTACATATGCATATAACATGGACAATATATAATATATATTAATTGTATAAATATATTTAAATTACATATCTGCATAGTATACTAGCCCCAGGCAGAGAGTATTCTCCTCCTTGATATTTTGACTCTGAAGATTTTGTGGAAGACAGGAAGATTTTGAATCATTAAGAGCAGAGACTACTCCCAATACTATTCCATTCAAGAAGAAAGGCTTGGAAATGTCCTTGTTATAAAACAAGATTGAATAGTTTGTTTGGCTTTAAATTTTTACATTGTCAATTAGTAAAAATATACAGAGAGGGGAAATTGGGTTATGATAAATCTCTTAAAATAGATTTTGACACATTTTAGCATGATAATTTTGGAGCTGGATTTACTTCTATTTGTCTTTTCTGAAATTTTTTGAACTATGTAAAATAGATGAGCTTTTCCCTAATTAAAGTATGCAGCCTCTTTTGATGGCCACTTATATGTTAGACTCATTTGTATCGAAGCTGTTGCTATTCCACCAGCTATTGCTGATAGTACAGATGCTGTTGGGATTTGAAGACTCTCCAGTGGGTGACTGGTCTTTATTGACTTCTTTTCCATTCAGAAAGCTATTTTGAATTAGCAATAAGGTCTCTGAGAACAAATAATTGTTAAAGTGATGACTAAAAAAAAATTAATGAAAAACTAGGCTGGCCATATGTACCATTTTAAGTGGGACAGTACTGGACAGTACTATTTTTTTCATACTTCCCAACCATCCCATTGTTTTAATATAAATGTTAATTTTGTTCCATTTTCAATAAACCAGGACTATCTTTAACATATAGCAAAAGAAATCATTTAATTGCCCTCGTCCCAGTCTTCAGGGGGCCTACAGCAGCTGCCCCTCTTGCTCCACATTAAAGACAGACTACTATTGGCCACAGCTGGTACTGCCATTCCCACTTCCTGCAAGGCAATAGGCGTTACACAGGAAGAGGATTACCCCACGCTCCATGTGTGTCTCTTTCTTTCAAGGGAGTAGAATACCACAGTGTGGTCTAGGCACAGGTGAGTACTATGGGGGTTATTTCTGGCACTATGGGGTTATCTTTGGCACTGTGAGGGTTATCTCTGTCACTGTGTGGTTATTGGCTATTTCTGGCACTGTGATGGTTACAACAGCATGTGGTTTAGCGAGGGCAATTAGAACAAGGCTTATTGAGGCACTAAATTTGATTTTCAGCTGAAGTGAAAATTCCTTGCAAAATGGCCCTGGCCATTTTTATGAGGTATTGCCAGACCACACATCATTACTACACCATCTCCCATCTCCCATCATAGTATTTGCCTGGCTGCTTTTCTCCTACTCAGATTTCTCTGCCTCCTCTCCTCCCCTTATTCACCAATGCATTCATTTATGTCATCCCAATGTCTTGTTTTTGTCTCAAGGAAATATGGTCAACCTAGCAAAGTACTAATAGTGTTGGTATCTAAATAATAACATGGCAGTGAAAAATGATTTACTTCTGAAAATAAAGCACAAATAGTTCTCTTTTTCACTTTTAGTCTGTTAATTAAATCATAATTTTAATAATTTTGCCCAATTACTCATCTATATTAGTTACATGTTACTACATAATAAACTAGCCCCAAATTGAGTAGTTTAAAATCAGCTCATTTATTATCTCAGTTTCTGTCTATCACAAATTCAGGCAGTTTAGCTCGACCCTCTGGCTCATAAGGCTGCATAAAATGTGGGCTCATCACCCTGTTTCATCAAAGAAGCAAATGAGAACAAGGGGGAAGGAAGGGTGGAAGGTGGAAGGGAAGATGAGAAGACAGCACAGATGGAAGTCAGTATCTTTTATAACCTAATTCTGGAAGTGATATCTATTATTTTTGCAATGTTTTATTCGTAGAAGTGAGTTGTTAGTTCTACTCAAGACACCCAAGGGGAGATTTCACAAAGGCAGGGATACTAGGGAGTAGGGATCATTGGGGACTATCCTAGAAAGTCTTGATGCTCTAAACCTGATTGTGTCTCCCTCTCTGAAGGAGGCTCTCAGTATCTGCTAGAATGCAATCCAAAGAAGGTATGATTAACCTCTGGATCCCCCACTCTCACATGCTCTTTCCTTTTTAACATGCTCTATCTCCAGAGAGGAGAAAAGAGAAAAGGCAGGAAGAAACAAAGAAGCAATACTTTTTGAAGACCTACAATAAGACATATGTACATATATCATTGTGTTTTTATGTATATATGCACACTATATATGTATATATAGACATGTATACATATATATAGAGAGAGATATATAAATAATAACCAGCTACCTGGTATTTACTATGTAGTGTATCTCCAAAAGTATTCATGAGATAAATATTATTATTCCCACTTTAAAGATCAGAAGACAGTCAGTTTATATCTTGCTGATGTGTACTGAAAAGTTTAGAGTAAATTCAAAATTTTAATCATCTGTCTAGCCTTATTCTATATACATTCCCACTTAAGCAGGTATTGAAAACTGTCAAGATTCTCTACCCTCTAAAGTACCTAAGTGTCTTTTGATACATTAAGCCAATGCATTTTTCTTTTAATACCATTCAGATATTATGTAAATATGTTATCTGTGGCTCCTTCTTATCCAGAATTCATAAATGGAGCAAACTCTCACGCTTACTATGTTTGGTGTGCAGTATATGCTCAATAACCTGAACAACCCAAGCCTCAGATGGATTGCAAATCCTAAATCATCCTGAGGCAAAATTGTGAGTTAAACCAAAGTAAGGAATTTTTATTTTCTGGAACAATCTCACCTCTTCACAGTGAGAGGCACAAAAGGATACCAAACAATTATATGTTGCACATCACTTTCTATAAGCCAATGAATACAGCCATCCCTTAGAAAACAAGTATGATTGACCTTGATACCATGATACAGTTCTATGAGCACTTGTATGTCATGTGCATCAGAAAAACATTCTTATTTGCTCACAGTCAGGACCTCATTTTCTCAGCCAGCCTGAATCTCTATAATCGACTACTTTTTTCACTGTCAAATAATGATCTCTATGACTTATTCTTTTTAAAATAAAAAATAAGTTTAATAATTTGCTCATAATTTATTTCTAATAAATATCACAATTATACAATTTGATTATTGTATTAACATACTAAAATAGATTCATTATATAAAACTTGAAAAATTTCATAACATACCAAGTTAACTCTTAAAGACTATATGTGAGGATATTATCACATTGTTTTAGCTTTGTTTTTTATCACTAGGAAGAATTTTTAGCACTAGGAAATGACTATTCCCTTTTGACTATTTCCTTTCCTTAAAATATTAAACTTTTTTTCTGAACAGCATTTGTCTTTGTTAGGGTTTCATGCATTTTACTGTGAGGGGTGTGTTTTCTTTTTAAAATTAATTTGCTATTATTTTCCCCTTCCTGCTCCAGTTAACTGAGTCATTTATAATTTTGTCAGATTTATTTATCTATCCAAGGCACCAAATTTATCCTCAAGTCATTCTCTTAAACAGCAAAAGAGACCAAAAAAGAAAACATGAAAGAACTCAAGTGCTCTCACAAAGAAATTGCTAGTTCAGTCAACAAAATTTAAACTTCCAGTAAAAACAGAAAACTCTCTGAGGTGTAGACCTCAATGGCTAAGAAAAGCCACAAGTTCAAGGTGACCTGGCCAAAAGCATTTATACTTTCAGCCAAACTTATTAAAAGCAAAATTCATTTGAAAGGAAAAAAAAAAAAAAACCATCTACTGGGTTTCATAACATCAAGATGACAGACTACAAAAGAATTTTATTTTTAATAATATTGCCTATGAACATGACTCTAAATCTGTTTTTCTTTCAAGTTCTTCTGCTGCCCACTCTCCAGCTACTCCTAGAATAAGCCATCTACTCTTGTGACTAGAAAACAAAACATCATATTTGACAGGATTTTATTTTCAGGAAGCATTATTTTTCTTCTTAATATGAGAATGTAAAAACTTTCCCACCCTATCCTAGGACAGAAGGCAAGCCAACATGAGATCAAATGCTTTAAAATGACAATAGCAAACCAATACACATTCAGTGTTCAAAGGCACAGCAGAATTAAGGCTCTAGTCTTTTGCTGTATTGTGTCAGGGGAGAAATGTGATTTTATATTAATTTGCATTTAATCTTATCTATGCAAAACTGGCAGCTGGAGGAAACCAAGTCACTGATTGCCAAAAGGAAAAGTATTGGTAGAATTTTTGAGTTCATAGTCAGCATTAATAATCTTGAAACATAATTGTGTGCATCAAAGAAAAGCTGTGACGTTCATCAGTCCAATGACACTGTGCATCAAATGGAGATGTATCCAATTTTAATGTCTTTTTTGTGATCTACACATTCAAATTGGAAGCCATACTGAGAAGATATTGCCAGACAAAGGAAAATGGGTGAAGGCTGGACTTTGGTGGCTTTCAGTGGGCATTCAGAAGACATATGGAGGAGGTGTTGAGATGTGTGAGCTGAACAGTTGCTTGAGCTAGTTCATGAAGAATATTTATATACAAGCTGAGACTCAATTTCATCACACAGAAAATTGGATGACATATTCAGGTGTACATCTTAGCCTGAAGAGCCAAGATCCACCTCAGAAAACAGTTTAAAACAAGAATGTAAGAGGATGAGTGACAACCTCCTTATCTCTTACAATAGGGAGACACTTCAGTTCTTCTATCTTAGCAGCATAACAGCAAAAGGAAGAACTTGGAAAATGATTATAACCTAAGTGCAGAGAAACCTAGAAAAGCTAGATGCTAACTGGATAACAGGAGTTCTCAAGCTTAAGGGCAGTTCAACAGAAGAATGACTGAGGGATATGGGAAAATTTTTGTTCCTATAAAAATGAAATAAAGCATAAGCCCAGCAAACCTCAATAGAACACCCACTAAAGTTCAGGATTAGTTATTGTCAAAGGTTGGTGTTCAAGTTTGAATATTTCTGATGGCAGTGAATTTAGCATTTCTAAGACCCTGAAGCTGAATCTTTTTTTTCTTTGATATTGAAAGTATGATATATCACTTAAGTCTTAAGTAAGACACTATTTGGATTTTTTTGTAGGGTGAGGTATCACAATTCAAGTCTGCTGTCTCAAACCTTTAGAGATTTCTCTGACTATTTGTAAATATGAATGTGGAGGATACATTTAATAAGACCATGGCAGTTCCAAGAAACACTACCTTAGCATAAACCAGAGTTATTATTTTAATTGGCATAATGTTACAGAGATGCACGGCTTGAACTAAAACTGAGTTTGTAAACTATGTGGTAGAAAAATTATACATATAAAGATTTATCTAAAGGAAATATGTTATTCAAAATTATTCAAAAATCAGCCCTGTTTTTCCCTTCTTCTTTTATTCACACTAAATTATCCTTACATCTTATGGGGCAGTAAATGCCAAAAGAAGAAAGTTCTATGACTTTTAGAGGATCGAGATTGGATGTGAGTTACTTCAGTGGCAATATTCATAGGATGCTTGGATCACATAAAATACCTCTCTAATTCTATTTAGAGATTCAGGAAGGAGTTGGGGAAATATATCTGAGAATAGACAGCAGTAAATAAACCTTCATATGACTCCAGAATATCAGCATACCTTTAAATGCACCTACTGCCATAATTACCAATGCAAGTTTCTCACAGCGTATGCAAGATCTAGTCTTTATCAGATATTTGAATCTGATTTTTTTCTGAATATTGAAATAAGCATTACTTCTACAAGAAGAATCATATTATATAAAGGGAGGGTATGATCTGTTTTATTTCCTGGCCTATTTCAAGTGCTTTGAACAACTCCTGACATTAAATATTCAATATATATTTGTGGAATAAGAGTATTAATAAACAAAAAATACAAAATGCAGCAGTCTCATAATAATTTTCTAAGTCCAATAATAGTTATTTTTGTTTTTAAATCTAGGATTTTCATGATCTGGTTTATTTAAAAGGGGTAGTTAAGGGTATTGAAAGTTTCACCTTTCTTATTTTCTGATTTGAATATAACATCTCAAAATTAAGGAATATAGAACAACTGAAAAGATCAATTTTTTATAAAGGTTGTATGCCAGTCCCTAAGCTATTGTCTCTTACCTCAAAGTCCACCCTTCTGTAGTATTTTGATGCTGTGATAGGAATTCTGAAAATCACATTTTTCCTCCACCAGCTGCTTCTTCGTTAGGCTCAGCCAATAGGGGTGCTAGACAGAGAAGGGAGGCTGCTTCTGACATGCGATTACTGTCAGTGCACATCAGCTTCACATCAGCTTCTCTTGGGCTTCCAGTCTGCTCTCTGTGTTTGGGAACATTACTCCAGTAACACTTCTTCATCTCCGCAGCAGTATTGCCTTTCCGTAGTAGTACATGAATCCAATTTGCAGTTAGCCAACACTCATAAAACCAGTCTGATCAGACATTTAGAGACATTGGCACCAGCTCAGCAGTGACCTTCTTCAGGAGTCTGGATTTCAGCCCCAACTGGCCTCTCTTGGGATTTTAATCATTCGACATCTTGGTTTTATTCCTTCTGTCCGAGGCCTGGTAGCTTCCACCTGTAGCTGTTATCTCCACAACACTTTAATGTTCTTTTTGATTCTTTCACTTATTTAGCTAACAGCTGTATAAGCAGTTAACACTTTATAGTAAGTGCTCTCTGTCCAAATAACTGGTGTCATTTCTGACTCCTAACTGGGCCCTGACTTATAAAAATTGCTTTTATTAAGTCTTCTCTCTCCTTGATTTCTTTAGTTTCTACTTGCTGCTTGATTAAATTCCAAAGGTCAACTTAAAGTATGTCAAGAGACTTAATGTAAGCAAAATTCTAAATAAAGGAAGTGTCTTGAATACTTCCACCATCTTCCCTGGTCCTTAGTTCTTTCTTGATCCTATTTCTTTATTCTTGTGTCCTCCTTCTTGTTTTATATCCTTTTCCTTGGGTACCTTTCCCCTGCAATCCTTCCTCTTCTTGAAAATTCTCTTACCTATTCTCACTAACCTAAAGCATTCATTATCATCTCTTCTACTATTGAAGAAGCAGTGAGTTCAGGTCTTTCTCCTAAACTTACCAAACACAAATTAGGTCCCTTGCCCCATGGAAAAGAGGCCAAAGTCCCTACACATTGAAACAGAGAAATGGGAAATTAAACATCCATCTCCAATAGTGGAGAAGTTATTATTTTCAATAGGATGCTGTAAGATATATTTTAAGGACACCCTGTCGATGGCCATCTGGTTAACTTACACCTAAAGATCTATCCTCAGCTTCTATCTAAGGATCCACTCGCTTCTTATATTCTCTTACCTTTGGTGGCAAATCATAAAAGAGGACACTATTCCATCTCAGCAAACAACTGCAAAGAACTTTGGCTGAATGAGCCCCTCACTAAGAAATATAAATCTCACAAATGGATCTGTATTTGCTCAGCCACACTGCCAGAATCACACTCCGATCGTAGTTCTTGGGTTCCCATAGAGGCTTCTTATTGCTTACGAATACATTTCCCATCCTTAACACCACCTCTAAATGAGAATTTTTCTTCCATCCCCCACCTCCTCAGGGCTTTGCTCTCAACTAGCTTTCACATTGGAATAATTTGTTTTTCTAATCTTTTCTAGTCATCAACAGTTATAGGTTAACTTTTCCCTGAATATTTGTATTTTTAATGAGTAGGTACAGAAAGCTCCTATCTCAAAACAAATGTTAAGAAATTGTAAGTAGTATATTTTGGTCGTGAAGCAGGCTGGTTTGAGATAGCCTTCAAAGAAGATACCCTTCATTCTGAAATCAACCAAATTCAGATGAAAGCCAATCTAGACCAGACTTCTTCTGGAAGCCAGTTTTATGAGTCAAAAGGTTTAAACATTCTACAACTATATAAATAAAGATAAAATAACATTCTTTTGCATCTCACTAGAAATACATTTCAATAGAGAATGACAATATAAGAAAAATAGTCTGTAGCCCTATTATGGTAGAGTGTAAATCAATATAAGGTGAATTTATTTTTATTATGCTAATTGCCAAGAATTCAAAATCTCAGCCAAGAAATGGTTTGTTTTTAATTTATTTTCTGACAAAATTTAAAAAATAAAAGTTCAGCTGTGGATGAGAAGGAGGTTAGAAATAAAATTGCAATGTGTATTATAAGATGCTTTGGGAGAGGATGTTTGCCATGACTATTACTTAATAATATGTGCTATTTTTTAATTTTGAAAGAAAAAACTTTCTGGACTTGAAAAAAGTTTGTAAGCTTATTATTAAAGCCATCCTTGCATACTTTTCCTAATACAGTCATGTAGGCCCACAAGGGCCTCCCAAAATGTTTTACCACTGAGTTTTAGAATTCTATTTGAACCATACTGTGGTTTCATTTCTGAGAAATGTTTCATTCTCAAGTTGTTTTGGAAATTGATAACTGAAGGGCATGTAAAAAAAAGATGGGTATTGCCCTTGCCACCAATTTCATATTTTTATCTGCTTGGCAGAAATTTTTGACTTCTAGAGTACAAACGTAGAATAATTAACTATCTTAAAACTTTTTTGAATTTTCCCCAGAATGTTACTTAACATTTCCTAGATCCTAGGATCTAGTGGTATAAATATAGTTCTCTTTCTTTCATATGTCTTCTGAAATCTGGGTAGCCTGCATAAAAGACGACATTAAATGGGAGGTGCTGAAATGTAAACACTATGGATATTAAATGAAAACAAATAACAGCATAAGATAATACACATTTTCTGTTGCGAAATCTCTGCTCTTCAAAGAAATGGTTTCTGTTGTATGCATGCACACTCACGTATATTTGAAATTCTAGAAAGAAAGCCAAAAATCTGATCACTTCCTTTTAGTATTTCTTAATTTGTAAGAACATGAAAATTCTTCTACATCCATATCAGAAAGTCATCAATTGTGATATGCTTCTCATTCACTTTGAACAGTTTTCTGGTGAATATGATATCAATCTATTATAGTTGCTTTTGTGACTCATCTGTAAAGCGCCTCTCTGAGCTGAAAATGTAGTCCGTCTATGACTATAAACCAAGTATTTACGTCACAAATCTGCTCTTGCTATAGCTTAATTCAAGATTCTGTGACATATAACAGTGTTTCATATGATCTTTTTAGAAGGTTTTCTAAAACTAACAAAATACATTTGCATGAGTTTTCAGATTCTTTGCTCTCTTTTGTGGTTTCAGTATTTCAACATATCTCCCTTGAATTGCCTTTGATCTGCTCTTTTGTAATGGAAGTTAACATGCTATAATACATTAGGAGTACTATATAAATGAAGACTCTTTTCCACCAAATCACAGATGTCTAAGTAAGCTATTTTTCTGTGTATAATTTGAGTATGTTAAGGTGGTATAGTAGAGAAAGAAAAGTATTAGAAAGTCATAAGATTAATCTATAAATATAGCCAAGAAATTTTTTATCTCTAGACTTGTTTTTATCAACTATCATTGAAATTGGTGAAATAGATAATACATCCATTCCCTTTCAGTTTAAATATTTTGAAGGTTTTATTAAATTTTTATTTAAAAAGATGGCAAATGCTCTAAAATTTAAGGAATATGGAAGAAGGAATATAGAAGGTATTAACAGAGACACTTTATATTCTATTTGTAAGAAAGCACAATCAACATTTTGTAAATGCCCTTCCAGATTTCTCTTTAGTGTTAAATATATAGTTTTACATAATAGATATATACTATCTTTTTCCTCTAGCACCTTTTACACCTAAAATGTGTCAAAAAGAACTTTCTGTGTCCATTAGTATACATACATATCCTGTTGAAAGGGTATAGATAATTCCATTGTATGGATGCACTCAAATTACTTATTTTACCTAATAGATAACTAGGTTCTTCTCAGTTTTCTGACACATCCTCTATGATGAATTTCCTTGTAACTGAGCATTTCCACATATGTGGACCAATTGGTCCTTTGGAATAAATACTTAGAAGAGAAATCCTTGGGTGGGTAAAGGATATGCACACTTTTTATATGCATGAACAAATTGCCTACCATTTAGTTTTACAAATTAACTTTTCTACCAGCAATGTAGGTAAGTATGATTTTCCTCATCCTTACTACAGTGAGTAAATTATTGGAAAAAAGTATTCAAAAAGTATTCAACAGTAATATTTTATTGCTTTTAACTTGCATTTTCTTTATTAGAGAAGGTGACTATTTCTTCTTGCTATTTGATCTCTTATAACCTTTATTTCTTAATTGCCTATTCATGTGTTCAACTCATTTTTTTCTATTGCAGTTTTTGTTATAATTTTTACTGATTTGTAAGTGTTTATAGTTGATATTACTTTGTGATAAACTCATTGCAAGAATTTCTCCTAAGATTTTCATGTCTTTCAATGTGCTTATAATGTATTTTTTGCTTTTTAATAATTTTTTTATTTTGAATTTGATTTATTGATATAAATTTATTTTTCTATAATTTATTTATTATTGATATAATTTACAAACCTAAAAATTTAATTATTATTACTTTTTTTGCATGCATAAAGAAAAGTCAAAGTCATGTCAGTGATATCCCATGTAAATAATCTCTTGTGAATAAGATTTGGTGCCCTAAACCATGACAATAATGAAGTGTTGCCTCCATAGAGCATCTTCTGTGTCATCTGTACTCCTTGTGAGCAGGATGGAGCTATGAAGTTGATCAAAGACTTGAAAATTGGACAATTGAATTAAGCTCCTGAGCATTTAAGATGCAGAAGGGCAAGAGAAGAGAACCTCCAAAAATGACAATAACTCATTGTACATATTTGCCTGGACACTCTTCACTGTTCATTTTTTTAATATTTATGACTTAGTTCTTAACCAAGAAGTTCATACTGAAAATCATTTGATAAGGAAACAAAAGAATAAAAATCTGAAGGAATGTATTTATTTACATTTTCAAAAAACCTTCTGGTAAAAATATTGACTCATGGAAATAAATGATTTTCTCTCTAAAATAAAGATTCTCATCAATCTGTAAATTAGGTTTGAGATATGCTTCTTACCATGTATTTTTTGCAGTGTAGTTTTTCAAACTAGTTCTTTATTTTAACATATATAAATACCTATGCTATATGAAAAACAGTGGAGTGTAGCAGAAATAGAACTGAATTGAGATCTGGCTCAGACTTCCAATATTTGCCAATGACATGCTGTAATTTTGGAGAAAGGCCAGAATTTCTATATTGGTCAATCTGTCCACTTTTTCTTTTCCTTTCGTTCAAGTTTTTTCTTTTTTTTGCAGTGAGATCTTGCCATTTCATGCCATCCAGATTGTTCTAAAGTCCTATGGGTATTTATATGAGCCAAATAATAATTTTTATTTGATCAGGAAGGAAGATACTGTATAAACAGTTTGATTTATGTAGATGATCTTAAGGAAGGAGAATTTTCATCATTCTCATTTTCAGCTGAAACAGACTGTTTCTCCTCCAGCCTTCAACACTTCCCTCACTGCTCCTTTTCTCAGCTAGTGAGCTCACCTTGTTCTTAAAATAAAAAGATCAAGGCTATCCTTCATTGATCTCATCTTTCTCTCACTCTATTTTCTTCTGCCTCTACAGACATCTCTTCAAATTTTCCCTGTCTCAGAAGAATTGTCTCGTAAGTGCTAACCCCTTCCTTGGTTCACTTGATCGAGGAATTTTGCCCCACACTTGGCCCTTTCTTCTTCATTCTATTTCTCTCTCCTTTAGTTTCAATAATTCACATTGCTTCATCTTGAGAGAAGAGTTTGCTTGACCTTACTGCCACTCTTTATTCCAGTCAAATTCTATCTGCTTTATTTTTACACTAGACATCTACCTCCACCTATGCTTCCTCCCATCATGACTTTTGTTCTTAGCTCTGAAGCATAGTTTTTATCCTACTCACTTACTGAAATGACTCTTTCAAAAATCTCCATCTTTTCTGTCAAACACAATAATAAATGCAGTCTCCTTGACCTGTTGGAGTTTTTGCTACTATTCACTGTATTTCCTTCTTGAAACTCTCCACTTTGTCTTTAGTGGAATGACCCTCCACTAGTTCTTGTTTTCATCTAGGTACTTCTGCCCTTTTTTAATTGGAGGTTCTTTTTTAAAATTAATTTATCTGTTTCTTTCTATAGATTCTGTTAGTCGCATGTAGTATTATGAAAGCATTGAGACTTAAAACAGATATAAAATTGGTGGGTGGTATTACTTTGGGAAAGTTAAATTATTTATTTTTTGTTTTCATCTATGCAACATGAAAAAAAAAAATCTACTTCAAAAGAAACACTAAGGTTCTATGTAAAGGCACAGTACCTATCCAGAGTTAATGTGAGGTCAGTCTTCTCTTGACATCTTTGGTAATTCCAGTCCTAGACTTTTTCTTCTTTTCAGGCCACCTATAGTTTAGGGAAGCATGGGTTATGCTATTAAAATCTTCAATTATATACCAGCTTTATCAGTAACTGTTGTTTCACATTAATTGCATTTTTTGACAACAACATAGAGGTCAATTTCTACAATTCCATATTCTTCTCAACATTAATACATGACTTCAGTTTTCAATAGATGATGAAATTTGCAAATTAATTCACCCAGGACCTTTCTTTTACCCTGTTCCAAACTTATAACAAGTATTTTAGAAAACACTCAATACTTGTGGGATTTGATATCATCTTCCTAGTAGTCCGTGAATGCCCGTAACTGTGATTATGTTCTGAAATAAAGATAATGCAGGTGTTAATTTGTTAAAAAATGACCTTCATTCTCTAGATTAGTGGGGTCAGTTAATATCTGTTTTCTTCCATTGCTTTAAAAAACACTGAGTACAATTAACATGTCAGGCACAATTGTAAATAAAACATTCTTCCCTTAAGGAACTAACATACTAATAGAGGAAGGAGACAAATAGGCAGACAATTCTATTAGGGCGTGGTAACTAATATCTCTTGGGAAAGAACTGGATATTAAAATGCACACAGAAAATAGTACTTAACCATTGGGGGGAGGATACTTTGAAAGGCTTCCAAAGGAAATAATTTATAAGATGAAATAATAAAGAGAAGATAAACAGCATTTACATAATTGTATTTAAAAGAGATGCATATAATTTTCTTTTAAATAAAATGTTAAATGTCTTCACTTCCTTTTCCCCCCTTTTCCCACAAATTACTGCCAGATTCTGAAACTCTGATGTCCTAAACTAAGTTTCTAGTTGAGAGATGTTAGAAAGAATAATTTAATATTAGCTATCAAATGGAAAAAATTAAGAGAAAATAAATTAAAATAAAATTTTCCCCTTTTAATCATTGAGAAGTAACAAAATATGTTTCAAACTTACTACTAAGCATTAGAAGGTAACAAGCCCAATATTTAAAATGGCAAATAATTAACAAGAAAATATCAAAATGAAAATTCAGATGATGCAGTATCAAAACTGGATTGTCAAAGATCCAAAGTTACACTAATGTGCCCGTGATCAATGTGAGGTAGAGAGAATGTTTTATGACTGGAAAGCATCATGCTACAGAGCATTTATCTTTCCTGGCTTGGCATTATGTGGAAAGGACTTATGGTTACTTGGATGTGGAAAAGACTTATGGTTACACTCTTTTCTTCATGAATGAGTCTGTTCCATAAATATAATGTCTATACGCCACAGGGGCCTGTAGAAGAAAATAAGGATGAAATAGGCAAAATGCCTTGTCCTAGGGGAAAAAAGCGTATTTCTTGTGAGTAACACAGTGCCCCTAAAAGGGTAAATATTCAAATCAATTAATTTTGTGCTGTGCCCAATTTCCTGTTTAGAGGGAAGGGAAAATGTTTCCCTTCCATTTCCCCACTGAACAATAAAATTAAAGCAAATTAAAAAAAAAAATTCCGCTTATCAAAATTCCCTATTGGGAAACAAATAGCTCCCATTTTGCACACTCTTTGTAATTAGCTTTAGGATCTCTCACCTAATTCTTTCCTTTGAATTAATTAAAGTACATTTGAATGTGACAGACATTTCAAAATTCTCTGTAATCTGACAGGAAGAGCTCCCCACCCAACCCCTTTTTCATTCTTCTTTTTTTCTCCATCACTATAGAAGCTCCAAGCTCCAAAGATACTGCCACAATGCTGCAAGGTTGTTTACCTTCGCTCCTTCACAAAAGATAATCCAACAAATTACATTAATTATAAACCAATATGTTCCGTTCAATTCCCATATGAGCCAAACCTGGGGATGAGCATCTGCTCTTATTTTCTGAGCTCTGTTTTGAGGACAAGATTCACAACAATGCTCAATCCATAATTAACAGAAAAATTAAAGATGCAACATCCCGACATCCTGCTTTTTGAAGCAGCATGCTTAAAAATATACATGCCTACTCATGGAAAGTTTTTTTTCCCTCTCCAGCTCAGAAAATAGTCTATTGTTATACCTGATATGTTTCTGTTTGTTTAAAATATTTTCATTTATGTTGAACTTAAACATGTAAATATTTTCTACAAAATGAATAACACCAATTTTCCACTGTAGCATTTTTCTTACTTGGGTTTTCTTGTTTCCCTATACAATTTCCTTTCCTCCATCTCCCTAAAAATGATGTTTATTGTGTAGTAAGCATGTTGTTCTATGATGGAGGAAAAAGAACTGGGTAAATTTTATTTACAGTATTTGGTTTTCTTTTCTTTTTGTTTGGCCCATAGAAAGAAATCATAGTAATTTTTACACTATATCCATGTATACAGCTATACATATATTTAATATACACCTCTTTTACTCTATTCATGGAAATCCCAGCTAATTATTTGGTGGTAAAAAGAAAAATACTTAAAATACCTCTATTATAGATAACTAACTCATATATAGCATTCATTTGTGATTGAATATTATAGCATTCATTTGTGATTCAATATAAATAAGTATACTATTTAAGGACACCCATGAACCTCACACAAAATGAATAAAATACAGGACAGTGAAGGAAGTCTTCCTTTTCTTGTTCACATATATCTATATAATATCTGAGTCAGATGTAAAGATGAGCATTCTTTACATTATCAGTCTGAGATCCTGAAAAGAAAGTAGCCACAAAGCGAGCAAAATTCTGAAGTAGTTGTCATTTATTCAGTCATAAATGGAAAGTTAATATGCTTTCATTGAATGTCTTCTGCTAATAAATTCAAATTATTCTATAGACCACCAAATTATTTACACCTAGACATTCTTGCCAACATTGGATTGATTTGAATTCATGTTGCTTTGGGGGAAAAGGTGGATACGGTACACGATTCTTTTTTCTTTGAGTGAAAGACCACATTAACCCTAGTGGTAGTTCCACTGAGCACTAAGCACTACGTGAAAGAACATAGGCCTGGAGTCTAGATGCTGAGAACCCCTGGTCTGATCTCTCATGTACCTTATGCAAAGAAAAAGTTTATAAGCATGGAGGTCCAGAAGAGTTGGTTCTGCTTCACATTTACAAAGGTTGATTTATTTTCTTTATTTGACTCTATTTTATTCTTTTATTCTTTTATTTTATTTGGAGGTAGCTGCAGTTTACTTATGTTTTCTAGTTAAGGTAACATTGTTTAATAACACTGTATATACTTTAGGAGTGTAGGTTTGTACCTCAAATGATCATACCACACCATGTCCATGACCAAAGTTTCATTAACCCTTCACTACTGTTATTAGACCTCCTCTAGCTTTTGCTCCTTCCTAACCTCTTCCCCTGATAACCTCAGTTACCAGAAGGAGAAAGACAATATTGGATGATTTTATTCATATGTAGGATGTAACGAAACAAAGCAAGTAATCAGGCAACACAAAACAAAAACAAAATTATGGATTCTGACACCAGCATGGAGAACCTGTGATTTACATGTTGATGTTCTGTCGAAGAGAAGTTTCACGAATATCATGAACAAGATTAAAAGAAACAGATAATAGTTAAGATGCTTTCAACTACAAGTAAAAGAAAATCTAACTAAGTCATGGCTCTTATAGTTTTAGAAAAAAATATTGTTAGATTAATAAATTAGTATAAGCTGGTTTTGTTAGTTGGTCAATAAAGTCATTGAGGACAGGTCTAGTCATTGAAAACAGGTCCAGGCTTTCCCATCTCTTTGTCATAATTAGAAGTTGGTTTTTTCTCAGTACTGCCACCTCATTATTTCAAAGTGATTGTCACAAATCCAAACGTCATCTTCTTGTATGACACGATCCAAAGTGAGAAGGGGAAGAAGGAGAGAAAAATCTTCATCTCATATGAGGATTTCCACTTTTAGGGCGGGAATATTTTCCCAGAGCCCTCATTTAATTTTCCTGAAAGTCTCGTTGGTCAGAATTGGTCCCCACCTATAAAGCAATAATAAAGGAGAATAATACTATGTTTGTACTAGCCCAATGATAATTCATTTCTATTATTTTCTAAGGCTGAGAACATTGCTGCCCAAGGGAAAATTGCTTTTGTATGGGTAAACAAGATATCTGTCAGACAAATTTACATGTGTGACCATTACTAAGCCATACTAACTGGAGTGTATTATATATGTGCACACACGTTCACACATGTGCATGAACTTACATACACATATTCTTTTATTTATAATACCACAATTATTTTGCATTGGATGTCTTGTATTAATAATGCTTATTAGTTAAACAAACACATTTTAAAAATATGTCAAGATTTTTATCAGCCTGCTTGGCATTTCTTCTTGTACTTAGTATAAAAATATGGAATGGCATATACCTCTCTCAATATCTAAGGGGTACTGATGGTAGAATTGGCCAGCTGTGTGAACATCAACATTTGTTACTTAACTGCTTTGTGCTTCAGTTTTTCCATAAATAAAACTGAGATAAAATTCCTGGACCACCTACATGGATCCTACTTTGTGGGAAATCCAAAGCATGAATTACATGAAACTTCAGAAACAACACTTTGTAATCCATATTTCATGCTCTTTGTATTTGATTCTGAGCTGAGGTGCAAAGCTGGGTGGAAAACTTTCCACTGAATCCATGGCCCCAGTGCTGGTTGCCTTCTGTGAAGGAGCAGAGGTCCTGCTGATTCCACTTGATCTCTCCTGACTAGTCTCCCACAGTATGCTTCAATGGAAAAAATCCATATTAGTCCCATTGTAAATGGGACTTAATTATATATTTTTTTAATTTATTGATTGCATAAAAAAATTCAATAGATTTTAATGTTGATCTTGTAGTTTGCCATTTTACTGTACTCATTGTTCAAATAGCTGTTTATTCAATGGAGGGAGTCTGTATGGTTTTCTGCCTATAATATCATTAAGTCTTCTGCAAATAGTGATAATTTTACTTCTCCTTGAATTTGGATTTCTTCTTTTTCTTCTTCTTGCCTAATTGCTCTGGCTAAGAGTTTGTTTTTAACGACTATTTTTGGAGTAGTTTTAGCTTCCCAGCCAAATTAAGAGGAAGGTATAGTTATTTCCCATGTAACTTCTGTCCTATGTATGCATAGCCTTCTTCATTATAAAAGTCTACCTGACTGGTATATTTGTTGCACTGATGGACCTACATTGACACATTATATATAATCATCAAAAGTTGATAGTTTACATGACTGTTCACTTTTGGTATTGAACACTTTATGAGTTGGGAAAATGAATAAGCTGTGTACACCCTATAGTAAAGTATAGAATATTTCCACGGCCCTTAAATATTCTGGCGTCTGCATATTCATCCCTGGCCACGGTCTTCCAAGCTCTAGTAACCAGTGATCTTTTGATTTTATAGTTTTGCTTTTATAGAATGTCACAGAGTTGGAATCATGTAGTTGCCATTGCAGATTAACTTCTTTAACATAACAATATGCACTTAAGATTCTTCCAGTTCTTTTTCTTCATTTTATAACTCATTCCTTTATAGCACTGAATACTCTTCCATTGTCTGGATGTATCACAGTTTATTTATTCATTCACCTACTGATGAACTTCTTGGTTGCTTTCAAATTTTGACAGTTATGGATAAATCTGCTGTAAACATCTGTGTGCAGTTTTTTTGTGTGAGTGCAGAAGTCCTTTGAGTAAATATCAGTGAGCATGAATACTGGATTAGATGGCAAGAATTTACTTAGTTTTGTAAGACACTGTCAACTGTCTTCCAAAGTGTCAGGAACATTCTGCATTCCTACCAGCAAAAAAATGAGAGTTTCTGTTGCTCCACATTCTCACCAGCATTTGGTGTCATCAGTATTCCAGATTTTGGCTATGCTAATGGATGTGTAGTCATAGCTCATTATTGTTTAATTTCCCTTTTCCTTATGATATGTGATGTGGAACATGTTTTCCAGAGCTTATTTGCCATTTGTGCAATTTCTCTGATGAGATATCAGTTAGGATCTTTGGCCCACTTTTAAATAGAATTATTTGCTTTATTGTTAAGTTCTAAGAACTCATTTTATATTTTAAATAGCAGTCCTTTATCAGATGTATCTTTTGCAAATATTTTCTCCTAGTCTGTGACTTGTCTTCACATTTTTTCACATTTCTTTCTTTCTTTCACAGAGCAGAAGTTTTTAATTTAATGAAGTCCAGTTAATTATTTCTTTCATGGGTCATGTCTTTTGTGTTGTTTCTAGAAAGTCATCCCCATACTCAGTCATCTTAAGTTTTCTGTTTTTCTATGTTATATTGTGGGAGTTTTATAGCTTTGAATTTTGCACCTAGGATCCATTTTTAATTAATCTTTGAATAGTATAATGTCTGTGTTTTGTTTCATTTTTGCATATGGTTTTTATTTTTTCAACACTGTTGAAAAAAAGCTATTTGCTTCATTGTTTCTCATTTTGTTACTCCTTTGTCAAAGATCAGTTGAAAACAATGTATATATTAGATAAAGGAAGAGAGCGGAAAACTCCCCAATATATATACATGCATCTATCTATCTACCTATCTATATCTATCTATCTATCTGTCTATCTATCTATCTATCTATTTTGGGGGGAGTTCTCTGTTCTCTTCCTTTGATTTAATTATCTATTTTTTCACCAATAATGCATTTTCTTGATTACTGAAGGTTTATAGTCAGACTTGTTGGGTAATTAAAGTCTTCTAACTTTGTTCTCCTTCAGTATTGTATTGGTTATTCTGGTCTTCGCTTTCTATCTATAAACTTTAGAGTCAGTTTGTGAATATGAACAAAGTAACCCTCTGGAATTTTTATTGGGTACCTATAAATTTTTTATTTGATTTTGATTTTTTTAAGGATGGGGATATGTCTTCCATTCCTCTCAGAATTCCCTGAGTTTTAGCATGCTTCCTCAATAAAATTAATAAGTGAAATACTATGATGTAGACCAGGAATTAAGTGAGACAGATATATAAGAAAGACATTGGTCTAGTTTAGATGAGTAGTTCATGAAAGATTCCTGGAAGTATGAGGCAGATTAGGAGAGAAGTTGGAATCAGATTTGGAACCTTGTAGGTAGACGTGAAAGTGGGAGCAGAAATGAAGGAGCAGAAAGAGTTACAGGGCAGCATTTTAAAAAAGTAGTAATAACACTGGGAAATACCAAAAAGTGAGAATCATTATCTGAGAAACTCCATCAAGACTATATTGCAGAAGCATTTTTTGTGTGTTTGTTTTCAAAGCTATAAAACTTATTGTATTATTTTTCTTCACTAGGAGAGAGGCAGGTGAACAATTATATCTTATTAACGTGGTTATAGTGTAAAAAGGTATTTCTTTTAAGATATCTAAGGCTGTGCCTGCAAGGGCATGGAGACAAAGAAGCCTCATGAGTTCTCTCTCTATTAATAGATAATGTGACATTTTTCTGTGGGTTATTTGACAGAGAACAGATCATAAGAGTTCTTAAAAGCTGAAGAATATTTTTTTCCTAGAAAAATGGATTCCCTCTGTGCCTCATGGATTTGTCAGCATTTTATTAGGATTTCCAGATCAAAAAAACTTCTGCTAAAGTTTCCTAATTAGATATTTTATCTCTCCTGGGGTGTAACACCATGTTCTTATAATCTCCTAGAGACCAGTAGGAAGTGTAATGAGTTAAAGGTTCTTGGCATTTCAAGCCCTTCTCTAATTCACTGTATATTAGAGATAAAAGCAGAAACATCAACTATAGGTTCAACCAGGGAGTAGGAAGGAGGCTACTTCTGTGTTTCCACACAGTGATAACTATCTCCTGGGCTGCAGCCTGCAGTAGACCATGGTCAGGAAGGAAAAGCAATATGGGAGAGGCTGAAAGGAGTTCTGATTAGTTCTTGGTACATCATTAAGTTCCTACTCCTCAAATGATAGTTAAATTTCTTCTTTTTTTTATTAGATAACTTTTCTTGTTTCTTTATCCTTCCCATTCCTTTCAATATCTCTTAAGCCCATCAAACGATAAAAAAAGGAGAAAAGTTCATTTTGTGGTCAAATATCTTAATACGGGTCTAGAAAGTATTCAACAAGTCTTAGATTCACCAAGCTAAATGTATTCATGTAGACCCTATGTATGTAATTTATGAAAGTTTCTTTAAAATGACTATTTGCCTACTGCAGCTCAGTTCTTGTTCTAACCAATAATCAAAATTTTCATGTAACCATGAATTAATTGCAAAAATATATGTGGGGGGTAAGGACAGTGAAGATGATCCATTATATGAAATCTTCACTCGAAAGCTAGTTGTATTAAAAAAAATTTATACTTCACCTCAGAACATCAAAAATATAATTCAATGACCAGCAGGCATATGAAAAGATGTCCTTTCTCATTTATAATTAGGGAAATACAAATGAAAAAGTACAACAAGATATCAGCTCTCACCTTTCAGAGTGACTATTATCCAAAAGTCATGAAAAAATAGGTGTGAACTAAGGCATGGAAGAAAAGAAACTTTACTCACACATCATTGGTGGAAATATAGAGCAGTGCAGTCACTATGCAAATGATATGAATTTTCCTCAAAAAACAGTACTACCATATGATTCAGCCATTTCAATTCTGAGTATTTAAGTGAAGAAAATGAAAACATCAATTTGGACAGATACATGCACCCCTATGTTCACTGTAACACTATTTACAGTAATCAAGATACAGAAGCAACCTAAGTGCCTATTAATAAAAAAGATATGATACATATGCACAATAGTATACTACTCAGCTATAAAAAACAAGATGAAATCTTACCATTTGCAGCAACATGGATATAACTTGAAGGGATTATGTGAAATAAGTCAAAAGAAGAAAGGCAAATACTATATTATTTCACTCAACGGGAAACATTAAAAAAAAGCAAACAAAATAATAACAGGAAAAAATGCTTGGATTCTGACAACAGCTGGTTATCAGAGAAGAGGTAGGAAAATTGGAATAGCTCTATTGGTAGGTGGTGGAGAGTAAATAAACAGTTGGTGATGGACAGGGTATGGCATGTACAATTGGATATGTGTGAAGTCAGAACATCTAAGTTTATATAGCTTTTTAAACCAATATAATCACAATTAAATGCAATTAAAAATTTTAAATCTATATTTTCAGGGTTTTGCTGAGGACTCTAAGATAAAGAGGCATCCATTCTTTTATTTAATATACACTGCCTTATTTTTTTTTTTTTTGGTCCCCTCTTTCATGAGAGAGCTTTCTTCCTACATAGAGATCTGACTCTAAGAGGCAGTCAGCAGTCTAAATAAGCAAAATTATCTGTATTCAGAATTAAAACTCAGACAATAGAAAACATTACCCTACTAATTCACTTTGAAATAAAATAGTAAACCAGTTGGTATTTATATTGATAACATTATCATGAAAAAATAGCTGTATTTTTCAGAACATGAAAAATAGAAAATGGCATTGTTTTATATTTTTGCCTATATTGTTCAGCTCAATTGAAGTAAACTGGATTATTATGTCTGCTTCTGCATCCAAACTGTTGTAATACTTGGTTTTGATTGGAAAAAATATTAATTTATACAGACATCTAGCTGTAAAACAGGAGAGCATTTTAGTAGTCAATTCAGATAATTGTGAATATACTGATTTGATACTTTAACAGTACTGGATGAGTGGTAGTTTATTAAAGATAGCTGTACTATGTGATGTAAACCATTACTGAAGAGCTTTTAAAATTCTGTTACATTCAGTCCTTTCGCTTACTTACTTACTTTGAATGGGCTTTTCACCCATGCTTGGTTTTATATCATTATGCATTACTCATTTGGAAAATATTGGTAACTGAGTTGTGCAGATCTTCCAAATGCTAACACATTTCAATATGCAATCTATTCTAAAAATCATATTATTTAACATCAATTTTGATCTCATAAGAAAAGCTTTTAGTCATTGAGAAACTATTAAGCAACATTTACAAATTTTTACAAATTTTTATTTTTGTTTGGAAGTTCAAATCTCACCTATTGTGACAAATACTTTCAGTTTTTATTCCTTGAAGTAATGTCTCACTTCATTCATCTGGGGAAAAATGCCACACTATTGTCTAAATAATATTAATTTGTTGGTTAGTCATTTGAATATATATTGTATTTTAATTCTAAAAAGTTTTTATTTCAGCTTATTGACCAAATACAAGTGCCTTTCCTCAAGAAAATCATTATCACTTCAGTATTCAGCAAAAATGCTGTATGTGTACTTCATGTTTCATACATAGAATGTGTGACTCACATTTGCATTCAAATAAAATTTATATTTTTATTGTTTTGTCAAGAACTTTCTTTAGTGAAACTGACTTTCTAAAATAAGAATACTATGATCAAAAAATTACAATGAAATGACAATTTGGTGCCACATATTTCACGCTAATGGATTAGTGTTTTTATACATCATTACTTTTGTAGCAGTACAAGTCTCAACACAGAAAAAATAGTAAATACTGCCTAAGTACAATAATAAAAATAAATTGGCCTCTTGTATATCTTTAGACTCTTGGGAACTCCTAAGCATACACAGGCCATAATTTGAGATCCTTTGCTTTAGAAACCAATATATGTTTGGTTAATTGACTTAGGATTTGTACTGAAGGTTTGCATAGCTTTTTGTATTTCTCTTAGGGCGATGTTCAGAGCCTTCATCAGATTGTTAAAGCATGTTCTGTAATCCCAAACAGGTTCAGCAATATTGTATGTCAGGGAGTGTCACCAAATAGGTTGAAATGCAACCAAGCAGAAATCTCAAAAATTGTTATTTTTCAAATGAAGAAATATAGCTTTAAAAAGTTGTCTTTCGACCAAATTTGCAATCTATATATGGCAGATTTAGGATAGCATGTCCATTTCTTTCTTATCTTAAAGTCTGCATTCTCAATCCCTATATTAAACCTTAACATAAAGTATTGTTAAAAAAAAAAGAATACAGGAATATAAGAACAGTAAAGTGTGGTGGGTGACTTCAAGGTATTCGCAATCTATGAAGGAAGAAGCAAGCAAACTTAAAATACAAATAGCATGAAGTGATAGCTAACATTAAGCTAGAATATCTAAAGGGCTTGAGGAAAGGGAAGTCTCATCAGATGTCAAGACCAAGAAAAGTAGGTGATCTTGAAAGGAAGATGGCATTTGGGATGGATCTGATGCATCCATCAGATGGTTTTGCAGAATAGAGGCGATATAGATAGATGTGATGGCAAAAACAAAGGCAGGGAGCCAGGAAATTGAGGGTTGCGTGTGGGAAACCATGAGTAATCTAGTTCAGCTGGAGTGTCTGGGAATCATATACAAATGAACTTAGTAAAATGTGTTGGAATCAGAGGGCTGCATGCCAAGATTAAGAGTTATATGTCTCAGGATTCCATGGAGCCATTGAAAAGAATAAGGTTTCGATATAAGCTCTTTTACTTTGGTGCATTCTTGGGACACTGTTACTCACTGAGTAGTATTTATTTATGGCCAGGCCACTTTAAGTTGAAAGAGTTTATGAAGGACTACTTATTGTCTTAATAAAAAAAGAATAATTTTCTTTCTCTGGTAAAAAGTTGAATGAATAGTCTTTGGAGTGTGAGTTTCCATTGATGCTTGAGAAACATTCATTTTCAGAGACATTTCCTGTTTATCATTGGATCAATACAATGAAATAATTAGTAGAATTTCTCAAAATGTTTCTATTCACACTCTTAGATCAATATTAACTATATGACCTGACAAGTAGAAGAAAGCGTCAACCAAGGGTTCTCATCAATCTGCTTTACTCCAATTAGAACTATTAAAACATAGGTATATACTTTTGGAAAGAATAAAGGAATCCTCCGTGTAACTCATAATAAAGGGTAATGAAATCCTGCAGGCAGGGGTCCCATAGTCCTTTTCTGAAGAAAGACCTTTCTTACTAAAGGACTTCTACTGCTAAATAATAGTCCCTTGTCTTGGTTACCATCACCCTAGGGGTTGGTGGGAGTATTTCCCAAACCGCTGGTACCTGTATTCTGAAGCTGTTCATGAAATGACTTCTACTTCAGATGAGAGGTGCTTATGAATAAGCAGGTCTCCCATAAATTCCAAGCTTCAAGGATTCACCGAAATCTCATATTTTCTCCTGTAAATCAGCATTGCATTGAGGGCTACAACTACCACTACCATTGCTGTGGCTGTATTTTGATCATGAAGTACTGGACCTATGCTAAATGCTGTAAATGCAGTCTTCCAAGTTTGTCTTGTCTCCTTAATGTTGTTTTGCACATGAAAAATGTGACTTAAAAGAGTTAAAATATGTTTTCCAAAGTTACACAACTAGTAAAGAAGCAGTCTGTCTGTCTGCAAAGTCTCATGCGCTGACCTTCTTCCTTTTCATAGCTATACCTACTTATTTACATGCCTCAGATTAAATGTCTTTGCTTCAGAAGACTTGCCTGATTACTAAACTTGGTTACATTATCATGTTATAATCCTATAGGTTCCTTACTAACCCTTTTTGATGCTTATCTATGGTATTTACAGTTTATGGTCTGTCTTTACTACTAGACTCAAAGTTGCATTAGGATAAAAACAGTATCTTTCTAGCCCACTTCAGTAGCCCTTTGGTTGAAATAATTAATTGGATTAGTTTAAATTATTTACAGTACTCATGCTGTTAAGATGCTCCTGTCAAAAATGATGCTATCTGGGAAGACATATCCAGATATTTTTACCAGTAATACCTGATCAGAACCTCTGAGACCACCAGAGAACAAGAAAAATGACACACAGGGCAGGGCCAAAGAGGAAGTAGCTTTTTAAGAACACTGGAATTGACTGAACATCAGATCTGGGGACCCCAAGAAATGGAGATGTATGATGAAAGTACTGGGAACCCATAATGAAAGTACACAGACTCTAAAACCAAACAATAAAACTAGAAATAAAACAGTGACGTGTTTTTCTTCTATGTCTACCTTCCCCCTAAACTTTGTTATCTTTTCCAAAACCTCCAGAGTAGCACTGAGTATGGTACTTAGCATAGGCAAGGCTAAGGTGGACCAGTGGACAGGAGAGATTTGAAGATCATTTACTTAGCACTGCTCCAGAACAAGGAAATACTTTCCTCCTCTTTGGTTAGCAAGGTGCCTGGGACATAGTGTATATTTGTTGACTAAGTGATCAAAATATCCTGAGACCTACAGATTGTCAAAAACTTACCTTCTTTCATGAATATTATTCCCTAATTTACTTAACTTAGATTTAGTAAACTCTTGTGAGTGTATGATCTCTAGAAATTAATGTACACAACTTAAATAATAAAACAATACTATTTATCTTAAATGTGAAAAGAAAAAACTAGTATTTTTCTATTCTTTATTAGAGGTAGGTTAGCCTGTGCAAAACTAATTTCACGACCCAGTAATGGATTACAATTCTCTATTTTGAATTTATTTTTATATACACATTTCTGTCTATATTGGGTCAATCATTCCAAGCAAACAAATTTGAAAGGTGTTATACTAAATCAATGCTCTCCTGATTCTTACTTGGAAACATCTAGTATGACGTGTGCTGCGAACTATCTCAGTCAGGTCCCTAAGTCCCTCTGTAGCCTGGAGGATTATCTCTCCTTTGTAAAATTTAAGGGTTTTTGCGTGAATGGGAAGTTCTGTCATGCTCAGAGGCAACCAGAGCATCATCAGATATTTTCTTTTATGGAAAAATGCTCAAAGGAAAGGAGGAGCAAAGGATGAGTTCTTTAACTGATTTGGAGGGCATTTTTTTTTTTTCCTTTTTAAGCTTGGCTCATAAATGTCATTATCCTAGTATTTCTAAAGTATCATGGGACAGAACTTAATAAAGTTCTATTTTATTAACCAATTTCCTCACTTCTTGTTCTTTTAAAAAAATTATACATCCTCAGACTTTTAAAATGACTGTGTGTAAGAGTATCTTTTCCTGCTGAGTTGAAAGGGGGAAAGAGATGTTTCTTCATTTAGTTCAGCATTGTCAATAGCCTCTAAGAACATATACATCAGAGAAAAGAAATATGCAAAGAAAGGGAGATTATGCAAGTTGTTATAAACACACAATTTAAGCAGTTTCAAGATTAGAAGACTAATTCATTGGAGAATTGATTAAAATGGTATCCTGAAAATGCTTCTACCAGGACCTAAGAACTCTTTCTTGTTCCAGGACTACCTTCCAAACCTCACCTGTGAACAAACATGTTCTTAAATTATTTTTGTTGTTGTTTAAAGCCCAGTCATCTGAAATTTTGACATTAATTTTATTTCTCATGAACAAGGTTTGAATTTGACTTAATTATTGCTTTGGGTATGCTATGTAATACAACCATTTTATATCTTTTAATTTCCAAGTTTTTTGCATGCTGATCATGAGCAAAGTATTAACAAATATAGTGATGAAACTGAAGATAAAACTAACATCACACAACACTCAAAGAAGGTAAGTATAGACATATTTAAAACCATCATGGGTGAGTATTATAGTTACTTGAGAAAATTTCATGAAACACAGAAGCTGTATCCTCTATGAAACAAGTTAAATGTGAATTTCTGTGGATGAAGAGAGGGCATAATTATTTCTCAGAAGCTTTCCAGGTTATTCTGAGGTAACCCACTGAGGTAGATTGAGAAGTTCCACGTAGAAAGAATAGAAAAGACGTAGAGTCTGAAAATGTGACAGAGGCCTTCAAGATCTAGTTCTAGGCCTCACTATCTTAATGAACCTGGTGACTTTCTTGAAATTGTCTATCTATAATTTTCTCATTTGTAAAAGCTCTACATGAGTACACTTAGAGTGTACAATGAAGATTAGATAATGAGTGTGAAAATGTTTTTAAATATATAATGAGTTTCATATATATAGTATTGCAAGATGTTTCTTTTAAAATCTGTAAAGAAAATAAGCAAATGGCTGAAAGAAGGTAGACTTAGTTGCTAGACACATGTATCCTTGCCTTCTTGCAATTTACCTTGATTTGTTTCAAATTTCCTGATCCTGGATGTTCAATACCTCACTATGAATCCCCCTGAATATGGGATTTAGAGTTAAAGGATTGGAGTTTTCTTTGAAGACAATAAGAACTCATGTGAATAGTTTTTATACTAGAAATTTACATGGTCAGACTGGTATATTAGAAATATCATAGAGAAGCATCATGCAGATTGAAGTATGAAAGTACCTGATTACCCAATTGTAATATGCAGAAGTATGGGAGGGGGAAGTGTTTACACACCACCAAGAGACTCCCAGATACCAGCTGGGTGACATATGATTCAATCTCTTCTGATACTGCCTACCTGGAGATAGTATTAGATCTCACGCTTCCAGATCGCCCCCTTCAACCCCACTTCAGATGCCAGTAGCAAACACAGGCTATCACTGTGCTTCTGACCACTAGCTATAGATCGTAGTTCTAATGATCTCATTTGGGGTTCATTTAATATGTTAGGGTACCTCAAAGAACTCTAAGAAACATTTTACTTACTATAGACTACCAGTTTATAATAAGATTTGACTCAGAAAAGGACAGACAGATACAGCAATGTAGAGTATAAAATATGTGGACAGGAGCCTAGATGTCCCATGCCTTCTCCAGGCACAATATTTCTTCAGTATCTCAATGTGTTCACTTTCTCAGAAGCTCTCCAAACCATCTGCTTTTGGGTTTTTGTGGAGGTTTCATTATATTACTGACATGACATCATTGACCACTGGTGATTGATTCAACTTCTAGCCACTCTACCTGCTCTGAAATCAGGCGGGGGGACTGAGAGTATCCAACACTACTAATAGTTAACCTCCCCAACAAGCTGCTCCATTTTTTAGGGTCTTTCCAAAATGTACCTCATTAGCGTAAATACAGTAGTGGTGGAATTTAGTTTATGAATAACAAGACATCCATTTCACCTCTATAGCTCTGATAAGTTTTCAGGAACTGACAATAAGAGATCAAATATGACAAAAGATGTTTCTGTGGCTCTCATGCTTATGAAATTCCCAGCATTTGGAAGCTGTGAATCAGGAACCATGGAATAAGTTCAAATATAGATGAGAAATAAATATATACATTTGTGTTCATATGTATGTGTGTATTTCTTATAAATAACAGTATCACAAGGTGTGAGACAAGAGTGAAGGAAAATATTGGTTTGGAAACTTCACTGGTTATTCAGGCAAGCTTGAATTAAGACGATTGAGTTGATGGAATTAACAGAATGACAGACGCACTGGAAAGTTCTGACTTGTATGTTGTGTGAATGGTGGTGTCATGTGTCTAGGTAGAGACAGGAAGAAAAAAATATTTGACTCTGTTTTGGGGATCAATGAAATAAATAAAATTATTATGTTATGAGTTTGAATTGGAGATGCTAAGTAGTAATTACTAGGAGGCAAGTTAATTTATTGTTCTTGTGCTTGGGGCAAAGTTATGAGCTAAAGTATAAATTTGAGAGTCATAAGTAAAAAGAATCCATGTACATATGTGTGTGTGGTATGCGTGTTGTGTGTGTAAGACAGAGAGAGAGATTGAAAATGAAAAGACAGTGGACATAATCATTGAGAAAAGCTGTGGAAAAATAGGATCCTTCTAGGGATACTAAGTAGAAATGATCTGAAGCATATGGCGAGAACTCGAATAGAACAATGTCACTTAAAATAAGGGAGTGGAGATTTTCAGTAAAAGATGGAATGGTGAACAGTTCCAAATACTGCTAAAATGTTCATTGAAATAAGGACTGAAATCTCTCACTGGATTTAACAATTGTAAGATTATTACAGACCATATAGACAGAAGTCATATTGCAATTTGAAAAGTGAACACAAAAGAACTGGAGACAATGGATACAAACTATATTTCCCAGAATATTGACTCTTGAAAGGTAGGAGAAGCTGAAATGATTGCTAGAGGAAGCTCAAAGTCAGGAGAGGAGTTTGTTTTTATTTTGTTTTTGTTTTTAAAGGAGAGGTACAGGCAGGAATGAAGGCAAGCAGAAGCAGGAAGGAAGATTGAGGGTGGAAGTAGTTTATTTTATTTAATTGTTCATCTCAATTATTTCCACTGTTCCCAGGATGTGAACTCAGGCCTTGGGTGGTATATGTAGATTGCACCCACCCTCTACTTCACCAGGACACACCAAGATTTTCTTTTTAGAAGAGATGAGTTTGATTATAAAATAGAAAATGAGCTGAAGAATAGAAAGTGAGAGATTAAGATACAAGATAGAGAGGATTGCTAACAAAACAGTTAAGGGACTGGAGGATATTGAAAGCAGAGGAAAATGGAGGATAGATGCTGGATAAAAAGAAACTACAGGTAAAGAACAAAAAAAGTAAGGATGATATTAATTATGTGGAAGAGGGAGGCATAACTGGAGAGCTCCTATCCAATTCCTCTACTTTCTTTATGAAGAAATATGTGAAATGGGCAGTGGATGAAAGAATGGAGAAAAGCTTTAAATAGTAGCAGTAGGGAATAATGGTGACTAGAGATTTGAGACATGAAAATTTCTGTTCAGAGTGGAAAATTCATATAATATTTGCAACTTCTTTGCCTATGTTTTAAATTGATTAACATTTGTGTGAGATTAGTTTTGAAAATTAGTGAGTCAGTTTTACTCATGGAATATTCAAAATAATTGACTAAGGTTAAATTATTAGTAGTTATTAATGAGTACTTGATAAGACTTTTTATTAGGGAGTGGTGTGATCAGTCATGAGACTTTGGGGCATCTATAATGGAATAGTTTTGGATTAGAATGAGTTGTAAGGGGCTATTTATGTAATCATGTGAGGAATAATTTGACCAATTTGAAAGCAGTGGGAATGAAAAAAGAGGAGGAACAGAAGTCATTTTTAAATGATGATTCCTACAAGTTTCAGTCATTGACTTCCTGTAGGTAAGAGAAAAGACAAAGTTGATTCTAAGTTTCATGTCTAGATGATAGGGAGAAAGGCACTGGCCTTCAAAAAATCAGAAGATGTAGCTAGGTCAGGCCGAGGCAATGATAGGTTTGTGTTGAACATGTCCATTTTGATATATAATCATGAAATTCAAAAGGAGGCATACAGAAAGCACCGGAAATATAAAAGTATGATGTAACCATGACAATTTGGGATTCATTACCCTAAAATGATAGTTGAAGCTATGTGTATGGTCAATACTATCAAATTAGAGAATCGGCTAAAGAGCACATGCAGAAATGGCTACTTTTATGGTAGAAAGGGTGGGTAGAAAAGAAATAAGTAGGAGATTAAATGTTAGAAGAGAAAAGAAATACTAGGAGAATACAGACCTGTGGGTCAAGGAGAAAAGACTTTCAAGTGATCAGTAATAAACAAAGAGGCCAACTTCTTGAGATCTAATAGGATAAGGGTGAAGAAACCGTCAGTAGGTTTGGCAATCATGAATTCAACAGGACCCAAAAGAGTGATTCATTAGAATGGTGGCACCTACAGCCAGGTTGTGAGGATTTAAATAATTTGTAAGGAAGCTCAATAAAAAGATGAAGAGCTATGACGAGTTTCTTAAGGGAATAATGAGATGTAACATTTGAATATTTTTAAGGTGAAAATGTAATTAAAAAAAGTAATTGAATATGAATGGTTACTGAAGAGCAGGTAAACAAATTTGTAAATATATTAGATGCACTACAATAAGGGAGCAAGTAGAGAAGTTGAGATTAAAGGCAGGCAAAAATGAAGGAAGATAAAAGTGTGAAGGAGAGAAAGTTATCAATTTTTTACTGAAATAGTATGAATAGCTTTTTAATTTTAATATTTTTGAAATGGAAATATAGTTTAAAATCAGTGTCACAAGAAATTTGTTAATCCTAAGGAAAAGTTGGCTTTGATGCTGTTGCTATATTCTGTTCTGTGAAAATTTAGCTGTGTATAGAAATGATCTGTCTCTTCAGATTGTTTTATATTTATATTTGTAGCTCCATATAAGATTAGATTAATTTGAATCCAAAGGGAGTACCTTGGTTTCCTAGCATTCTAGTATATACTGGGAGCAGAACCATATACATTCCAAGGTCTTGGATTCAGGATGTGGGACCAGGATGGGGGGGAACAACCCATATGAACAACTAAATAAAAATGAAGTGCAAAGATTTAAAAAATTTTTGAATTCACATTGTAACTTTAAAGCTATTTTTAAAAGTTGAGGGTATTTTTTTATAGTATCTAAATGAATAGCATAAAGAGAAGATTGCCTGATATATAGTGGAGAGTAGAAACAAGCAAATCTCTTAAAATAGATGAAAGCATTTTGAAATCGCAGATAAATTAAAGAGAACACTTTATAAATTTGAGAAAATATTACTTGGTTCCAAACTAACATCAGTAGTTAGTGGCATCCAATTGATGCTCAAGAGAATTAAACTCTGGAAATATGAAACTCAGTTAAGAAAATAAATATGTAAGTTTAATTAAACATAAAATGCATATGTAACACCCATGTTATTTGAGGTTTTGAATCATGTCATTCTTAAAGATTCTGGGATAAGATCATGAGCACAATTCTGAAAAGAAACCTATTACCATGGTGAAGTATCTACTAGTAAATGTCATTAAAATAGAAATATCTTCGAATTCTGTATACATAAAACCTAGATATACTCAAATTTTGCTTAAATTTAGAATTATAAATGGAGGATAAACATATTGAAGATTGCTGACTCAGGATTATTGTCTAATGTTTGCGAATCCTGTTGTAGGTTAGTGTACATCTTACATAGTGAGTCAATTCATCAGTCCCCACAAACTATTTATCAGACACATCATTTAATATTTATATTTAGAGTCAATCTAAGAAAAATGGTGAAATTAATGAATTTCAATTGAACATATTTCTGCCACTTCCTCACTTTTAGAAATCTCTTCTTCTCCCAAACCCATCCCAACTAACCTACTTGTTTCTCAATTGGTTTTGACCTTATTACAAGTACTCTCTCTTCTAAACTTATCAACTTTCATGTTTTTGGCTCTTCTTTCCCTAGATCCTGCTGTCTGTAGAACGAATGTGTAATAAATTCTTTACATTTCATCATTCTTTCTGCTCTTAAAATCCGTTCAAAACAGTCATGCTGGAAAGCTGAGATGTTGCAACAGCTGAGAATATTAGCCATTAGTTCTTTGTCCATCATAAAATGGTGGATGATGGATGTGGAACTAAGTTTAAAGAGATTGAATATTTTATAGGGACTGAAATAGACAGGAGTGTGTGTGTGTGTGTGTGTGTGTGTGTGTGTGTGTGTGTGTGTAGAGAGAGAGAGAAATGAATTTAGGAAGAGTTTTATGTGTTAATGGATATATTGATTTTGAAATCTAATAGATAGTGAACACAAGTTTTATGAATATCTAGGATGTGTTTATCTTAGTTAAATCAGTTTAATTTCTTCCAATAGTTAATAAAATGTTTTTATTTTTATACTTTGGGGCATGAAAATATAGAGAAGAAAAAATAATCTAGAATTTAAAAATTATTTTATACACATACATATCTATATACACACATATGTATATATATATATATATACATACAAATATGGACATTATATATTCTTGTGAGAATCCAGAAATATTCTCTTGGCCTGAAGAAGGATGCTGGCAGCTTGGAGAAGGAATATTTCTCTGTAGAGGATGTTCTGGAAGCAGTCTTAGCAAGTGATAGTAGAAATCAAGTGTTCCAGTTCCTCTTGCTCTTGCCATCCTGACTACTCTGTCAAGACAAGGAGCATCTTCCTAGGAGACCTAGGTAAGCTTTTGCACAGCAGCAGAGACAATGGAGACTTCCCTGACTCTTAGCATCCTTCCCTATTCATCTCTTTCAGAGGGTAAATTATGCTGTTAGTGCTTTAAATAAGGAATAGTTTGAAAAACCTAGAAAGCAACAAGAACCAATAGAAATAGAATATTTTTCAGAGTTAAGATAAAACGCAAGAAATATGTATCAGACTGTCCTGTTTTGAACTGAAAATGAAATTCAGTGTAAAATATTAGAGATAATTATTCTAAACAAATGTCTCAAGGACTAGGTTATGGTCTCTGCTCTTCTCCCTGTTAACTAGCTAATATCCCTGACAGTTTTCTTGCTTCTAAAATAAGGGAACTTTGGGGGTACATATATCTTCTTTTATGATTCGTGTTTTTATATTCTTTGTATATATACATGGAAGAGGTATTACTGGATCAAATAGTAGTGCCATTTTAGCTTCACTGAGAAATCTTCATATTGTTTTCCACAGAAATTGTACTAATTTACCTACCCACCAGCAGTGTAAAGGGTTCCTTTAATTTTACACCTTCATCAACACTTAACTATTTCTGGTATTTTTGAAATAGGCCGTTCTCACAAGTGTGAGGTAATATGACTCATTGTGGTTTTGGTCTGCATTTCTCCAGTGATGTGATATTGAACAATTTGTTCATGTTCCTGTTGGCCATATGTATGTCTTCTCTGCAGAAAAATCTATTCAAATCTTCTACCCACTTCTTGATTCGGTTACTTTTTATTATTGCTATTCAAGTGTATGAGTTCATTCATATTGTGGAGCTTAACCCCTTGTTAGAGAATGTATGACCTGCAAATGTCTTCTGTCAGTCACAACAATAGGTTGTCTTTGTATTTTATAGTGGGTTGTTTCACTTACAGAAGGCTTTTTTTTTTTTTTTAGTTTGACGTAATACCATTTGTTTATTTCTCTTTTTATGGTATCAAGTCTCCATAGACCTCTCTAAAATTGATGTCATAGAATCTTGTGCCTATGATTTTTAGCATGTATTGTATGGTTTTAGGTCTTACATTACGTTTAGATCATACATTTTAGGTCTTACATTTAATTTTGAATTGATTTTTGTGTATAGTTTTAAAGGGGAATCTAGTTTTATTTTTCTGCGGGTAAATTTCCAATTTTCCCATTACAATATGTTTATGAGATGTTCTTTTCTCCACTGTATGCTCTTGACTCCTTTGTCATAGATAAATTGCTTTTCTATGTGTGGTTTTATTTCTGAGTTCTCATTTCATTCCATTGATCTGTGCATCTATTTTCATTTCAGTATCATACTATTTTGATGGCAATTGCCTTTTAGTATAGTTTGAAGTTGGGGAGTCTAATTCCTTTATTTTTCTTCTTTTTCCTAAGGATAGTTTTGACTGTTTAGTCTTTTGTGGTTCCATCCAAATTCTAGCATTGCCTGTTTTGTTTCCTTGAAAATTGTTAATGGCAGCACAATTCACAGTAGCCAAGACATGATGACAACCTAAATGTCCATTGCTATATGACTGAATAAAGAAGATGAGGTATGTATATTTAATGGAATGCTACTCAACTATGAAAAACATTGAAATCTTACCCTTTGCAACAATATGGATAGAACTTGAAGTGATAATGACAAGTGAAGTAAGTCAGGAAATAAAAGAAAAATACTGGATAGTTTCACTTATATGTGGAAAATAAACAAAACAAATGAATTAGCTAGCAAAACACAACAAAATTCTCTTAGAGTCTAAAAACAAGATATAGTTATCATAGGTGGGTAAACAGGAGAGATGAGAACCTGCAGTTGCAGAGGTAAAAGTGATAGTGGTTATTGGCACTAGAACTCTACTGATGAGTGTGGCATTATATACATATTGACTGAGTTGTGAATATATTCACCTAATAATTATACAGTTTTGTGAATGAATGAATCATTAATTTTTTTTAAATAGGTACCTGACAGTGTAACTTCTGTCTTTTTCCTATAGTATTATTTTTGATGAACATAGAATCAGGTTTGAGAGTTTTAAAGCCATTGATCTTGCCGCTCTCCTTTATTCTTCTCCTTTATTCTTATTTCAGCATTTTCTTACACACTAAGCAATTTATGACAAGGTCTGGTTTGGCTTCCATCTATCCAAGTTCTAGTTAAATTTTTTTTTCCCCAAAAGTTGAAGATGTTATATCCCTCTAATATGCTTAAAATAAATGGCATGGTTTGAAAAAAAATATTAATTGCATCTGCAGTTCCTGTCTTTGAATTGTTTTCATAACTAAGGCTTTACTAGAATTTGTACGTGTGTAGAGAAGCATAATAAAGCATTTGGAATTTACTGATGATTTTACTTTATTTGGTTTGCAAAATGCATCCTTAAGTGAGCCTGGAGCCTCATTTAATGTGGGATCCTGTTCTAAGTGAATGGAAAATGCAAGGGAAAAATTAAATAAAAGAACAATATAATCAGCTGAAACCAAAATAGATGGGAATTGGGTTTGAGACTGTGAGGATAGGGGGGTGAGCGAAAAAGAGAGGATAAATAAGCACCCAAAGCATTTACTAGCCCACATTATTTATTTATTTTTCCTAGCCAATCTGCCCATCTGTGGGATCACAGGGAATAAAAGAAATAACAGTAGATCCTGCTTCCCACGCAGTAATTCAACAGTGGCACAATCAGTTAATATTAGGCCACTGCAGTTAGCACAGCCTGTAATAATAATTTAGTGAACTGGAAGGGGCCTCAAGAAGGGAGTCCTGCCTAAGATAAACCTAGACAAGCAACCAGTGACCAACAAAACTTCAACTAATTTTTCTGATTTAGATCCAGTGACATTTTCACCATGCTGCTCAACTGAGAACAAATAAATATAATTAATTTGCAAGATAACTTGCTGAAAGCAACAAATTGCATAATAAAGGAACTATTTCAAAAGTTGAAGTCAGTGAGATAAGATGGGCTAATTGACAAAATAAAATCTTCCCTGGCCCAGCTCTACCAGAAATGGAATTGATCTGGTCCTGACTTCCTTCACTACAAACTCCTAGAGAAAATCCTATCATGTTGAACTTCCTTACTTTGGATCTGGAAAAATATTAGTCTTTTTTCTAGTTGTCTCATTATTTTTCTTGACCTCCACCTTGTATTCTATATTATAACCTTGCTGATAGTAGTAGACTCAGACTGTCCTCTCTGGCTCAGTGATTTTCTGTTGTGTTCTTGGGCAAGCTACTCGGTCTTTATAAGCTTCGGTGGTCTCATCTCTAAAATGAGTAAAAATATCCACTTCACAGAGTTTTATAAGAATTAACCGATGCTATGCTTGCTTATGATATTTATAATATAGTCTGTTGTACATAATTAAGCACCTAATAAATGTCAACCACTGAGTTTGTCATTAGTTACTTAACTCTTTAATCCCACTGATTGCATAGATCTGATTCACTTCACTTAGCCTATACTCTCTAATCTGCTTTTGTGTTTGTTCAAATTGTTCACTAACACAGGATATTGTTTTCAACAAACAGCCTTTCTGTGGATCAGAACTAACCTCAACCTAGATTTCTAATTTTCCCTTTTGTCTACTCTGAAGATTGTATACATTAAAAGTCCCATTTCAGTCTTTATATGTGAATTCTCCCCAGATAGCCTTAGGAACACCAAAATTCCTTCATAAACTCACTATCTGTGAATTTTAAAAGTAAAATTTTATTGCTTTATTTAAAATTGTTTAATCATGACTGTTTTCCTTCCTACATCTTTGCAATATCATAGACTTCTGGGACAAAGCTTCTCTATAATATAGCACAATGCTGGTCTCAGAATAGGGAGCAATACTTGAGTAAATTATTTATTTTCAAGGTGGTTAAATTGGCTAATCTGGACCATTATCATAAATATTGAATTCCTCTGACTTTTAGGTTCTCCTTCGAAACTCTTAAAAATGCTAGTTTGCATTGTGGAGAATTTCACATCATTGTTGTTCTTGTTAAAAAACATTAGAATGACACACACAGCTTTGACTCACATTTTGAAATAGACTAGCCAGTTTTCTTTAAGAAAAAAAATAATTGAAATGCTTTTCCTTTGGAAAACAGTATCTAACACATCATACATGTTTTAGGTATCTATTCACACTTTAAGATGTAGGATATCTCTGTCATCTATCTACAATTTATAATTTTGAGTAAAGATAAAACCACAAGAAAATAGAGCACTATTTTTAAGGATAAACTTTAGAATTACTTTCTCCTACAGCTAAGCGAAGCATTCAACTCCACTGTGTGTTGACAGTTTCTAATGAACCAAATTGTTCTTAAATAATCCCTTCAGTATATTGAATGCTAAAAATTATTTCCAATTTTCTAAAAGAAATTTCTTTGCATTCAGATTTAGATAGAAACATCTTGAGTGGGAATTTCTTCCGCTTGGACCAGATCCAAGGCTAAGAAAATACTTATGTTCTTTTTTTATCATTTTTTGAAAACAATTCTGAAGTTAATGGTATACTTCTTGCAGTTGTGGGCAATTCAGGTTTCATGTTAGAATACTTCAAATATTATAATAGGGTCCACTAGCTATGCTTTTTTTCCATGGTACTAAACTGTTATATTCCACAGAATTTTACTGAAATGGGAATTTATGAGTCATATTTGAATTCATCTCTTTAAAATACATTGCAACCCTCTATTATTTTTTTTAACCTATCGTCTCATAAAACAACCCTGGTTAGCCACTTTAATGAGCAATTTTGTCCCTACTTTTATTTCTTAATGAACTTTTCCCCTCTGGCTCAATCCAGTCTCTTGGTTTATTTTCATTGCTATAGTGACATCGGTCAGGGACAGCTCTGTAAAATTAATCATCACATTAGACCAGGCTTAAGCAAGAATTCCTGTTTTTGGAGTGAAGTAAAGTTCCATAATGCCACTAGCATATCCACCTCTGGTATTTTGTTTCTATTTCTTTTTTTCACTCTAAAGATTAGGTTCCATCCATCAATCAAATATAGTAAATGTGGTACAGAGTCGAATATAGAATGACATTCCAATATAAGATAATTACTTTCATTCATGTTTATATAATGGTTAGTTAAAATATAACATAAATTATTGTTGAATTAGTTTGCTAAGTATTTTAAATAAAAGCATTCAATTTTTTTATTTGAGTTTTCTTAACTTCTTAAGTAAATTTATATAATAAATCAGGATGCTGATTCAAAGACTTAACAGGGCTAAGCATGTTGGTTGACCACTCAACTTCCCTTAACCATAGCTGAATCATAGATTCCAGCAGACATGATTCAAATAAATGGTCATTCTTCAGAGACTTGGACTTAAGATAGTTGCCTTGTGGAACACTTAGTGAGTGTCCCCAAGTGGTGAGGCAGGGATTCCTGCTGAAATGTTTGTGCAGTTTAGATTAATTTGAGGTAAAGTAAAAAAGCAAGAAGGTCTGTGAACTAAAGTCAAGATTAAATGAGTGTCAGTAGTAAAGTATTAAACGAGATGGTGGGTATCCATTGGATTAAACAAGCCCATTTCATTTGGGGGAAATAATTATAGTAAAAAAAATTATCCATATGTTCTTCTCTTCATATAACTCCTATTAGCTTCATTGATTGGTCATATTGTTTATACACATAGCACATTATAATATTTAAGATTTTTGTTTTTCTGAAGAGACCATTGTTTATGTTTTTTGCTTCTTCCATTTAATAATTCAAATTTCTGGTATAAGTATTTTCTCCTTCCACAACAGACTTGAATCTGTGGCTCCTACCCTCCAGAGTATAACCTGGGCTTCCTGAGAAGTCAGCATTTGAGTTCTCAGAAAAATCAGAAGATTTTTAGGAATTAAGTAATGTAATGAATAGTTATAGCTGATTAGTTCTAGAATTTGATTCTTCTTACTCCCAAGGCGGATACTTATAAGCTTCCATGACAGTCCCTCTTTGTGTTTTTTGCTCAATTATGGGGAAATCTTGCCACATAGTCTATTATTTGAAATATATAAAACAATGGGCAAATTTTAAGATTCTGTACAAATCTCCAAACCCTAGCTTGATCCCAAAAATGAGTCATAACCATATATATATGATCTAATGGTAAACACAAAATAAAAAAATAAATCTCGTCTACTCATTCCTAAATCTTCTTTTGCATAATCTTTGAATTATGTTAAATACTTCTGAGAAGGCAGGTACTTTAAAGCTATCAATTTATTTACATAGGGAATTTTTTTTTAGCTTATTCAGGAAAGTAAATTTTGTTAGTAGGGTAGACAGTAAGTGCAAAAATCCTAAAAAATGGGTAATCTCACTATTGAAAAAAGTTTCTCCCATTTCTTATTACTGTGGTCATTTGACTTTGGGAAATGATGATATCCTACTTTTTTATCACGGTGCTTTTGATGATGGCACACATAGGTAAAGGGTGCTAGCATTGTGATCCTCGCCCCCAAACACTCTTGTTCTAACATTCCCATCCTGATTTCTCACTTTGGTCTGAACAAGGTATCCATTTGTCAGGAGAAACAGAAAGTCAAGGAAGAGGAGACAGAGAAGGGAGAGGCATTAGTGGACATCTAACTATGAAATGTCACATTATACTCCGTAACCAGCTAATGACTGTTATTGTTCATTGATGGGAACTTTCAGTAGCTTCTTGATTAATCTGCTCCTCTTCAGTCAGAGTGTTTTGTAAAGTAATCTGGCATACAGTAGTAGAGTCCAATTTTAACTAACCAGTTTGTGAAACTAGTCAACTATCCTGTAATCGATTCTTTTAAATTTCAAAATTTGTATGGAAAAAATTTAAACATGTATCAATTTGGAAATAATTTTATAGTAAAACCCATATGCCCACAACTTTGCTTTATCACATATCTGCCCTTTTATTCATACTTCCATCCACTCAGTATTCCATCTTATTTTTTCATGTTTTTCAAATTAAATTAAACATCAGTCATTTTCTCCTAAATATTTCACTATGAATATCATTAACAAGGGTTGAATATTTTTATATTTTTTCCTTGATGTAAAATTTACATACAAAAACATATAAATATCAAGTATCATACTCTGATTTTTGATGAATCCATATATCTGTGTCACACAAAACACTATCAAACATAGAAGATTGCCATTTCCTTGGAAATGTTCCTCACTTCTCTTCCCTCATGAAATCATTCTTGCTATTAAATCTCAGTGGAAATCATGTTCTAATTTTTCACTCCATAGAGTAGCTTTTTCAATTCCAGGATTTTTTTTTATAGTTGGACTCATATGATATATATTGACTTATGTAAGTTTTTCTTATAATAGTATTTGTAAGATCATCCATGTTTTATAAGTGATACTACTTTGCTTTGTTTGTTTTTTTTGCTGAGTAATATTTCATTGTATGAATATACTAGTTTATGTGTTCTATTAATGGACTCCTACCTGGGTTCTTCCCAATTTTGACTGCTATGAATATTATCGTACCAATTTTTGTTAATGGTTTCATTTCTCTAGAGTATATGCCTGGGAAGTGAACTGCTTCTCATCTAGTACTTATAGGTTTAATTTTGTAAGAAACTGACAGATTGTCCCCAAAAATGGTGGTTGTCATTTTTACCTATAATATGTGAAAGTTTGAATTTTTCTAAATTTTCATTTTGTTTGGAGTTGTCTGTCTTTTCAATTTTAGCCATTCTGGTGGGTGTGAATTGTTATTTTATTATGGGTTTCATTTGCAATTCCATGCTAATGAAGTGAAGCATTTTTTTTCAAGTGCTGATTGATGAAGGTGTATAACTCTTTAAATATTTTGCCCATTTATCACTGAGTTGTCTCTGATTTTGGTTTTTAAATGTTCACTCTAGTTCCTATTTATTGTTTTTGTCAGATATCATTTTATGAATATTGTCTCATAGCCTGTATAGTATTTATTTATTTTAATGATGGCATCTTTCATTGATGAGTTTATTTTTAGTCTGATAAAGACTAAACTATCAATTATTTTATAGTTACTGCTTTTTACTACTTAAATATTTGCCCATCCTCCAAGTCATGAAGATTTCTTCTCTTTAAGAGCTTTATGGTTTTAGCTTTTATGTCTAAATTTTTATCTATCTCAAATTGATTTTTGTGCATGGTATAAGGTAGGAGTTTGAGGTGGTTGTTTATTTCTGTATCATTAACCAGTTATTATTACAGTACCATGTAGTAACAATATATAGTAACAAATATATATAGCAATATATATAGTAACAAATTTCTTTCCCCATTTTTGCCTTAATCAAAAACAAATAACCATATAATTGTGAATCTATTTCTGGGCTTTGTCTTATGTTCTATCCATATATTCATCTATCTGTATAGCAGTGCTACCCTGCCTTGATTACTGTAGTTTTACAGAAAGTTTTGAAATCACGAGGTGTAAATCTTCAACTCTGTTCCCTTTTCAGGACTGTTTTGTATATTGTAATTAGTTTGCATTTCATTTAAATTTGAATATCATTTTATTAATTGTTACAAAAGTTTCTACTGGAATTATACTAGTCTGTACTGAATCTATAGTTTAATATGCAAAATAGTGGGTGCAATTAAAATTGCAGGGCAAAATGTGAATATAACAGACATGTGCAAACTACCTAAGGATATGAATTTAGGGCAACAAGTGATAAACATACTCATGGAAATAAAAAAAAAAAAAAACAATAGAGGAGGAAAAAAAAGAGCAACAAAAAAAGGAGAGAAATGAAGCAAGATGTTGAATAAATGAAGAAAACAATATCCAAACTAAAGAACGCAATAGAGGTACTCAACAGTGAGATGGATGAAGCTTCCAGTGGTATCAGTGAGTTAGAAGGCAGGGCAGAGAAATGCATTCAAGCAAAGCACCAAAGAGGTGGGAAAATATCCCCTGGTTGTTGTTGGAAGAATTAACATTGTTAAAATGGTAATCAGACTTAAAGCAATATCTGTATATTCAATGCAATCCTAACTAAAACATCATGAACTTATTTCAAGGAAATAGAACATAAAATCTTAAAACATGTATGGAACAACAGAGACCCCAAATAACAAAGCAATTATGAGAAAAAAGATTGAATCTGGAGGGATTATACTCCCAAACATTGAACTATACTATACAACAATAGTGATGTAAATAGTATGGTATTGGAATAATAACAGAGGCACAAATCAGTGGAATAGAACTAAATCACCAGAAATTGATTTACTCACATAGAGTCTGTTAATCTATGACAGAGAAGCCAAAAGCATGAGATGAAGAAAGGAATGTCTCTTCAACAAATGGTATTGGGGTAACTAGCTAGCCACATGCAGAAGTATGAGGTTAGATCATTCTAACATCATCACAAAAATTAACTAAAAATGAACTAGAAACTGGGATATATGATAGGAAAGCACAAAATTCTTGGAAGACAACATAGGAAAGACATTCCATGACATCAGCCTTAGAAGAGGTCTTTGTGGACTCAACTCCAGTATCAAGGTAATCAAAACCAAATATAAACAATTGGGACTATATCAAATGAAACATTTTCTTCAGAGCAAAAGAAACATCACCAAAACAAAAAGACAACCTACTAACTAGGAGAAGATACTTGTGTTCCATATTCCTGACAAGGATTTAACGTCCAAAATATACAAAGAACTCATATAATAATAACAGAAAAGCTGGCCATCCAATCAAAAAATTGTGAAGAGGAATTGGAAAGACATTTTTTCTATTCACTGGCTATCAGGGAAATGCAAATCAAAACAACAATGAGAATAAACCTTACACCTGAGAGACTGGCTGTTTTCCAGAAGCCTGGAAACAGCAAATGTTGGTGAGGATGTGGAGAAAAGAAAACACCTTTACACTTTGGTGGGAGTGTAAATTGGTGTAATCCCAATGTAAAAGAGTTTGGAGATTCCTCAAAAAGTTGAATATGGAAATCCCATATGATCCCACCATCCCACTTCTGGGTTTTACCCAGAAGATATAAAAACATTAATTTGCAGAGATTTATGCACCACCGTGTTTATTGCAGCCCTATCACAATAACTAAGAACTGGAATCATACAGGTGCCTCATGTCAAGAGGTTTAATATGTTGTATTATATACAAAACTGCACAACCCTTAGAAGAGATGAAATCTTGTTATTTGAATCAAGATGGATGTATGTAGAGGGTATTATGCTAAGTGAAATAGGTCAAAAGAAGAAAGATACAAACCAGACCATCTCACTCATGTGAATAGACAATAAAAAGAAACAGATGAGAAAAAACAACTCTTGGACACTTGGAATAGAACTGAGTTTACCAATAGGGAATGTGACAAGGGGAGAGGGCAAGTGGTAGCAGGGCCCATGGGATAATGGTGAAGAACACTTAGTGATGTGGTGGAGGGCAGGGTGTGTTGAAACATACCTGAGGAATGGGGAAAACTGCACATATAGGGGATATACACATATGAGTTCTTTTAATTTTTGAAACAAAGCTATTACAATAAAACACTGAAAGAGTTTAGAAAGGGGACATATGCAATAAAATGTTCATTCTGAACTAACCTCATTTAGCAATAAAATGATTCCATTAAAGCTTAAAATAAACAAATAATGAACAAATAAAAGTGCTTCCTCCTCCCCTTCCTTCCTTCTATAAACTGCTTCTTTAATTTTCTTCCTAAAAAAAACAACCAAACACTCTATATAATGCATTCGACTTCTTCAAAAGATGTAGTGTTAATTTCATATTTCTCTTTTGGGTAAGTAGTGTTTTTCAGGTAGTTTCTCCTTTTCATATAAATTATCATTTTTATATCCATAAATTTTTTCCCCTAATTCTAGATGGGTGTTCTGATGATCAGAGCTGGAGAGTTTGGGGAAACGGCATGTGGAAGTAACATGGCTCTGCCAGCCTCACTATGAGGTTAGTTTCGTGTACCTGACATTATTGCTTCTTAACATCTTTCTGGAACAAATTCTTATAGCCCATCTCTCCCTATTCTATATATTTATTTCTTCCCAGAAAACTGTCTCATTTTCTCTCAGAAAAAGAGCATAAAGGGTAGTCAAACTTTGTGGAGGTAAACTTTATGGGTTTTGACCAAGGAACTTACTACTCTCTGGGGAATATGCCATCTATTCTCCCTTAACTGCTTTTTCTCTTGGGTCATCTTCAGCAATTCTTAATTCTGCTTCTGCGATTAACTTCACATTTAGAAAAAAAATTCTCCTTAAAACTTGTCAATCAGTTTTTATGTGTTACAAAGATTAATTTTGTAGGAAGTTACCTTTATCTCTTACTGCTTCACTTTACAGATGTCTATTTTTTCTTAATCACATGTCCATATAGAATTCTAAACATACTGCTCATATAGTCAAATCACAACAACTGAAGTTCCACCTTGACTAAATTATTAATCATTTGATAAGACACCTGCACTGACTAAAGCAGATTCTTTATTCAATACTTCTTTTTGTGTATGTATTTTGGACATACTTTCCAAGTTGTCAGAGAATTTAGCCTTCTGTTCTTTGATTAATTTATATGTTCAGTATTTACCTCTTTAAAAAAAAGAACAGATTTGCTTTTATCTCTGAGCTAAAATTTGACATGAGACTAGTTAATCTTTTTGTTAGAGAAACAAGTTTTTATCAGATCATGACAATTTTTACCATACTTGAGGCTGAGCAAAGAAACAAGGCCACATTGAGTTGAAGCTCAGTTTACCTACAAGTTAAATAATTCATTCCTGCAGACCAATTAGTAAAGCATATCTTATTTACGGCAAAGAAAATTCTCACTCTATTATTGGTGTGATTCTATGATTAGTTAACTTATATTTTACCATAAGAAACATTCACTTTAACTGGCTATGTGCCCATTTCTTCTGTACATCTTTTATATTATCAATACATTTTTCTGCAAGCCACTTCATTCATCTAAACATTTAAGAACATATGTAAGGATGATTGCCATAACATAATAATGTAAAAAAAAAATCAGCTTTGTGGTAGGGAATAGTAACTGCTGATTAATGACATTTTCTAGGAAACACCATTTGTGTAAAGCAATTATGCAGAAAAGCAAAGTAGGGCTAGTGTTGTCAAAATTTTCTTTCAGGTGTGCACATCTTCTTCTATTACATATGTATGGAGACCTTGTGTTTTAGCAAACATAATTTCTTAAGCTTGTAAATAGACCACTGAGTGTAGCAACATATTGTAAAGGATGCCTCCAAGAAATACATGTCATATATCTCTAACAATGTCGCCCTCACAAGGGTTTCTACTAAGTATTGGAGGTTCAAAGTTCATTGATTCTAATCATAGGTGAGAGGTACTCCTACACAGGAACCCTATGAGGACTTTTTGTTTTTGTGTCCTAATATCAGCCTCCATGACATTCCCTTCAACGATCTATTAAAAGTCCTGTATCACAGTAATATTTGACTAACATTTCTCCAAAGCCAATGAAGAGGAAGATGAGGATGGAATGGGAAGAAAAGTAATAATTAAATTTTTATTCTTGTCCATTTTCTCTCTTCAATATCTCCTATGCCTCTAGATGCAATCAAATGATAAAATTTAAGATGAAAATAATAATTAAGATGGAAAATAATAATTATGATAAAAATACCTGTCACTTTTTTTTGGATGATCAATTTTGGCCCATAATCAATGAACTATGTGATCATTATAAAAAAATAAAATTATGAAGTAACATGAAACTGTGACATATTAAGTAAAAATATAAAACACAGAATTAACACACACTTAATATGATCATGTGAAAATATACATGTGGCTAGATTTAGAGCATGAATATTGAGAAAGATAATTATATTGGAATATTGGTTAAGTGTGATTTCTTTCCCTTGTTCTTTTTAAATGTTTTCAGTTTTTAATAGTATTTTAATAAAAAATTCCATTTTGTTAAGGAATTGGGAAATAATAAAAGAATCAGCGTAAGGATTATGAGCCTAAAGATACACTTCAAATAAGGTGACCAGTGATATACTCCAGACCAGAAGTGACAAAGTTTTGGTCAGATTTCATAACAAGAATAGAAAATAAAAATGATAATGGAGATTTTTTTTTTTAAAGTAACAACAGGCTTATTTTGTTCTGGCAGAGAAATAGGTGAACCAATTTTTCTAGCCTTAATGATTAATGACTAAATAGACTAGATCTTCATGTTTGTTCATTGATTCACCAAACATGTATTGAGCACCAAACTCATAGTTCTAGGCACTGAGGCTTAAAGACAGATCTATGCTCTGATGGAATTTGAAATCTATTTTAGTATAGGAAGAAGATAATAGATGGATTCATTATGCATTAAATATGTAGAAAGATAATGGATGGATGGTGAATGGACAAAATAGCATATGGTGTAAGATACTACACACATAATTAAAATAGATTTGTCTGAGAGTGACGTGTTACTTTAGATTGAATTATCGTAGGAAGACTTCTGGGGATTTATCATTTGGCATGGACCTGAATATTAAGAATATTAAGAATATATGGGGAGGGCAATAGGAACAGGGAGAAGCAAAGAGATGTCCTCTGGCAAAGAGAAAGTCAAATACACAGGTTTCATTTAAGTCTGGTGTGTATTTAAGTCCATATGTAAGTCTTGTGTTTTTGAGGAGAAGGAAAAAAGTTGCTGGGGCCAATGGTCTTGGAGGAAACAGGCACAGGTTGAGGTAGTATATAAATCATGCAGGGCTGTGGAATAAAATTGTAATCTCAGTTGGACGAGGAGCAGAAGAAAAGTCATCATCTGATGTGCATTTTAAATTTTATATTTTTATGAAATATTAATTGATCACTTTTAAAAAAACTATTTTGTTACATTCTTACAGACTTACGGTGGACACTTTTTAAAATAATGACATGTGCCATATGAAAATTATACTGAGGATGAAAGGAGTGGAAACAGTTAATATAGTTAGGAAGATGATAGCAATGACCTAGGGGAGAAAAAATGGTGACCTGAACAAGGAAGATGAAAGTGAAAGGAGAGATAAGTTAACCAGTGAAAATCTGTACTGGGTATAGTGTCTATAGAAACTCTGATGGATTGGAATTATTAATTAATACTTAGATTTTTTACAATGGCAGGTGCTAAGTTCATAAACACAAAACTACCAACAACCTTTTGAGTTGATGATAGATATTAATATCATTATGATAGACGAAAAACTGAGACTTGAAGTGGATAAAGAAATTAACAAAAATCACACAATTTGGTATTTAATTCTTCCTGGAGTTCAAGTTTTAAACCACAACGCTTGCTTTTATATATTAACCATATGTTATTAACCATAAGAAAAAATAAAATTAAACTCTTCTAAGAGAAATGAACCACAGTTCCTGTTTTGTACTAGTGTTGTTGCCCTAAATCTAATATAGTGATATACATATATATATAAAACTATAAATGTTAACTTATTTTTACTTTGTATATTTAGTTTGATGTTCAGGTCCACTTTTTTTCTAACGTAACTACAAAGTACATATTCAAATATCTGTGTTAATAGGACACCTTATTGGATGTTTGAATAATAGCTCAAGATATTATTTTGAATAATAGCAGAATATATTTCCATTTATATTATTTATGATGGTATTTAAAAGATGGTACTGCTATGTGTCTATTGCCTATTGTGTTAGTTGAACATAATTATTATAATGTGATTAGGCTTTTCTTTTAATGGTTGTTTATCTCCTTAATTTTCCACATACTCTACAAATCTTATTTTTATAAGGTTAATTAGAATTACTCAGTCTAGGAGACCAGCATTCTTGCTATTTAGGATTTTTAACCAGATTACGATGGGCACTTCCCATTATGCCTTTGAAATAACAGACAATCCTGTATATCTTCCTTTGCCATATTTTGAGCCAAAGCTTATAAGTAATACATTAAGAAATAATCAAATAATCAGATACCATACTCCAGCTTAATTCAGCAACAAATGCATGACTGAATTAGTTTCTTGGTTTGTTTAGTACAAGAAGCCGTAATTTAAAAGTGTGCCTGTATATACTAAAAGGGAGTGAACCAAAATTTTAGTGGTAAGATATACTTTAATTTTAAAAGTAAAAGTAACTAATTCTAAATTAAAATTAATTTAACTGATTCTAATTAAAACAACTTTATATACATAAACCCTCAGACACATTTCTTTGATTTTCAAAACTGTAGAAATTATTTTAATGTTACATTTACACTGCAGAATGTCTATCTTCATGTGAATTCATGACCTTTCTCATAGACTACTAAAATAATTCTATAAATGGTTTCCTTGCCTGTTAGCAAGCCCTCTATACGAATTCCACATTGCACAATCAGATTAATCTAAAAAGATTCTGTTGATTCTACTACCTAACTCAGCTCAAAATTCACTGTAGTTCCCAATTTTCTTCCAGATGAACATAGATTCCTCAGCTTGGCATTCTAAGGATGTCATGCCATGATCACAACCTGTGTTTCTTGCTCTGTCTCATCACTTTCGTACCCAAATCCACACTGAACAACTAGTTGATTACTCACCATATTTGCACCTTCTTTACCTCTCCTCAGGATGCCACTTTTACTCCCTTCACTCACAGAATATAAAAATTCTATGAATTTGTCAGGTTAGAATTAAATCATCTATACCAGAGGTCAGCAAACTTTTCCTATCAAGGGCCTGATAGTAAATATATTAGACTTTGCAGACTATATAATTTCCGCAATAGTACAAAGCAGCCACAAACAACACATATAATGAATGAGCTTTGCTGTGGTCCAATAAAACTTGATTTATGGACACTGAAATTTGAATTTCACTTAATTTTATCATGTCACAAAAGTAGCATTTTTATTTTCTTTAATCACTTAAAAATGTAAAGAAAGAGTAGTGTGCATATTTGGCCTGGAGGCTATAGTTGCTGAACCTTTGTCAATACAATAAAATTCCACATAGCAATGAGAGTGACTAAAGGAGGACTATATAAACAGATCAGAATATATTGTTACTTATTTAAGCAAAGACATAGCAATGCTATAGTGTGATAAAAATTGATAATATTTTTTACAATGTTAATATCCTGTTAGCTTTCCTGTGGGAGGACAAATAAAAACTTCTCAATGGTATATTGGGGAGGAAGAACTTTACTTTTGTACTTTTACTTTTATGACCACTTCAATTCTCTATTCTTGCTCATGTATTATTTTTATTGCTAATATTAATTAAGGCATCAGAGAACTTATCTGTGAGATAACATTATGGTTATTTGTGTTTTCTCTGTATCTTTCTTTGTAATAGGAATCCATGTAGTATTATTAAGCTGATCATTCTTTAAGGCCAAGTTATTCAAGAAAATGTCAATTTCCCCTTTCCTATTATAGTTTTCCAAATGATTTTGCTCTTTCCCTCCTTTAAGCCCTCCTACAATACACATTTACACACACATACGCACACAAACAAACATATATGCACAAACACTGGAATTAAGGAAAACTCTTGATCAATTCACCCTTTTAGGAGACTTTTTTTTTCCACTTTAATATACATATATATACGTTATACCTTTGGGGAATCTCCACATTATACCTGCCATAATGCTTCTAAGGTATGCAGTATTCCATAATTTTCCTTTCATTTATAAGACCATATTTGAATACAAATAAAACTAATGTTATTAGAGTGATACCAGAATGCATTCTAATTTTAAAAATATAAACATTTTGGACAAAATTCATAGAGTTGTCAGCAGAGGAAAACAGATGTGTGAAACACCAGGAATCAGAGTGTCAGTAGGCTTCTCATCATCCACATTAAAAGCCAGATCAAAATGAATAAAAGTCTTCAAAATTCTAAATAAAAATGCTTCCAAATAGAAGTCATACAGTCCATCCTACTATCAATCAAATGTGAAGATAGAATGAAGACATTTTCAGATATAAAAAGTCTCAAAATGTTTTTAAGAAGCTACTAGAGGAAGTGTGTAACCAAAATGAGGCAGTAAATAAAGAAGGAGAAAAACATATTGTCTTAGCTTGGACTGTTATAACAAAGTACCAGAGACTGGGTTATTTAAAAAACTTAGGTCTCACAGTTCTGAATGCTGTAAAGTCCAAAATCTATGTATGGGCAGATTTGGTTCTGTGAGGACCACTTCCTTTATTATAAATGGCTTTCTTCATCGCATTGTCACGTAGTAGAAGAACAAGCGATCTCTTTGTGGTCTTTAGAAAACATCGCTGTTAAGAAGGATTCCATCTTGGTGATCTAATCAACCCCCAAAGAGCCCGCCTAATAACATAACATTAGAGGTTGGGTGTCAACACATAAATTTGGAGAGAAACAAATATTCCATCCATAATACATAGGATCCAAGATGAGAAAACAAATCCTCAGGCTGATAGTGACGGGAGATCCCAGGATGATATTGTACCTGCCATGGGAGGCAACCGAACAGAAGCTGCCAGGAAAGACTTTTTTCAAAAAACCAAAATTAAAAGACTCTATACATCTGAGAAGAGAGTAACATGGTTAGGGAAATTTGTTTTTTTATCATTTATATGTACATTCAAAACATAGTAAGCAAACAAACTCTAACATGACAATTGTTCACCCAATAGGAAAGAGTCCATGAGAACTGAATATGGCTTTTTAAAATTTTAATCAGTGACTCAGTTTGGTAATTTGAAATCTAACAAATGGAAATCATTTACATCATGGAAACTAACAAACGTGCAAGCATAATAGGGTCAAGGGAACAAGAGAAGCTCAATCTCTAAATTCTTATATGGTGGCAATTCTATAGGTAATGACCCAAAATTGAAACTTCAAGAATTGGAATTATGTAGAGGAAAAATCATCTAAAAGAAACACAAATGACTGCCTCTAGAGAAGAATAAAAGAAAAATGAAGAAGGAGAAGGAGAAGGAAAAGGGCAAAGGGAAGGGGAAGAGATAGAGGAAGAAGGAAGAAGGAAGGAAGATTATGCTCTAGAAGAATAAATAAAATTTAAAAATAAATGGATTGTGAATTTTTATACATTGATTTTATACATTGCTCATGATCTTACATGGATATACCAATGTGTCAAAATAGTAGAAACATGCCTACTTTTCTATTTATAAACCTCTATTCGAGTCAATTTCTTTCCCCTCGATTTTTATTGTTTCCTTGATTATCTTTCTGTTATTCATTGAGTCTTTCCTGGTTGCCATGTAAGCTTCAGAAAATGCCCAATTTTTCATTCTCTACTGCTTTAGAATACACAACCATACAAAAGGAGTTGTTCTTTTCGTGGTTTATTTGAGCCCTAATTATGTGGAATTATATGAAATTTAAAAAAGATAAAAACGGACTTACTTTTTAGTTTATAACTTGTCATTATTCTAAGAAATACCAACTTGAATTTAGGATTATTTTAGATGCATATAATAATATTTAAAGAGTGTCTTAAAAGAAATAAGCAGCACAGGTAGCAGAAATTCAGATTATGGACAGGCTGTAGATTGATTCATCCATTGGGCCAACATTACTA
>RJWH01000250.1:381956-659404 GCA_004363575.1 Solenodon paradoxus
GAGAGAGAGAGAGAGAGAGAGAGAGAGAGAGAGAGAGAGAGAGAGAGAGAGAGACAGGGGAGAGGGAGACAGAGAGAGAGAGAGGAGAGGGGAGAGGGGAAAGAGAGAATGACTTTTGCAGAAGTACCATGGAAGTTTTCTCTGAAACTGCTAACAAATCTCTCCTTGTTTCTCATTCATCTGTTCACTCAAAACTAATCACTAACATACTAACAAGGTGATTATTATTGGAACAGTAAATCCTACCTTTGGAGTGGAAGCTGGGGCAGCTTCACAAGAGGCACTTGGGCTATTTATTCAGTGTGGGGGAGGTGACCTAAACAAATTTGAAGTTCTATTAGGGAGAACTTGGTAATGGAAACTAGGTAAGCAAGAAGAGTTAGTGTCAATTATAGATGGACAGTAAGAGTGCCATACAAGATGTTTTTCAAATCTTGCAATCATATTTCCAGGTCAGCTCTGTATTTTTATTATTGGTTGTGACTTTTAGAAACAGATCTGCAATAATTCATTAGGATGTTAATATATTACGATATGCCTTCCGTGATTATTGACTGATTCACTGCCATCTGGTCAGGCAAGAGATACATTATCCAAAGTGAAAAATAAGAAAAATTAGATGGTGGGATAAGAATATTATATAAAGACCAATTTATGAAAAACAATAGACTCTGAAAAGTGACAATGATTCTTTTTGGGGGACTGGGGGCATTTTTGCTGAAAAGTTATTTGTTTTATTATTTATAATGTAGTAAATAATCTTTTCCAAGAAGGGCTGAAATCTTTAATCATAATTTAAATTATTTTTTATTTCCCAGAATCCTGAATCCTTCTGTAATGATCAGGTAGGTTTTATGTTTGGCTTATGAGTCCAAGTTGTTACCTTATAAGCATTGACCTTTCTCTATTCCTCTTCAGATTTTTACTAGAGTCTAGAGCAATATTGTTTTATTTCATCAAAAGTAAAAACAAGGATGACTATTGTTTGCATAAAAGAATTTTTAAAATACTGAACTTTTTAAAAATATTAAATAAAAAATGTAAATTTTGTGTACTTGAATAATTCAAGAGTGATCATACTAAATTGTTACTGTTTCGCTGATTCTTTCCTTTAAATCATTCAGATTCTTAAATTTCCTATTGTGGACATTATCTATTGATCATTCACTATGGGCAATATGTCTGTTGTCAAGTATTTTTAATATCCCTACTCTTCTATGTACACCATATTGCACTCCCTGTTATCTTCCCACCCACAGAATTATATTATTATTTATCAAATAGATAAATAGTACTTATATTATTGTGACATACCAGTTCAGTTTAGAATTGAGAGATATGTCATGGTATATATAGTAAAGTTTTGATAAAAGCTATAGATATTTTTTTATTAGAATGTGAGTAGAACTGATGTTCCATTTCTAGTTTCATCTTTTCCTGCCTGAAGAATTTTTACCTTTCTTGAGTTTGATAATTGATAAGAAATCTCTTTTACTTTTCAGGAAATTAAATCTTTTTATATTATCAGACTTTGTATGCTGTATGGCTTTCATAAGTTCTAAATGGACCTCCTATTATTTCCAGTTGTGCCCATGACTACAAATAGTTTGCTTTTCATTGATAATGTCTAGAAAGAAAAGTTAAGAGAAAATGAAAGGGAGGTGAAGGAGGAAGAAGCATTTTAGGGAAGGAAGGAAGAAAGGAATTGAAGGAAGAGACATTTATTCATTCATGCATTCATTCATTCACTCATTAATTTTTGTTTCTTCGACCCAGTCTTGGTCTAGGTCAGGTCTTTGGTCTTTACATGGCAATCTCTCCAACATCTCAGCTGCATGAGTCACAAGAGAAACCTCCTAGAAATTTTTTTAGTGCTTTGCCTATTTATGTATTGGTACAGTGGTGTAGTACGTTTCTCTATGTTTCGAGTGGCCAAATAAACTTTCTTTGAACTTGACAGAATTCATACAAAACATGTTCAGCCATTTTTCATCAGTTCCCTTCCCATGTAGATCTTTTGGTCACTATTAAATCATTCCTTTTTTTGAAGAAGGAATTAGTACAATTGAATACAAATGAGCATCTCATGTAGACCTAAGCCTAATAAAACCATGGCCATGTAATGTACATTATTCTGTTTGGTGAAAAACAACCAGAAATGATATGTTTAGGGTTTCATAAACACAGCCCATTAGGGTTGCAGAAACCATACCAGGGTATCTCTATACCAAATAGTAACAATATACATTCAGGGGATGCAAAAGAGACAAAAGTCACTTAGTATTCATTGTATAAGTAGCTCCTAAACTATAATACTGGCGGGGTCCAAATTTCTGAAGATGGTAAAGATTGAAGACTTTCTTCTACTGACTATATAAAATAAACCCAGCATTGATATATAACACTCCAAATCACCTATTAGAAATGATTTTTACTATATTTGATTACTTCTAACATTTTAAAACCTAAAAGTGATGTGAGATAATATATGTGGACATGATTTGAGAAAGTACTCAACAAATGTTATGTATTATTAGTAATTTAACTAGCTTTCCTAATAAAAAGAGAATGTGTACCGCAGAACTGGCAGCTAGACAATTCTTTTTCATTACAGAACTTCCATTAACACTGGGAAAACAAAATCAAATGATCATTTCCTTTGTTCCCATACCATTTGAACCACAAAAAACTCACCTATCCATGCATTTCATCTGCTAATATTTTGGTTTTATATCCTGAGTTAAAATGTGAGATCATTCTCCCCCAATTTATTTTTTTGACAGTGAATATTTATACTAAATTTAAATTAAGTGTAAAAGAGCAGATTGATAAGAACACCAAAAACCTTGTAGATCAACCAATAACACCAGCTGTCCAAATTATTCTACAGCATTGCAAAGGTTCCTCTAAACTGCATATTTATTGCTGGATACATTCCATCCATATGACGTACAAATTTGAGATTTATACTTTTAAACATAATAAGATGGAGTTCTGCCATGCCTACTGGGTGATAAGTAAATGCATACACAACCAATTTGGTTTAAATCTCAGTCCATAATATTTTTGCATTAATCTTAGCCATATGATTTTTTTTAGATGAAGCACTTATAATTGTAAAATGTACAGTCTCTTCCCTATAGTCTTTCTTCCCAAGGTTTCATAAAAACCTCAAGGAACCTCATCTTATAAGAAATGTAGCAATGTATTTCTAGTAAGGCACTTGTAGAATCCTGATAGAACAAAGATATTTATGTATACAATGACTCTAAGTAATGCTTGATTGCCAATAATTAAATGAATATATAAAATGTAGCTTATAAAACCTTACTGTCCTTGTATATATGAAATGTTTATGAATAACTTATTAATAACTGAAATGTGCAAATAATACCACGTTGCAGCCATTGGTGACATTTTGAATAAGAGAATACTCATTAATTAAAAAAAATAGGAATTTTCTGAGTAGAATTTGTGGGTAAAAGTCAATTAAAGAATATTTTAGACAAACACAGTTTCTTTCAGATGCGCACAATAGCTGGATTTAGGCTAACAAAAGGTTATTTGTTGCCTTCAACAAAAGGGAAATCTGTTTAATTAGTAAATATGTTTCACTATGTAAGTGAGTGCTTCTCAGATGCTGAAAGTTAGTCTGTTTAATTCTTTAAAACAACCCTTTATATAGTCTTTATTTGTATTATCTTTGAAGAAAGTAGGTAAATGTTAGCCTGAATGCTGTATGGTCTATAGTTTAGGATGTAAGAGTCTGCATCAATGAGCTTTAACTATCTTAACAGATAATCAAGTAACATATTTGGTGTTTAGTATGTTGAGACCTAACTTCAAATTTTCTATATTAGTATTATTACTGCTTGAGAACAAATATGCTCTTGATCTTGTTCAAGAACAGGCCTGTCTGATTTTCAATAATTCTTGGGATTTGACTACACAGTTAATATGGTTTAGCAGTTTACTATGATCTTTCTGTTTATAGATTTACAATGCTGTTGTACATTCATTAGCTTAAAACACACCTTTTATGGAATGCACTCATGGGTAATAAATACATGCTAAGTTGCTATTTCCTCTAACTTTGTCTTCAGCCAAAGGGAAATGCCAAAAATTTAGGATGTGAAAAATATAATCATTTACAAAAAAGAAAATGTTAGGTTACTATTTGTGTACAATTTTATCTAATCCTTTAAATTTTTCTCACGTGTGTATGGTTTTAATACATATATTTGTATATCATGAAATGCTTTTAATTTATAAACATGTTAGATGAAGTACATCATCTAAGTATTTATTTTTATTATATGCAAAGAAGTTTAGGAATGATCGATCTCAGGATTCTTTCAAATGTTTCATTCAACTTTCCACATTATTTCACTTCTTGTATGTATTATTTTTTGCATTATTTCCTTCCCTAAAAGACAATTAAATGTTTTCTGATCAAGCACACAGGGCTTGTCTTTTGTCTTTCCTTTAGTGACTTAGTCTGCTGCCTATTTAAAAAAAAATTTGGAGTATTTTTTCTTTGCAATGATGAAATATTATAATCTTTTCATGACCTAAAAAGTGTTTTAAAGTCTTTCTTCAACAGTGTTGTATGATCTTTTTATTCATGGCTCAAAGTTCGTTTTTAAAGTTATAAACCAGATTTTAATTTTGTCTTCGAGCACGTTGTGACATGATGGAAATAGAAAGGCTACTATGATTTGTTCCTTATTAACCTTATATCGAGTCAGCCAGTGCTCAAGACTTTCCATACACCCTCCTTCAATGAATATGAACTGTTAATATAGCTGTAGATGATATTTGGTGCATATTATGGTTATCGTTGTTCCTGTTGATGTCATTTTTATTGCTATAGACTCTTGACTTATAATAATAATCAAAAAAATGAACAGAAGCCGGAGCTGTGTAACTGGAGACTTTTTCTTTTTAACAGCTGTTGTCAGCTTTGGAGTATAACATGTAAGGTTCAGTCCCTTTCCCAAAATAACCTAATGTAGCTTTCCGGAGGCACAATTAGGTTCAGAAAAAGTTTGCCTCCATTTGAGATTTGTAATATAATAATATGTTTTCTTAAGGTAGATAGGAAGTAGACGTATTTATGAATCTGTTGTCAGAACTTCTTTTTTAATCACTGTATAAGAGTCTGGCAAATAGTAGCAACTCAATGAATAGTTAATGAATAAATGGATGAACGAGTGAATATATGAATAAACAAAATCTAAAGTTATTTTATTTTAAAGAATATAGTAAAATTCTCTAAAGCTTTTAAAAAATTATTTCATCATAGAAATCCCGGATTAATGTTGAACAATAAGAGTACTAAATTGAAAACTGGGAACTGAAAATGTCTGCACAAGATATTATGTAAGACAAAGAATAGTTTTCATATAGTGATATATTTTCTGGATAGAATTTATTAAAATACAGTTACTCTAAGGGACCTAGATAAAGAAAATAAACATGATATACTCTACGTTTTAAATTTAGGTTTGCAATTGCTCGGCTCCTGTAAATGACCTAAATTTCAATTGAATGGTGCCAAAGATGGTATCATTGACCCACTGCCTTGAAAGCATGAGAATTATTTTTCTAGATGTGGTGATAGATTATCATCAGTTGATGCTGCTTTGACTTTCTCTTTGAGGTCAATGGTATATAGTCTTGTAGATGATATAATAGAATTAAGTTTGTTTCATACTGTATCAAGGCACACAATACAGCCAGCATTTATCTCCAAAGACCAAAATAATCCTCTGGCCTCACAGGCACTGTTCCCTAATCAACTGAGCTAATCTTCTGTACGTTCTATAGACGAGCCAATAATAAATGGATAGTGAAAGAATCATGATATTGTAAGTTTATGACTTGTGCAATTTGTCCCTCCTTTGAATACTGACACGATTGTTTATCTTGATAGAGGTAATTGAAGGTCAAGACAATTACTGGAAGTTTTAAGAAGTTAGATCATCACTATTTACTCACAACTTTACCCTTATTTTTGACTTTAGTTATTAAGTAAAGACCCATTAGACTTATTTAGACTCTTAAGCTTGTGTTTCAAATAGCCGGCTTTTATTATTTTTCACTGTTTTCAGGACCCTGAAAATAAAGCCTAACACAGTCCTGCCTGGGTTTATCTCTTGGGAAACTACATTTAGGAGAAAAACCTAACTAAATATGAACATTGATAGTACTTTGCTATTTCTAGTGCTGTTAAAAATTATTTTCTTTGTTGAAACTTGTCTATGCAGTTTTTTTGGCATTATTATAATCATTGATATTATAAAATTTAACAACTTAAGGTCCAAAAGTATGGGCCATTTCATTTAGATCTAAAGTGAAGTCTGTTAAAGAAAGTACATCCTTAACCATAAAGTAGGCATGTTGTATCCTTGGAAACTGTACCATTTTTCAACTGGGGCTTGGAGAAAAGAGATTAAGTACCTGGAGAATGGCTATTCTTTAGGAACCTGTACTGTATCTGAGTACTCAGAAACTGCTATTGCCTGATGGTTTAAATTTTTATTTCTGAATATGAAGCCAATGCAGAATTTTATATCTTCAGTCACATTTATCATCTAAGTTGTTTTAATAGGTTTCACACTACAAAACTCAGATACTGTTTTGAAGTCCTTATACCAAGACACACACACACACACACACATGCTTTCGAAAATAAAAGGTAAACTTCATAAAAATCTAATTTCATTCCCTTTTAAAATTCATTTTATAATATTTTCTAAAATAAAATATTTTACTTCGCTTTTTATAAAGTAAAAAGACAAATTAGCTTGTGTGGAAATAGACTATGTTTTGAATATAAACAGTGAAACAGTGTTAAGACATATACATTCAGACATAGCTTTTATATTTTTTAGGAAACAAAAACATAGATATACTAAATAAGTAGTTATTTTTATAGGGTCAAAGATGTATTATGTTTATTTGAAAACTGCTTATAATATTACACTAGATGTATAAAGCAACAAACAAACAAGAATAAAATTAGATTCTTTGTATGGAACTATTCTTAGAGAAAATGTGTATTTTACCAGGATTTTTAAATGTTTACAACTTGGATGTCTCCCAGTATTCACCCTTTTCCTATCCCCAGAACATCAATCACTTTCCACAGCACCTGGACTTGGAATAATGCCTCAAATTTATATATGTTAAAAATAAAAAAAAGATCGAATTTAAGAAAGTTACCCAAATGCTTCTTATATTGCATTGAGAGATGGAAGAGAAAATTCCTTATGTATCTGTGTGTGTATATATATATATATATTTTTTTTTTTTTCGTTCTCTGTAATCTGATTCAGTCCTGCCAGAATGCGATTAAAACCTTCACACTCATTGTTTTAAGTGAGTTGCTCTTTTTGGTGCTGTAACTATGTGCTTTCTTACCTCTTTCTCCGGTAATAATTTTGGTTTAAATTGTCAAGGATGTTACTCTTTAATAGTAAGCTTAAATAATTAAAAACTTAATTATATACTTCTATTTTTCAGTTTTAATGAAACATTTGGGTAAACAGACTTATTTATATCCACCATCTATGCTCCATTTTTTTGAAGATCATTATTAATCGTTTCCACATGGACTTGCTTCTTTTTATTTACTGGTTTTAAGGATAAGTCTATGCAATAAGATTCCATCTGCTCTATTATGTAGAATTCATCTACTTAATTTTCATATTCCTTTTAGAAACAAAAGATGAGAGTCATATGAAAATATGCTCACATTTCTTGTCATTGAATCTTAGGTCTCTGGTTCTAATCTTGTGGAAAAGAGTCAATGCTAATGTCCTATGGATTTACTGTTTAATAAAAACATTGTTTCATAAAGTAATTTTGTTCATATATTTCAGCATACAGTATATTTATTTTATTGATGTATTTACTTAAAGGAAAGGTATAAGCAGGAATGAAGGGAAGTAGGGCAGACCTGCAGGAAGAGAGGGCGGGAAGAAACATTGGTTTCTTTTGTTTAGTTGTTTAGCTTGGTTGTCCCCTCCAGCCCCATGTCTCAAACCTGGGTTCTTGGGATGTATGTGGCCTATGTCCAGTGGCCTTATCTTCTAGGCCACCAGAGCATGCCTGAGCATATACTTAATGATTACCCTTTGAAGTTAGAAAAGCTAGCAATAAAGATGCTATTCAAATAACACATATGCTTTAAGAATATTCCAAATTCTAACACTTAAAGGAATTGTTGATATTTATTTTTTGCCATTTGACAAATTATGTTACATATATTATTTTTCACAAGATGGCTATAAATTTAATACCAACAACTTGAAAAATATGAGTCATATTGGTTAGTTAATAACCAGAGCTCTTATATAGCATTCCCCAAATTATATAGCTGGGGATCAGGAAGACAAAGGCTCAAATTGGATGGTTTTAGCACACAGCGATGCTCTTCTCTTTTCACTATACTATGTTACCCATGAATTTGATTTTGGAAATAATTCAGTTCAAACCTTTCATGTTTATATGTGGAAACTGAGGCACCAATTGCTATTGTGACTTACCCAAGAGCTGAATCTCTGATAGCACTCCCACTTTGCTGTCACTGGATGATAAAGCAAACTCAGTGGCGAATGACTGCAGGGACGGATGCTCAGAGGATAACACTGGAAGCCATGTGACTGAGCATTAAATCAAGGGTCAAGAAACTGAACACTGGCCTGCTCTCTCTCTCTCTTTTTTTAGAGGAAACAAGGGAGAGGACGCGAAAACCTTTTTATTTATCTATTCATTTTTGGTTGTTTCACATGGCCCTGGGTCACAAACCTGGTTTCTTGGGCTTCCCATGGTCCATAGCCCAGCCACTGGCTTAGTGCCTGAGGCATCAGTGTGCACCCCATTCTGTCTTTTATGACCTGTGTCACCTTGAGCTTGTTGTGGAACCTCTTTGTGGCTCCAGTTCTCCGTATCTGTAATGGAAGTCACAGTGAGCTTCCTGCTTTAGAGAGCTGTTGCAAAAATCTAATGAGGTAATATATTTAAGAATTACTTTGCAAATTATAGAACATATTATAATGTAAATCATTTAAGATCCATAGTAGCATGCGTTTAAGGGTACATAGTTCAAAGCACACATAATATGCAGTAAACTTTACAATACAAGCCATTCAGGGAAATGATATGTGACATACCAATTAGTCTTTACTGGGCCAAAAAACTACTGGCTGCTACACAAGTCAAGAGAAATTCGGTTACCAGACAACAGAAGGTGATAAAGGGACTCTCTCTGGGTGGCTCAGGGCGTCCCTGGAAGTTAAGAAATTCAGCCCTGCTTGATTACTCCATTTTGTCTAATATCATTAGAAAAAATGAGGAGGGCAATACGGGCTCTTCAGACCTACACTAGCTTCTGTGCCTTTGTGCAAACAAAGGAAGAATAAAAAAAATCTTCTCAACCATGCATTTAAGGGATTTGAATGTAGACCTTCCAAGAGCAGTTAATTTATCTAATTTATTTTTCCAGAAAGAATTTTTTAAATTCTGAAAACAGGAGACAATAGAACACACAAAAACAGAGCAGGTCAAGTTTAGTGATTTAACTAAGGACAGAAAGTGGGCCAATTAAAGATTAATATTTATAGCAGGTTGGACAATTAAGGACTAAAGTATAAACTATTAACTTCCAGTTCAATGAATAATGCATTGTAATTTCTTTGAAAGACAATACAGATACAGGAAGATGATGTTTTATGAAGTCCCCTGAAAATTAAACTTGGGCTTTGAAGATAATGTCCTGCCTTATTTCAAAGGTTTACTGTGCATTAATCCGATCCTTCTCTTCAAGGCGATCCTGGGAAGCAGGCAGGCAAATCACTCCTTCGTGATGCCAGCACTGGAAATCAGAGAACAGTGCACTCTCCCGACAGTGTACACGCAGCAGGAATCAGAGCTGGGGAATTTTGATTCCTGATGTTAAACTATCGTGTGACACTTTTAAGAACAGGAGGATTTAAAGTTGACCTTTGCATCCTTAACAGGGGGACCATATTGCTAAATCAGGTAGCCATTTTCTACATAGAAACTGAAAAAAATGTTTTTAAGCAAGACCCAAATCAAAATGGTTTGCTAGTCCTTTAAACCTCCGCTATAACCCTCTTTTGAAGCAAAGGACATTTTTAGCTTAAAGGGAGAGCATGTGAAGTAAAGAATTTAATCCTTCTCAGCTCAGATTGTAAATAGTCTCCCCTCTAACCTAGTGCATCCTCATGCCCCCTCTTGTCTAGCAGGATTGTAAAGATAGTTGTTTTTGAAGTTCCATCAATCTATTAAACATTAGACAGAAGGTTTTAGGAAACAGGCCATGTGTATTGTGACGTACAGTCCTGGAAAGAAAAATGATCAATCTGTGTATTTGCCTTTTAACTAGTTGTAGACAAGTTGGCCACAGCCTTGGCACATTAATGAATTCTGTCATATCTCATCTCCACTGCTCTCTTATTATATGAATTCAGATCTGTTTGGCAATAAAAATAAAGTCACTGATTTAAGTTTCTACTTCCAAGCTACAACTCATGGTCCCTAATAACCAAGAGACTGGTTACCATAAGGAAAAAAACAAAGTTTTGTGATGTGATTTGTAACACGTAACTTGAACTAGATTTTAAAAGTAATTTTCTGTAAGTACATTCAAAGAGATTCATTTTTGCAAATGCTGTCTTTCAGCTAGTATGTGGTCCTGTGCCTATAGCTGCTGAACTTCTTTTACTTCTTAAAATAAAAAATAAAAAGAGCTGTAGATTTAATCAGGATTTTTAATGCTATTGGAAATATAGGGACTTTCTCATTTATATAAATATATATTTAATATATATACATATAAATTAATTAAATATTGGGCACAACTTTGTGTTCAGGTAGCGAAGGCTGCTCCGGTGCAGGTCATGAAAAGCTTCTGGATATGAAGCCAGGGGTTAATAAAAGTCTCCACCAACATTGAAATTTGTATATGGTGCATTTACTTTTTGCCATTTTATAGGGAATTGATTGAAAATATGACTCAAAGACACAATGTTTCCCCTGTAGTGTCTCTCCATTAAAGTTCTAGAAAATAGGGCTACTTTTCTTAGCATCTGGTCTCTTTTATCTGGCACATTGATTCCTGGCTCCTTTTTATCTAGGACAGCCTATTTATAAATCAAGTATAACCATGCAGATCTCTCAATTAGGAGTCCCTAACTTGTATTTAAATTATTCTTTAGGATATGTTCAAATTCTCTTTAATGACGTGTTTAAAGAATCAAAAGCCTTATTCATTCATTGGATAATGTCAAAAGGATAAAACATTTTTAAACAATGAACAGAACAGTTAAAGAGTAAGATCCATATACCCAAGACATTATATTGAAATGTCAAATATGTCTAGACTCAAAAATATCTGAGTTTATTTGAAAAAAATATTTCCCTATATTATGAATGTGTACTTTTCTCCTAATTTTGGACTCTGATTTTTCATTCTCTCATAACAAACCATTAGGAGGAGAGTCCCATATAAAATCTATAATTTTATTCATTTGTCTTATTGTCCTATTATTTTACTTTGTTACTGTGAATTAAATTTTTTTTTAAAGTTTGTACTGTAATTTTCTGGTCTTAAGGTTTTAGTCTTGGGACAATGCTTATTAATTCATTTATTTAAGAGCTATTTTATTGGCTGTTCTGATGTGTCGTGTACATATATATCATAGATATAATACATATATATCAATATATATGATGCTATATTCACGTATACATATATTCATATCTATGTATATACACACACACAGCTACAACAGATAAAGACTCTTACCCTCAAAAACAGGCATGGTAAGGTTCACTCTTGTGACTCAGGAGGCTGAGGCAATAAAGATGTAGACCATCTAAAACTGAAGGACCTGGGTTTGAGATCTGGGGCCAGGAGTAAATACAAAACAAAACAAAACAAAAACCAGGGACTTAGTCAGGGATAGAGACAATAAACAAGGGAGCAGAAAATATGTTTAGCATGTTAGCACTTCACTGATGAACAATGCTCCATTTGAATGTACTTGAAGGCAGGACTCATCTTACTAAAGGCTGATGATCACTACCCATTAGCAACAGCACCAAACATCAACAATTTACATACAAAGAAATTGCACACAATTGTGTAATGATCTTTTAACTCTTTGAAATAAAAAATGATTTGGGTTTTTTTGATCCCTTTTGAGCAAAGGATGGAAGAAGGGAAAATTCTACTTTTAGCAATATTCCCAAAGAGGGACTTTAATCTCTGCTCCTAATTCCTCTTGGTTGAATGTTCTTATCTGGTGGAAGAGGAAAAAAAAATTTTTTCTCCCCTATAAGCCTATTCTGAAAAAATTAATATTTCAATACATCACTGAATCATTTCTTAGGCTGAAAATGTAAAGCAGGAATCCTTAGTTCCTCACATGGCAGAATTGCTCCAGGATGTATCTATTCCCCCAGGAGAAATTTGACTTTTCACAATATATACACTTTTCACTGAGACCATACTAGACCATTTAGTAAAAAATGATAATTTAGTAAATGTAAAAATAAAATTTTGTGGTTTTACATAGGAAAGTGTACCCTTTAAGAGATTAAATTTGTTTCCCATCTCTTATTGCTTTTGTTTGCAAATTATTCTAAAACTTTGCAAGTTGAATGGTGTCATCAAATGTTGAAGACTCAGTATACTTCTTTGCACAAATGCTATGAGTTGTATGTCTATGCAATTCTGGTGAGTGTTCAAAAATAAAGTAACTAAAAACATATTTTCACATGTGCTGGCTTAAGACGATGCATCAACTTGATTTCTAGGTGAAGCCCTAAATTACTTTATTTCCCTACTGTCTTTAAGATGGAAACATGTTAAGATTTTTTCTTCTCCTCTTCAAAATCTCTTAAAGTGTGTTTGGAGAACTGCAGCAGCAAACAAATTTCATCCCTAGATGAAACAAACTGAGCTACTCAAGTCCCTAATGATGGCTTATTTACTTCAGTGCTGATGTGTAATCTTATTGGCACTTAAATAATGATCCTGTCTTAGAATGTATGGCTTTCCAGTCTTTATTTTTTGCATTGTACTCAGTTTTGTTTTTATCCTCGACATTGCCATTGATTTGGTAAAAACTTTCAGTATTTTTTAAAAATAAAGATAAATTCTACTTTCAGTAAAATCTGCAAGCTGTCTCAACTGCATCCAGTGATATTATCAAATGACAAAACCCAGAACTTTCTTAAGCAAAACTAAAAATGAAAACAAAACATATACATGCACAACTATTTAGCAGTTACTTGACTTAACAACGTATAACACCAGAGTTATGCATTCCTTGAACTTTCATATCTTGTTAACTATTATAAATACTCTTGATAATAAAAAAAGTGATGTGAAAGGTAATATGAATTACAAATATTGAGTATTTTATGCTAATCAGGGAGAAATGTGTAGCTATAATCCTGAAAATCTGACCCTTTCACTAGATTTAGAATCATCACTGAGGAGATTGCCCAACTAAGTAATTTTAACAAAAACTCATGTTGATTCAACTTTTCTGCCTTTTCTGTACATCTAAATAACTAATATAATTCTCTCATTCTGTAAAATTCCTGTTTTTAGGAGTCTGTTTGCTATATGATAAAGCAAGCTATTATTTTTTTCTTATATTTTTGAGAAAGGTACATGATGTTTTGGAAAAAAATGTGGATTTCATTCTCAGTAATACCAGGGTCAAGTCCTGACTATGTTACTCACCATTACTTACCTTAAAAAAGAAAAAAAAATATAATGAAGTGAGATTAATTGTGAGACTTGAGTAACAGCAGGCAGCCCATAGATGATATTAAATAAACGTTTGCTTTTACATAGTCCTTTTCTAACTAAATAAATGTTTGAGTATCACAGTCCCATGAAACATTAATTTTCCTCCCATTAATTGCAGTATTTATAGTAATGGAAACTGGTAGGATATGATAATTTAATAGAAAATTATGATGTCAAAAGTGAGAAGATAAACATATATTTCAATTAAACAATTAACAAAATTGTGGCTTACTGTTAGTGCCCAATCTTCTGATAGCTAGCAGAATTTTAATTACTTCATCTTCAAATCCTATTTAAATTCTTTTGTAGACACAAAGAAGTGACCACAGCATCAAAAATAAAACTCACAGGTAAGCTAGGAAATTAACTGGGAATTTCCATCACCTGCAGCCAACAGTGCAGGACTAATTTTCATGGATTAATTTAACGTCCAGTGATTGAGTGAGGTAATATTTCTAGGTTGTTGATTTTTTTTTAAATATTTATTTAGTGAACAATTATATTGTCTACAATTTTCTTTCTACTTTTTTCTCAGCTAATTTGTTGGCTTATATCTCCAGACTATGGTTAAACAATATGGTATTCCAAGTTTTAACAAAATGTCTTCTTTTTCTGACAGTGGTATTCTTCTAATATTTCCCATTAATGATCATATTAAGTAAAGCATATTTATAATTTTTATTATAATATTTTTCTAAAATCTTACTGAGCTACATTTGGTGTTCAGTATATAGGATCTATTTAAAGTAAATAATTTATGAGTTATTAAATAGGTAGATTACTTTAAACCATCACCACAATCAGATAAGGAGCTTAACTCTCTACCTCAAAAGTTTTTTTCAGTCCATTTTTGTCATTTTAAATCAATAGTGGTTAGTGATTTAAAAATAGCTTTATTGAGATATAATTCACATACCATATAATTCACTTATTTAAAGTATACACCCTGATAGTCTTTAGTGCAATCATCACCACAATCAATTTTAGAATATCAGCCCAGAGTGAAACTTTAGTATCACCCACTTTCTTCCCACTCCCCCCAGCCTTTAGGCAATCACTAATCTTTCTTTGTCCATATGCTTGTCTACTTGTGATATTTCAGATAAACAGAATTATGTAATATGTGGGCTTATGTCACATAGCACATTTTCACGGTTTATGCATTTTATAGCACTCTTCATTTGTATTTTATTCCTCTTATGACTGATCAGTTTTCTATCACATATATAGACCACATTTTGTTTATTATCTATTCGTTAGCTATTGGGTTAAGTTGTTGCCATCGTTTGACTATTGTGACTGTACTGTTATACAATTGGTATGTAAGTTTTTGTACAGAATATATACCTAGGAGTAGAATTAATGAATCATGATGACTGTATGTTTTACCATCTGAGGAACTACCAGACTATTTTCCAAAGTGACTACAAATTCATATTCTCACCAGCAATATATGAGAGTTCTATTTTCTCCATATCCTTGCCAAAATTGTTATTATCTGAACTTTTTATTTTTGTCATTTTAGTAGATGTAGTTTCTCATTGTGGTTTTGGTTTTAATTCCCTGATGACTAATGACATAGAACATCTTTTCATGTGCCCATTAACCATTTGTTTATTATTTTTATAGAAAAAAACTATTTCAGTGATTTTTCCATTTTCTTATTGGCTTATTTGGTTCTTTTTATTGTTAAGTCATAAGAATTATTTATTCTAGATATAATTGTTTTATCAAGTATATTATTTTAAAATAAATTCTTCCATTTTGTGGCTTAAATTTCCATTTCCTCTATGGTGTGCTTTGAAACACAAAACTTTTTAACTTTCATATAAAAAATTGTTTTTTATATTTTTGCTTGTGCTTTAAAGTCAAATCTAAGAAATCATCAACTCAATGACATATACCACTCATACACAAAAACACAATTTAAAAGTGAACGGTCTCATATAGACATTTCTCCAAAGAAGTTAGACAACTCATCACATAGTCTAAATACCTGGTATCATTTTTTATGGTGACATGTAAATATCTAATATTAAACTTTTGATTGTGGAGATCCATTTCAAAGGCATTCATCTTGAATAAGCATACTGCCACCTATGGTGTAGCTACTATTAAAACAACTAAGGACCCAGACCATCGCCAAGCAAGAAGTTCCCCTTTTAAAAAGCCTTGGATAACCTAGATAACTGATAGTTGAAGTGATCCAACTTTCCCTCCCCTCTACCCAACTGAACTTCTTATGTTTTAAATGTGCCAATAAAAATTCATGGACACCTAGGCACCCTTCCTCAGACTCAAATAAAAGCAATGTCTCAGATCCTCTTATTCTACTCCAACTCCACAACCTCACTGTGTACCCTTCAGAACTTGTGCATAATGAATCTTCTCTTTTTTTCCTCACAAAGGTCAAGTTTTGCAATCATGTTATGAACCATAAGGGCTAGTGCAATCACCACATTGACTCCAGGCAGGGAAATATCTGTGGAGTAAGTGAGTGACTCAAGCAACCTAAGTCAATAAGATCAATATAGATAGACCTACATAACACAGATCAATATGTGCATAAAAAGTTGGTCAAAACCATTAGTCATTGAGTGACTGCTAATCAAAACTAAATTGAAATACCAGTTCACATCTTCTAGGATGGTTATAATTACAAAAGAAAAAACAAAACTAATACAGTAAATAACTCCCCTTGACTAGGAAGTGTTGAAATTGGAGCTCTGTGTATTTCCAAAGGGATTATAAGATGATGTGTTCACTGTGGAAGTAGTTTGGAAGAATTACTGTATGACCTTGCAATTTCACTTTCAGATTTATACCCAGATGAATTAAAAGCAAGAACTCCAACAACTATCTGGATATCCGTATTTATAGCAGCCTTATTTATAGTACTAAAAAGTGTAAACAACTCAAATGTCCATCAATAGATAAATGGATAAACAAAATGTAGTATATATGCAATGGAATATTATTCAATCATAAAAGGAATGTTTTCATTTATATTACATAAATGGATTTTGAAAGCACTATGCTTACTGAATAATCTAGACACAGAAGGACAAATACATGATTCCATTTAGAATATATCTCTATAATAGACAATTTCATAGAGATAGAAAGACTAGATCTTATCACCTGCTGAGGGCAAGGAACAGTTACTGTTTTTTTAATAGGTACAAAGGATTTTGGGGAGATAATGAAAAAGTTGGGTGCTTAACTAATGATTACGGTCGCACAAATTACTTAGGATTTTATATATACATAGATATGTATGTATATATATTTCTATATACAATATAAGATCAGGCTCTCTTATTAAGGTAATTTTGATTTACAAAACATTGTAAATTTAGATGTACATGTTCGCTATTCATCAAATATCTGATGATAGCACACCATACCCTCCACAAAACTATCAAAATACTTATACCACTGCCTATTGGACTCCTACCACATCTTACTCGTCTCTTGACCCCTTCCCACTGGTAACCTTAGTTCTGTTGTTAAAGTTCAAGAGTTTTTTTGTTGTTGTTATATCTGTTCATTAGCTTATTTCCTTTATATTCTATGTATGAGTGAGATCATTGAGTATTTGTCTTTCTCCTTCTGACTTATTTCACTTAACGTAATCCCATTGAGTTCCATCAAGTTTGTCACAAATATCAGGATTTTATCTTTTTTAGTACCATGTAGTATTCCACTGTGTATATATACCGCATCTTATCCATTCATCTGTCATTGAGCACTTAGGAAGTTTCCAATTCTCGCCTATGGGGGTCCAATATATTTCTATGAATTCAGGTTTTTAAGTTTTTTGGCAAATACCCAAAAGTGCGACGATGGAATTTCCACCCTCAACTTTTTGAGGAAATTCTATATAGCTTTCCATAAAGGTTGACCAATTTACACTCCCATTAACAGTGTAAAAATGTTTCCTTTTTACTACATCTTCACCATCATTTGTTGTTTCCAGTCTTTTGAATAATGGCCTTTCTTACAGGCATGAGGTGTTATCACATTATTGTTGTGATTTGCATTTCACTAATATAAAAATGCAACAGATTTTTGCATATTAATTTTGTAGCTGGTCACTTTTTATTCTCAACTTAAAATTTTTTTAGTGACGTCTTTAGAGTTTTCTATACATTGAAATACATCTGCAAATACTGATAGTTTTATTTTTCTTTTCCAGTTTGGATTCATTTTATTTTTGATTCTTGCCTAATTGCTCTGGCTTGGTCCTCCAATATGATGTTAAATAGCAGTGATGATAGTGGACAATCTGTCCTCTTCTTTACCTTTGCATTCAGTTTTTCCTCTGTGGAGTATGATGTTGATGGCCTTTAACATATATGTTCTTTATTATATTAAGGTACATTCCCTTTATCCTATTTTATATAGCATTATTATCATAAATTGATTCTAAATCTTATCAAATACTTTTATTGCACCTATTGATATGACCATGGGATTTTTCTCTACCTTTTGTTGAGGTGGTGTCTTACATTAAGAGAATTTCGTATGTTGAACCATCCTTGCATCTCTGGTATAAATCTCACTTGATAATGATGGGTGACTTTTTTTTTTCAATGTGTCATTGAATTTAATTGACTAATATTTTGCTGAGGATTTTTGCATCTATGTGTCTATGAACATAAGAGATACTGGTCTGTAATTTTCTTTTTTCTTTTTCTTTCCTTTTTTTTTTTTGGGTGATGTCTTTGCCTGCTTTTGGTATCAGTGCAATATTGACTTCATAAAAAATGTTTGAAATTGCCCCATTATTCAATACTTTGCAAGAGTTTGAGAAGAAGCATTGGTAAAACTCACTATTAAGGCCATCTGGTTCGGGACTTTTATTTAGGGGGAGACTTTTGATAACTTTTCTATTTCCTTTCTTATGATAAGTCTGTTCAGTTTTTTTAGTTCTTTCTCATTCAGTCTTGGTAGGTTGTATGATTCTAAAACCTTTTCCATTACCTTGTTTATCTGGGTCTTTTTGGGGGTTGGGGGCATGTAGCTACACCTAATCGTCTTTTATGTATGGTATTTCTGGTTATTAGAGTTTTCTCTCTTTTTTTCTTTGTAAGCCCAGACCAAAGTTTGTCGATTTTGTTTAATTTTCTAAAGAACTAGCTTTTGGGTTCATTGATCTTCTGAATTGCCTTTTTAACTTGTATTTCATTGATTTCTTCTCACATTTTTATTATTTCCTACCTTTTATTGACTTTTCATTTCTGTTGCTTTTCTTTTTCCTAGTTGCTTTAGGATTAGGTTTTCTTTGAATAGTGATAGTGTTACTTCTTACTTTCTAAACCCGATGCATTTTAGTTCATTTTCTTGCCAAATTGCACTACCAAAGCTTCCAGTGTTATGTTCAATAGTGGTGGTAAAAATGGACATTCCTGTCTTGTTCGTCAGTCTTTTACAATATGATGCTAGCTATGGCTTTTCATAGATTTTATTTTATTTTTTATCAGATTCAGGACATTACCTTCTATTTCTAACTTGTTGAATGAAGCACTATTGGATTTTGTAAAATATTTTTCCTGCATCCATGGAGATGATCATGTGGAATAATCATTGCTAAATTTTTTGTCTCATTATTTGTGAATAGTGACAGTTTATGCATCTCTTCATTTTCAAGCTGAAATTTGCCATCTATTAGTAGCAGAGCCCATATCGGCAACACCCACAAATCCAATATATTGCCTTTCTCCTACTCACATGCCCCCAACTTAAAAGATTATCTCTGAAAGTCTTTGAGGAAAAGCCACAGGGTTCTGGAAATTGCTCAGTACTGCTAAAGAAGCCTTGTGTTGTTGTTGTTCATGCATAAATTAAAATTTTAAATCAGGCTTCAGATTGAGAACAAGAAATCAAAATAATAATGCTAATTAGACTATTTTAAATGAGAAATAAATATGCAACTATTCCTCACACTGCTAATTTAGAAGAATAGTATTGGAAGATTAATGTGATCTCCTTCCTAAAACTGATTTAGGACCAATTCCTGAATGTTTCTTTTCCTGGAAAAAAAAAAATCATTCAAGGTCCTATCAGGTAGCAAAATATTGAGCCTCAAAATTCTGTAGTTTTATCATCCTAATTACTTTTATAGCAATTTTGATTCAAAATTTCTAAATATAATTTAATCAAGCATGTAACCTCAACATTTAGAAGTAATATTTTCAGGCATTCAACACAATTAAATTTACTTTTTTTTTACTTATTGTGTAAGAAGAAGAAGATGTAGACTAAGAGGAGGAGAAGGAGAAAGAGAAGGAAAAAGGAAGAGGAGAAGGATGACGAGAAAGAAGAAGGAGAAAGAGAAAAAGGAAAAAGATAGAAAACTTTCCAGAGCAGCCTGGGCTACCAGTTTTTGGCAAAAGTCTGAGGGTAACACAGGAGGGATATAGAGATTTCACTCAAAATCCAGGGATACAAATTCGTGAAGTAGGAAGGACAATCCTTTCTAGAGTTAAAAGAAGCAGGCAAACTAAATAAGAAGGTCTAGAGGAAAATAGACATAATTTTTCTGGTGTGGATAGCTCCTTGGGATTCTTGAGATGTGTGTGTGTGTGTGTGTGTTTCTTGCTAGAGATAGTTGAATTCTGAATGAGCAGGAGAGGCAAAAGCAGGGTGATAAGAAAGGTGCAGTCAGTAATAGAGGCAAGCAGAAACAGGCATGCAGGAAAAGAGAGGAGAAAGAAACACTTTTATCTATTTTCATTTAGTTGTGCATCTTGCTTATTCCCGCCAGCCACAGGACATGAACCCAGACCTTGGAATGTATGTAGACTGTGACCAATTGCTATCCTAAAAGGACATGCCTCGTGTTTTTCCCAAATTCTATCTGAATTTTTCACTGTTGCTATAACTTCTAGTATTTTTATACTTGCATGTATTATTTAAATGTTCCTCCCCTCTTGCTCTATTAACATTGTTGCATCAAGTTTTAGCACTTTTATTTCTTTTGAATTGTATATTAATTTAGAAGTATCTATTTTTACTCAAATAGTTGGTGGTTTGGGGATGAATTCTAATATTTGTAACTGAGATTCCTGATTGAACTGTGTTTGAATGCCATAAATATTATCAAAGCCTGCTTTTAATGATTTTTAGTGATGGGGTAGATATATTAGTAGATGAAGTTTGCTAGTTGCTTAGCTCTAGAACATGAGGAATACAAATTATTTTGGGATGCTCTTAGCCACTAAAGGCAAAACAATTCTTTAGCCTAAACAAAAATTTCTGTCCCAAATTATTGCTTGTTGTTTTGTAAAAATGGAGAGAGAGAGGTTAATGCATTTGGGTCTTCTTAACATGACACCCCAATCAATCATTCTCATATCTTGCAATTGTCTTGTGCCTCCCATATATATCTCCTCTAACTCTATAGTATCCTTCACATGACATTACCTATTTTAGAACCTTTTTACTATAGACCAGGTCTGTTAGTTTATTTTCCATCTGGACTGGTTAACTGCTCTCATTCCAGGACTTTTCATTGTTCTGGGTTCAAGAAAAGCACTTTTTTTGTTTTTCAATAGATATATGTATATTTGTGTATGTTGGCTACATATTTGTGTATATAATATTACTAAGTTTTGAGACATTTTCTGCATTAATGTCTGTATGTGTCTGTGTATCTATCGATACATATATAAACATACATCAGCAAAATTGAAATAAATATCTGTATAATATAAAATTGATATATAAGACAAAAAAATTTTTATCCTGAGGGTCTAAAACTGTAGGAAAGATAGACTGTACACTCAGATGACTTTGGTAACCTTTTGATAAATAAAAAATAAGTACTAGCTTTTTTTAATATACTTTCTTTTTTAGAACCATTTTGGATTCATAGCAAAATTGAATGGAGTATACAGAAATTTTCTATAAACCCCCTGCCCCACATATAAACAGCCTCCGCCTTTATCAACATCCCTCCCAAGAGAGGTGCTTTTGTTTTGGTCAATTAACTCACATTGACAAAAACGTTATCACCCATAGTCTATAGTTGACATAAAGATTAATTCTTGGTGTTGTACATTCTGTGTGTTTGGACAAATATTTGATGATGTTTATCTGTCACTAAAGCATTATTTAAGAGTAGCTTCACTACCTGAAAATTTTCTGTGCTCTATGAATCCGTCCCTCCCCTTAACCCTTGACAACCACTAATCCTTTTACTATCTCCATAATTTTGCTTTCCCTAGGATTTTTAGAATTATACAGCATATGACCTTTTCATATTGGCGCCATTCGCTTAGTAATAATCCTAAAAATAAGGCTTGAAAAGTATCAAAAAAATCTTTCCTACCTAGCCTGCTTTCCAACTATATTTTGGCCTTCAATTTCCCACTAAACTGTGCCTTAGTCCTTGAATCAGTGATGAAACTGAGTTCAAGAATGGAGCAATGGTTGGGGATCCAGTGAGGGTCAAGACAGGCAGAAGAGTCCATATTGCACTGGATAAGCTGCTAAGCTGCTGCAACAACTCACTTAATGGTTTAAAACAGAAATGGCTTATTTGTCACTCAAACTACATGTGCACTGCAATTCACTGTTGTTACTCAGAGACCAGAGTAACAAAGCAGTCACCACCTTAAACATGGCTTTTCTCAGTGTTAAAGGGTAAAAGAGTGCTTAGCAAGGCTTTTAAATAGCAATGAAAGACTGGGCCACAGTAGCAAGTGATGCCCCTTCTTACAGCCCATGACTGTTAGTTATTGGTCCCTACCACCAATTAGGGACTAGCTAGCACATGCCTACTCAGAATTGAAAGTATTTGTGAACAGCACTAGTGAATAGGTATATACATAAATTTTTTTATAGACCATCAAAACAGCTGCCAAATCTGGAATCATCTTTTAAATACTATATGCTGCTATCATCTCCTGGACATTTTGAGAAATATTTGTGGACATTTTGATACCATCATTTCCTGGACATTTCACCTTTGGTGAAGTTCATTGTAAATACTGCAAAATGATAAGTGTTTTTGTACTATTATAGAGACAAGGGAAAAATGGAATATTGAAAACCACTGTCATAGAATAAACTAATTTTGTAGACTCTTAGGAATGGATTAGCCACTATGTATTTAAATTTAGTTACTTTTAGTTATTTTATACATTATTTATGTACACATTTATATTTGTATGCATAGGCATATATATATGTGCACTATTGGATGTGTATATTATATATATATATATATTTATAGTATTGATCATTCCTTTGGCAAGGTACATGCACATATTTATTCAGCAAACATAAACATCATATAAGATACTCTGTTGAGAAATGTGGGTGGGGATTCCTATTTTTTATATACATTATCTGTTATTAGAAAAAGTACTAATCCTTTACTTAAACACCATCTTCTATGTCTGTGCATATTGGACCTGTGTACCTAACCAGGGTAAAGGCAAAACTTGAGTTTCCATCTCCTCTAATTAGACCTTTGAGTTGATTCAAGTGAGTGTCATCCCAAGTTATTATTTCATTGTGCCCTATTGCTTTATTAGTTTTCTTTCACAGATGCTTAGAACCTATATGGGTCTGAATAAAAAGTTGAGTTTAAATATCATTAGAGTAATTTAATATATTACATTGTAATATTAAAATGGTAAACTTTATAATAATTTTATCATTTCTTTCATTGACATTGCTATATCCATTTTAGGACATTGAAATTATATAGTCTGTGAGTATTTTACACCACATCCACCGTAAGAGTTCAACCACCTTTTACCACCACCTCATTTTCTTTCCTTCCTTCCTTTCCTCGCCCCCAGTAACCACAGTCTTACACCCTGTGAATTTATTGGTTTATCTGTTCACTTGTTTTGTTTCATTATATTCCACATACAAGTGAAGACATCCTGCACTTTTATTTTTCTTTCCGGCTAACTGTGCTAACACAGTCCCCTACACTTCCATCCAGATTGTTACAAAGGGCACAATTTTATCTTTGTTTTTTATAGCTACATAGAATTGCATTGAGTTTATATACCACAGCTTCTTTATTCAGTCATCTGTTGGTATTTATTTAGGTGGTTTCCATGTCTTAGTTATTATGAATTGTGCTGCTATGAAAATAGGGGTGAATACATTTTTTTCTGATGATAGTTTTTGGATTCTCTGGGTATATACCTAGAAGTGGAACTGCTGGATTCAGTGGTAGATCCATCTTTATTATTCTTTGAGGAATCTCCATACTGGTTTCCAATAATTGAACTAATTAATATTTCCACCAAAAGTGTAGAAGTTTTCCGTTTTTTCCTACACCCTTTCCAAAATTTGTTGTTTCTAGTTTCTTTTTTGTTGTTGTTGTTGTTTTAATATAGGCCATTCTCACTGGTATAAGGTGACATCTCATTGTGGTTTTTATTTGCATTTTTCTGATGATGAGTTAAACACAAAACTTTAAAGATAAAATTTTGGTCAGAATGAAGGCTATAAATGTAATTAAGCATAATAGCAAGACCTACCACTTAACATGAAAAAAACTAAACTTTCAAAAGATTTCGTGATTCATAAATGTAAATCATATAATTTTAGGGTGATACAACGGCAAAATCTGTATTTTTCACTCTCTCTGCAGTAGAGACAGAACTGGGTGATCACATTTATTCTTCCTACATCCAGGGGAAGACCACATTTTCTAAGTTCCCTGAAGTGGAGACTATAGGACTGGGTGTTCCTTTGGGATGTGGATGAAATTCAATTTATGCCACTTCCGAGGTCTGACTAAAAAAGTCATTTGTGGACTCTCTGGTTTTCTCTTTTCCTGTCACAGCAACATCTGAGGTGTTCTGGGTGGTCCAGGAACAAAATGACAAAGCGTGGGTCAGTCTAATCTCCACGTCTCACTAACTTATTGAGAGCAGCTACAACAAAAGCAGCTAAGATTCTGGAGTCACTTTGTGTTTCTAACACAAGCTAGTCCATCCTGACAAAAACATCTAGTTTAACAGTTGGAATTTTGTCCTTAATTCAATTACAATCATATGATGCAGAAAAAAAGAACACCTATATGGCTGATATAAATGAAAAACCAATCTAAGCTTCTTGATTTAAAAGTTATTGAAGCAAATTAAATATTATTTTATCAGGGTACACTGATCCTATTAAGCAGTTATTTTTAGATATTTGGATATGTATTTTAAACACTAAAAGATCAAGTCAATATTTAAAGACCCATAAAGATGTACCAACATACTTTATATTCTAAACTGAATATACTTACATTTTTTTTAAGAGATAAAGCAATGGAGTTATGTAACTGGAAATTTGCCATCCACTAGCTAAATCTGCAAGTATGTTCAAATGTGAAAAATCTATAGAATTCTTGGAGAAACTGGGAAAATTCTTTGACATTTATTTCTCTGTAACCATTAAATACTAGCTTAAATAGATTGCCTGATACAGACCCAATCTGATCCAATATGCTTTGTTGGACCTAATGATCTTTTCATCTTCTAAAATTATGTCAACTTTATGACATATCAAGGGAAAGAACTTCAAGACTTTCCTGCTGGGAAACTGACAGTCTTTTTGCCTAAAAATACTTCCCTACATAAGAGCTCTTATTTGTAATATTAACAGAAAGCAGAAGAAAATTTGCATTTTGAGTGCTATGGAAAAAGATCCCAAAGTCATCAGTTGTTGTGAGCAACATATTGTACTTGTTACCACATGACAATTGAGACACACACTCATTTGTTAATCTCTGCAGTGGCAGCTCCTACCATTCAGGATGGAGCAAACCTTGTTCCAAGAGGTTCATTGGAAGTAGAGTGATAACCCTGTTCAACTACAAATACAATCATTTTTTTGCTTTATGTGGAATTATACCTGTGACTATATAGAGCTGCCAATGACTTGTAAGCTGTTGTTAGGCAAATTAAAAAAAGGTTATCTCTGGATGGACAAATTAGAAAGAGAGACTGCCTGGCAGTTCATCTTTGTATATTGTACAGACTCTACAACAGCACACAGTGGCCCTGTGAACATATTTAAATGTGGTCTGAATGACTAGCAATGCATGTTTACTTGCAGGTTATTATTAGTGTTAGTTGGTTCTAAGATCAGAATATAATCACAAAAAAATAGATTTCTATTTCCTCTCTAAGGATGTATAGGTGGCATTCACCTTAAGTATTACTGCTAACCATGGGTGTGCATCACTCAAGTTTGTTCTTTAGTCTGGATGTTAAGAAGAATCAAAATTTTGATTAATTTTGTTTTAGTAAGGGCTCTTGGTTAGAAGTAATGGAAGCCCAGAAAGACGAGGAAAAGGAATTTGATTGGTTCAGAATGATTTCTCAACGTCACCACTACTGGAATTTGGGACTGGATTGACCTTTGTATGGAGGTGAAGGAAGAGGGCTACTTCTATGCATTTTAGAACGTTAAGGAAAATTCCTAGACAAGACCAAATGAATACCCATTTCACTGATCCCAGTGTGACAAGCAAAAACATGTCTCTAAAAATTACAAAATGTCCCTTGGAGATAAAATAAATTACCCCCAGTTGAAGACCATTGAGTCAGATAACAGACCCAGTATAAATATAGCTTCAGGAAGATCACACTCATATGCAAACAAAAAGGACTCCTCAGACATTTTTTCCCATGAATTCAACAACTCTGAAAGTTGTCAGGGTGTGAGAAGAGCACCTCTTTCTGGATATCTCCAATAAAAGTTCTTGGTAGGGCTGTCACACTATGTCAGCATCCTCCCAGGAGTCAATAGTGTAGTCAGCTTTACCCAAACTGCAAAAGAAAAATGAAGTCCTTGTTTTAGGAAAAAAACTAATGCAAGAAATTAGACAGCAAAATTCAACAAATATCTGCTCAGAATGTACATATTTTTAAAGCAAATAGTTATTGAGCAATTTTTAAGTTCTAGAAATACAGTAGTGAAGAAAACAAGTCATAACTCATGTTAGGCCTTTTGCATATAATGTCTTAACCTGACCTTAATGTCTAATGTCCTCATTTATTTCTCTATCTTGTATACATGTCACTTAGTTGCCTAAATTTTTCTTCTGGAAATAGGGAACAGAGGCAAATTAAAAACAGATATATTTTGATTTGCAATAGATTTAGGAGGAAGATTGAGTCATAGTGATTCCCATTCTACTCTCTGCTCTTCAAGATTATTTCAGCTTCCTTCTTAACCAGAAGAATCAATTGTTAAGATATTTTCATATTTTCAGGTGGGTAAGACACAATGGGTAAAGTCTTGCTTACACCCTTTCATGCCGGTCCTGCTGACTGTAGGCTCATTAACCAAGGTTCACAGAGTTCTCTTTTCCACTAACCAATCTGAAAAATATGACATAAGGTTGATAGATTGCTGAGTACTAGTCATGACTGCAAGTGACTTAAATATCAAAATATAATGACTTAAATAAAATACAAGTTTCATTTTTTCATATATAAGGTATGGAGTTGGCTGTCTACTTCTGAAAACCTTGTTCACAATATTAGGGGCATAGTGTTTTTGTTTTTTTGTTTGTTTTATAGATTTCTATTTTATTGTGCAGTCTTAAATAACCCAAATTCCATAATGGACCAAAATGACTGCTGGAATACCAATTACAATTTTCCAGTCAACAAAAAGTGTAAGTGGTGTGTCCTGGTGGCTCAAGTGTTAAGCCCACAACTGGGATATAGACCTTGTGAAGCCCAAGGACCCCGTTTTATGATCTGATGTCAGGAAAAACAACCCAAAATAAAATAAAACAAAAAGCATAAGTAAACCATTTATTACTAAGGAATTTTTGTTTTTGTTTTTAAAAGGCAAGGAGAGAGGATGTGCTGGCAGAAGTTGCAAGACTTTGAGACTATAATGTAGGGAAATATATTAAATAATAGAATAAAATTTTCTTTTGTGGACTATCTATTTTACTCCAACATTATGAACTTAACATATTTCCAGGCAAGAAACCTGTATGAGAGGAGAGCAGAAAGGCACTTAAATGAACCAGTAGATGATAGTCAATTGTGGCAGCCTGCCCAGTACCCAGCTCTAGTTTGTTGTCAGGTTTATATGTTGTCATTTTTTGTTGACACCAATACAAAAAAAGCAAGCTCTTAAAAATATTTTATCCATTAGAAATATCCAGACTACAGGCCACCAGCTTTCAAACTATTATTTTAGGTTTAATCCAGCAAACAGAATCTATGGCTTTAAGTGCTAAAAGTGTGCAGGAATGTTCCTTTAAACTATTCTAGTCTAAAAATGTGACTCAAATTTTTGTCCAAACATCTAGGAAGATAAATTCATTTCTTCTATGTTATCAGATAGTTCCCTTTTTAGAATTTGTAAAACAACATGATTTTTCTAAATGTAGGCAAATAGGAGGAGAAAACAGAATTGCTGTAGCAACTGTGCACCACAACTGTGGTTGGAGCGTTTTGAAGAATGAAGCAAGGCTGACCCTTCAGTTTCCCCCTGACGCTGCCAGCAAGGTTGCGTCAGGCTCTATACCATGGTTACTTCTACACATGGCTATCCTGCTGATTCCACTGCACATTTGTAGGTGTGGTTCCTGCAGCTACAGCTAACACGCGTGATTCTTTAGTAATGGTTTATAAGCTATTAAATGGAATGTCCTCTACTAGCATTCTTTTGGTGGTGGTTATCGCTGTTGGTCTCTGTCATATTGCTTGTGCTGATTTCTCTAGTTAAAATGTGCTGTTACAGTCACCGCATATCAACAAGTGTCATTTGTCGGTCCCATTTGAATGCCATGGAAAACCTTTGCCTAGACCTTGTATTTAATCCAAAAGGGTTTGTCTTTGGTATCAAGGTCATGACAATTCAGAAATCAGAGACATACAATATCAATTTACCTGATGAAATCTAAGAATTAAATTTTTTTCTTTGCTATGGTCACTCCTCAGACTATTAGTTCCAGAAGGAAAACCTTGGAATCAATGATTGTTACACCAGCCAAGATACTGTTTCATGGGCACCTTTTTGTCATGAATTCCACCATGACAAAAAGTACTTAGAAAAAATAGGAAGCTCAATTCTTGAATCCATCTTTATTCCATTATTAAGTCTCTTGATTAAATAAAATTTTCTTGATCCAGCCAGCTAGAAACTAACTTTATGGAACACTAATTCCCCCCAAACTCCTAGAATTGTTTCATGAAGGTTACTTCCATTAGATTTGACTTAATACAAAATGATTATTCTCTCAAAGAGAAAAATTTATCATTGGTATTTTTAAATGATTTACTTTTATAGTCATTCAACAATAGCATAAAATAATTGAATTAAGAGAAAGTTAACATGAATAGATCTATAGGGATTATGCTCAGTGAGATTAGCCTAAAGGAGAAAGAAAAGCATCCAAACATCAGATGAGTTTACTCATAAGTGGTGTAGATAAATAGGAAATACACAAATAACGCAAAAATAAACTTTCAGTCTATAAAATCAAAATAGTGGTTACAAAATTAAAGGGAACATGTGGGCATTTGGTGTAAAAAGAGATGGATTATATGGATAAGGAAAAACTGGACTGGTGGTGGTAAATAATGGATAATACACAGATGTTGATTTACAATGATATATACTTTAATATAATGTTATGATGCAATGTTTCTTTAACAAAATTTTAAGAAAAAGTCAAAATTCACCACATTCCTGTGATTGAGATCACGGCCCTCCTATTCCTGTTCTGCCTAACCCCAATTGCTCATCATTTCCTGGATTTCCATAAGTAAACTATTTATTACTAAGGAAAAATAAAAAAGTTAAACCATTTTCTGATAGTTCAAAGTTGTGCATTTATCTTGAGGTTTGCTTATAATTTTAATTTCCATATGAATCATTTTGAGCATAGGGTTCAATTGAGTGTTCTTTGGCCTCATTTCTCACATAAACAAAATTATACTCCTGGCTGTAAACTATTTCGTTTGAAATGACTAAAGTAAAAAAAGCCTCTTGGCTATAAGCTACTTTTAAGGAAACTTAAATCTCACAGTTTAAATGGATCTCAAGCATAACTAGATTTCACAATCCTAGTGTTGCTAATTGGAAATACACTCCAATGGTCAGCCCATGGCTTCCTGCAGAATGATGCGTCTAAAATTTGTAGACAATAACCCAACAGGAAGCAGCTCTGGAAGCAAGATGTAAGTGGTACATGCACTTAGAGAAGCAACGTGACGTTGAAGCCAGAGGAGCAGGCATTACGAATCCCAAATCTGTCCCTAACTAGCTATATTCTTGGGAAAGATAGCAAAGTTACCTGCATTTCAGTTTCCTCATCTGTAAAATGAAGATCATAATAGCTACTTTTAAGTATTACCTTGAAGTTCAAATTTTGGAATGCATGAAAATAGTTGCATAATCTCTGACACATCATGGATACTCAGTAAATGTTAATGATGATTATTATTGCTCACATTTATGATTTTGAGGCAATCGATGTACTAATTACACCATTCTCCCTAGCTAATGACATTTTGAGAAAACTAAAATATCTGTATCCTGAGTTTTAGCTAAAACATTAAAAAAAAAAAATATATATATATATACATAAATATATATTAAGGAGCCAACGGTTCGTTGGAAAATCAATTTTAGACATTGGTCTGTTGGGACAATACTGTGGGAGATGCAGAAAGCAAAGGTAAATTCTGGGCTTCATTTTGACCCTGCTTCTCTATTGAGAAAACAAGCAATTTTGGTGTTACGTGGTGTGCATATGATGTGGCTTCTCTTCCTTCAGTGATCACGCTGAGGCTAGCAAATGACACTCAGATGTTAGCAATTTGGGGTCATATTTGACCAGTGACTCAGGGGACAAATGTTCTATATCTCAACAGTTCCTTTAGTCAACTTCTGAGTCACAATTTTCTTTATTTCTTAAACAGGGGGAGCTTGCCTCATGAGGATCATTTTAATGAATAAAATACAGTGTTCTGTATAACAAGTTCTAAATTAGCTGACATTATCAGGGAGTTTTCTGGTTAGTCTAATCATTGGAACAATTACTGATTTTCAGAGAAATAATATAGAGTCAAAATATACTTATCACTAAAATGAGACTGACAGGATTCACTTTTTCTTAGATTCCAAAAACCTCTCAGGATCTCGCAAGAACAAACTGATAACTATGACTTATCTTGTAGATGTTTAGTCATATCAGGAAGTATGACTACCCAGTTGATAGACCATCAGGTAAACCAGCTTTTATTAAATTTTACAGTTAATATAAGACAACTCTCACTAGTAAACAACAATAATAGTAAAACAGCACGATGAAACAGTTAAAAACAACAAAAAATTTCATTGGAAAAATGAGTTATATTTTTCATTCTACCAGAAAGAAAGTTTCTATTACATACCAAGTATTGAGCTAAGGTCTCAATCACTTAATCTTCAGAAACACCATGAAAGTTCATGTTGTTGTGTGTAGCCAGTCTTGTGATACTCAAATAATGGCATGGTATAATATTCCGTAAGCACCTAGTGAATAATAATCTATGGGTAGCAAGGTCTCAATGAGGAGTTCCCTTCCCCCTGAAATTTATTTCTATCCAGAAAAATTTTAAGTAATGCTATTTTAGGATAGCTGCTTTAAAAAAATTATTGTTTCATTAGTTTGCAATACTTTATAAGTCTCAGAAAATTAGAGTGATGCCTCAGTAAATATGTTATCACACCCCACCCACCACCAGAGTTCTAAAGTCAGTCATCACTAGCGTTCTTACTTGTTCACTCCCAGACTCCATCCCTTCTACTTCACTCTGGTAACCATAGACTTGATTTCAGAGTCCTGATGTGTGTGTGTGTGTGTGTGTGTGTGTGTGTGTGTGTGTGTTTTATTGGTTGGATTTTCTATTTTATATTCCACATATGAGTAAGACCAGATTATATTTTTCTTCATTTATTATGCTTTTGTTTGTTACAAAAGGCACAATTTTGTCTTTTCTTTAACTGCTCAGTAAAGTTTCATTGAGTATAAATACCGCATTTTCTTTTTCCAGTCATTTATCAATGGGCATTTAGGCTGATTCCATTATCTTGAATATTATGGCTTGTGCTGTTCTGAGAATAAAAAATGTAGATATCTTTTCTAATTAGGGTTTTTATAGTCAGGCAACTTGACAAACAGAACCCATGCTATGGTATATTCTGAGTTCATTGATCTGGGATGAAGCCACAGGTGTGAATATTTCTTAGGAACTTCCCCAGGTGATTTTTCTGTGTAGCCTAAGCTGGGAATCAGTGTTTTAGTTTAAAGCTGAGAATCCACGGTATGAAGGTGTCTTACTATTCTGACAGGGTGCAGATGATCCACTCATGTGTATTTCCTGGCATTGTTGCTACATATGCCATCTGTGTCTGAAGAGGAGACAGTAGTACCCAGGACTCAACTAGAAGACTAGGTTAGACCATTCTGATATCTAGTGGGAGAATATTAATTAAAAATCTGTATTTAATGAGAACTTAGAGGTGTGAAGTTCTGAACGTAGAGTTGAAAATAAAACTGATGAATAAGACACTCAGCCTCCTGTCTTCAGGAAATTCATGTTTGTTTACAATTGTATAAGCAATATGCAGTTTTTGAATTATGTATGTTTAAGCACTGTGTTTGAAATAATTTTATCTATGAGTAGACATACAATAATAAGCAGTTTCACCTATTTCCAAATAGATACAAAAGGCTACCCTACTAACAAATAGTCTTAAAAATAAGGACAATATGATATACCCTGGTGAATCAAAGTTAACAGAGTGAGAAAGAAATAGAAATAAAATCTGATAAAAATAAATGAGTGCTGCTAACTAGTAGTATGTTACTTGGCTTCATCATTCTGGAAGTGCTGGGAGCCACTTCCTTGATTTAGATCAGACTTTAAATAACCTTATAAAGAGTCCAATCTACAAATGATTTAAACTTAAGCTTTTTTTTATTTTATAAAATAGGAATTCTGAGGGAAGAAGTATTAAAGGATATAGCAATTGGGAAAAGTCAACACATATAAAGTATTATAATAAATTTTGCATTCCATTAGGAAAGAGCCTGAGATAATTTCATAAATTATCCATGAAAGTGGAGCAGAGTCCCGTGGCCTATTAAACTCTTGAGATCATTTCAGCACTATCTCACTATACGCCATAAACACCATCCAAATCCAGCTGTGAAAGAACTTGGAATGGGAACAGCAGTCCACCGTAAAGCTGGTCATGCCCTGATAACAATAGCTGAATTGATCTGGAACTGGAAAGAAGCCACAGGGGTGGGGCACCAGTGATAGGTTTTATAAGATGCCACATATATTGAAAACATGGTAATAAAAATATATTAAATTTATCCTTCAACCTTCCCTTTTTAAAAGGTGACAAAGCAAATAGGGAAGTGAATGAAAAGGTATTTTTAACAGTTGTCAGGCAAGCAATAAACTTAAAATTCCATTCTCTTAAATATATTTTAAAACTGAAAACAAGAAAGAGATTGACAAAAATTGTTGCTTTTCCATCTCTCCTTTTCAGTATGTGGTCTCCTGCCAGTACTGCTAATGCATCACTGTCAATAATGCAATGAGTTTGATACACTATTTTACAACTTCTTTTTATATTTGCAAAGAATTCTGTGATTCCTAACAAGCAGGTATCTTTAGTTCTTGGTGTTACTGGTTGACTTTATTTAATAATTGCACACTATCAGTAGGCATCATTTAGTGTGCATGTTAAGTTGTTTAGAGATTTGACTGGAACTTGTCTTTTGGTTTTGCTTAGTCAAAGCAAGATCCACAGTGTCGCCAGGTAAACTACTCCTGGAAGCAAGTGAGCTGGGTCCTTCAGTGTCCTTTTTTGAAACTTTAGATAGTTTTCCATTAAGTTGGTAATATGGATAGCCATAATTTAAGTGCTGAAGACCACTGAAGAGATTATAATTTTTAAGGAACTGAGTTATATCTAACCTACATGCTTTTGTTCCAGTCTGTACAGCCACCAGGGAAAACAATGGTAGACAAAATTCAGTGCATCGTTCCATGAATTCTCTTTGATATCCCAAAAGATAGAGATTGTACATTGTATCTTAGCTCAAGGATAAATCACATCACCATGTTGTTATGACACTGAACAGAAATATCCAAACACATAAAAGGGTACTGAATATGATCCCAGCCAAAAAAAGTGTTCTCTTTCTCTCTCCCTGTCTCTCCTTAATCTCTCTTCTAAATGCTAATCTCAAGCAACAAACATAGTGTTATTTTTATGCATCTGATTCTCAGAGAGTGATGAATTACATCTTCCTCTTTTTTTTTCATTCTCGGTTATTAATGGGAGTAAAAGTACATGTCTAGCAATACTAGGTACAGTTTCCTTTTGAAAAAAGGTCCTAAAGTTATACATAAAAGAAAACAATTTTGATAATCAATAAGATACTATTCTGAATTGATTTTCATTGAGAAATGTGGGAAAGAGTGAGCTGCTATTTCTTTGCGTATTAAATATGTTTGCTTATTCTCTAGGTCAATAGTATTACATCTGGAGCCAAGGCAATGAAGCTAGAAATTTTCCTGGGAACGTTTGTATCTGAGAATAATAAATATATACATATTTTATAAAGTTAGCTTTAAAAAAGAAGAGATATTGATTGAATAGATAAGAAGTTTACTGAGTTTGTAGGAGGAGTCTAATTCAAAACCAGAGAAAAGGAGATTAAAAGTGCATACCACTGAATTAGACAGGAAAGTCAAGTGATTATATCACTAATCACAAATTCATGCTAATTAGATCAGAAGCTTCCAGGTGCCTTAGTCGCACAAATTATCTCCCAGTGCTAACTTAGGTGTGTTTCTTTGTTCCTGTGTTTGTTTAAGAGTAGAACCTTGTCATATCCTGTTATCAATCATTGTTATGGCTCATAATATCTACAATGAGAAATTCAACTTAGGAAACAGAAGGCCTTGACCCTAATTAACAATCAGATGAGTGAAGCTAACTTGGATTTTAAAATGCTGTATATCAATATATATCCAAAGGCTAAGGCTAAGCCTCTAGAATATTTTCTCAACTTTTGGCAAAAGCATTAGAATTTTGGTTTTGCTAATAGACCTAAATGCTGGAAAGTCTCCTCCACTGTTTGAATGGTTTACAGAACTACAATAAATCCACTTTAAGGGGTTCTGCCAAAGCTTTCAGTGGAGATAGGATATATACTGTTTTGTTAATCTAAACCACAGTGATCTTTAAAAATAGGTGAATAAAATTATTGCATATTTTAGGTGGGAAGAACCGAGTGCTTGAAAGATTGTTGAGCCATTCAGATATGTACCAGCATTTGAGTCTTTATATCAGCAATCTCCACTGGAAATTTATTTAACACCTCATACATTTATGATCAGTGAACATCATTTATTCACTCACTCAGCAGCCACTTTTTAGAAAGTCTTGGAATGTAAGCTCTTCTGCTTTGGATGGAATATTCAGAGAAAAAGGAAACAAGTCAACCTCACAATCAAGAAACTCCCAATTCTTCCAGTGACTCTTGACTTGAATGTTATTACTTAATGCCACATTTGAAGTATACCTATTTCGATAAGAAATGGGACAAGGGGAGGGGACCTACATTCATGACAGTAAATTAAAAAGAAGCCAACAACAGGGGAAGCACTTCCTCCAGTCCGTTTCCATACTCATTTAATAAACATTCTTTTGTTTGCACAGATCTCCCCACCCCCACCCCTACCCCACCCCTGCCCTCTGGCTTTTGGAAAGTACTGAAGGAATATTGTTCTCTTTGATCTGTATTCCGGATTCTCCTAGTGCCACCATTTTTTGTTGTTGTTTTTTTTATTGCTTTTAAAATATGTACTATTTTACTTTGAAAGCAGTGGCACTGAAGGAGTAAGAGAAGTGACATGAAAAGCTTTTAAGAAATGAAATTTCAAAAATGCATTGGTGGCAATGACTCTTACCTACTTTACCTTGACAAAACAAAACAAAACCCCAAACAAAAAATCATGGCAGCATTTCTTAAAGCAGAAAGCGTCTGACCAACAATACAGGATTGGTAGCCGTCCTAACAGCAGAGGAAATTGCTTCAGAGGAACAAGCCTGTGTAAAGCAGCTCCTCACTGTCACTCATGCTGCAGCAGCATATGCAAGAAAAACAATTCTCCCTTCAGTCATTTCAACTGAGATGGACCATAATAAATTCTCTCTGAGTAACAGAGCTCCATCTGTCTTTTCATTAATTACCCAAACTATTCAGATAGTAAAGGAATTGTTCTTCAGAAGTGTGCATCAACACCTTCCATTTCGTCAGATTTCCAAGGCTGTTATTCCCATCAGCAGTCTGGAATGCAGACCTCAAGGGCCGGCCAGTGACAAGACAGGGACAGATGAAATGGAGTATTTTATGACATTTCACTGGGCAAAGAAAGTTTAAATTATTTTTTTAACTCATTAGGAAGAAATGAACTATCAAACAGAAAATGTTTTACTCTTCATATATAATTAGAAGTAAATTTGATCTTGAATTAAAAGTATTAGACAAAATATTAATAGGTCTGGGAACATGGGATTTGATTGCTTTATAATAATTCTTATTAATAGAGTATAAAAATATAAATCCTTATACTATACCTGGATGGAGAATACAATAACAGAAGATAACAGCTATATTTAGATTTTTTTTTTAAATAATAGCTCCCAAAGTGTTTAATGCTCATACTGAATAGATCTAATTTTACTTTTCAAATAATAATATGGTCATAATAAAGGAACATTTCATTTTCATGTAACATTAACTCTGCTACACAAACTACTATGTCATAAAAACATAATAATCAATATACTATATAGATATGTAATTAAGGAAAATATGTAATTTAAAATAGTGATGAGAGCCCCAGTTTTGAATTCTAGAGTCTTCATTTCATAAGAAATAGCTCTATTTTCAAAAGAGGAAACTTCAAATTATCAGAATGAAATACATTGTGATTCCCTTTAATTAAGAATCCATATATTTGAATATATCCATATGTATCTCCTCAGGAAATATTTTTAAGAAATAGGAGAACCTAAAGGAAATAACTTCCATTGACTATCTAGATAGGTTTATTTTTTAATCTTCACAGCAGTCCTGTGTTGGTGGTTTTATTACCCCTGCTTTTACAGAGGAAGGACTTCAGATTAAGTAACTTCAGGCTAAATAACTTGCTCAGGATTATAAACTAAGTGGCAGGACAAAGAAATACTTTGCAGAGAATCTCCCAAAATTTTCCATCTGATCTACTTTTTAAAAGTCTGGTAAGGCATTGCAACATGAAAAAAAAGGATTTTTTATTTCTGTTTGTATATTTGTCTGGTGGGAGGAATTACAGTTAGAGAGGTGTTTATCCTTTGGGTTCAGTGCTCAGAGGTCTAGATGAATCAGTTTCTACTAGCTCTGCACTCTCAAAGATGGGAGGGGGATACTCTGTTTTGTCACTTTTATTCTAATAATTAGAAGACTACTTTGACTTGTTTCACTGATTTGATATTAAGAATAATTCATTTAGATAGTTTAATGTCAACATAAATACTGAATCTTTTTCACTATAGGTAACCTTTTATAATTAATGTCATAAAAGCTATATCTTAATTTCAAAAACAGTTTTTCCTTCTCTTAAAATATGATTTCTGCAATGCCTTTCATTGGCTTAGTGGGAAGACTGCCACCTACTGAATCAACAACACCTTTTCATGTAGTACCTGAATAATTCTTAAAAATTAATGCTTTATGGAAATTAAAGAGATAGATAGATGATAGATCAATAGATGGATAGATAGTCATTTTACTTTCTTTGCCAATTTACCTGGGACTTGCTCTTAGACCCCTGACATATATTCTTAAAAATGCATTCTTTAGAAATTCAGGTATTCAGCTAAAAATCTAATTTGACTGGAATTAGATTTATTTACTATAAAGAAATTCTGATGTTAATCTAATTACCTGCTCCCTTGCTTTCAGTCGGGTCTTACAATCAAGAGATGTCTGATGGTCTAAAGCCTGTTTTCTTTGCTCTCCCTCCTATCTCAGCTCTTACCTATACATCACTCATAAGTCTGGAAATGAAAAACAGAATTTTAAAAATGATTTTTTGTCATATTTAGAATGATGTCACTTTTATTATGAACATAGGCCTTGTTGTCTAAAGAAGTCTATGTTGCTAAGTTAATAATTTGAAAGGATTATCATTCAGTCTTTGTCCGTCAGACACATGATCATGCAGGCAAAAGGAAACTGTTTGTGTTTTCAGATTAATTATAATGAGTAATGAAGTTTCCGATCATGTGGCTTATTTGTTGAATGAGTGCGCCCTTTCTTTCACTGAGTTTCCTATTTTCTCCTTTTCTGTTCACTGACAATTCAGCCTTAGCGTTAGCAGGAACAATATATTTTCACTCCTACTAAATATTGTTATTTATCTCTTTGTTTTAAGTTCCTGGAATTTGTCATTCTCTGAAGGGAATGAAAGTTTGCCCTGGTTTTGCTCCTTCAAAGGAGCACTAAATTAGGACTTAATTTTTCTCCTTAGTCCAGGACTCCAGTGAGGAGGCAAGTGGGTTTGATATGAAAAACCTCTCTATTTAATTACATAAGTATTGCCCTCCTTTCTCTTGGTATCATTAGAAAAACATCATACAGTTAAAACAATCTCTTGAAGGAGCGTTAAAAACCATGGGGTTTTCAGTTTGTCTTTTAATATAACATTCAAAGTCAACAGATTTAGACACAGTCTTTAAGCTTAGAAGTTATCTGCAAAAGAGAAGCAAGAAAAAACAGTATTTCTTCATTCTAATTAAGTTCTATATGTTTATAGCATAACAATTTTATTATAGGATAGTGAAAATATAAAATAACTAATCTGAGTATATATAACAAAATTGGTCTTTGTTTTCATGCATAATTAAGTCCATAAATACTACAGATAGAAAAATTCAATGTCAAAATACCTTTGCAAAGTATTTGTGGCTACAAATAGCTTTAGTAAAACTCCTATTCTTATTGTTTTAATAAAAAAGTTTGCTTGTTCTGTAGTATCCTAGAAACTTCCTAGCTTCCTCAAAAATATCTTTGCAATTACGTTTTCTCACCAACAGTTCAAAATGCAAGGAGAAAAATTGCTTTCATATTCACAGACATTTTGGAAACCAAGATTTTAAAATGGACAAGATTTTCAAACAAAGTGAAGTTATATTTCCGTTAGGAAAGAAGTGAACATTTTCCAGGGAAAAGTTTAAATTTGTTGAATTTTTAACTGTGTCTGCCTAATATGCTCTCCCAACTATTTGTGTGTTTAAACATTCTTGGTACCTCTGATGTATATAAGTTTATCACATAATTGAAAGGACAAAACAGGATCCAAACTGAAATAAGTAGCCTATCACAGTTCAAATATCTAATGCTTAGTTGCTATTGATGTTAATTTTCTTTCATCTGTGAAATGTGGGAACTTTGATGATTTAGTATCTTCAAATGGTCCTACAATTCTATGATCTCTTTAAATCATCATCATGAACTTCCATCATTGTCATCCTCCTTCTTCCCTGTTGTATATTTACCTCCAGTTAGAACTGGATACTCACGCCTCCCTCTAGCATTTCAGGCCTCTAGAATCTCTCATAAGCAGAAAGACAGTTTTTAAAGAGTGTAATTTTGACCTTTGAAAAATGGTTGAGATGCCACAAAAAGAAAAAAAAGTCTTTACTTATATGAGAAAAAAAACTTCTCTTTTTGTAAGAATGTTCTCTCCTGTTATCTTAAATGTCCACTTTATTTTGATTATTGTTTAGATTTTCTAGGGAGAGTTATTGTCTTTGTTCCTTTGCATATGTCTTTGTTCTCTATTTACTGCCCTTGTATAACACAAAGTTTATAATAATTTTAACTCCTGCAATCTGACTTGCCTTTTAATACCTGCATTGGACGAGAATTGTGTCAGCTTTAACTTTCTGCATCCATACTTGGTTCTTTTGGGGAGACTTGTGTTACCAGGGCAATTGTGAGACCCAACATATGGGAAGACATGGTAACACTTTCTTGTGATTTGAGTATAGGACTAGAGTTTAGGAAATTTGCATTTCTGCCAATAAAAAATTGTCAAACATACTTTTAACATTTATGAAGTGCTCTTTTCCTTTCCTTGTTGTACATCATTATAAGTAGTCTGCTACCATATCTCAATAAGGGCATAATACTAATTTACTAAATTCACCGAACTTTAATACCACCTAAATTCCATCTAAGGACCAATGTTGTGTGTGAACAGTGACTTGGGTGTGGGAAAAGCACTGGTCATAGTTGATTTTAATTATTCAACATAAGATTATGTAAATGAAACTCTTGGGTATTACTTTTCCAATGGGATTTGTGCTATAACAATAAATTACTCAATCTTGATTAAATCTAGCCCTGGTAACCGTATTAAGTAAGAAGACATATTGAAACAAATTGTCTTAGTCCTAACAAAACTTCTTATTTATTCTGTGCTTCCGATAAAAAGAAAATGTACTCCTTTTGTTTCTTTGACCTATGACTAGGAAAAACGTTTGATGGAAATATCAGTGACTTTAACTTTCTGAACCCAGTTCACAGGCAGTGTTTAGAGGAGAAATTAAAATGTCCATTGTCTAAGCAGTGACCAAAAATAGGACCTTTTAAATTATGAATTGGGTTAACATCTGTTGGACAAACTGTTTGCTTAGCTTTATTTTAACATTTCCCTTCCCTCACTACCCCTTCTGTCTCTGCACATCTGGGAATGTGGTGAGAGCACCACAGAGGCAATTATAAAGCCAGAGTCCAGTTAAGGACCCTACATTTTCCATTTTTAGTCTCTGCTGCAATGTAAGGATGTTCCAAGAGTGGCCTGCATGGACTGCACAGGAAGAAAGACTTTCCTTGATTTAAATACAAGTAAAGCTAAAGTTGCAACAAAACAAAGAATATGAAAAGACAAATTGACACAAGAAAGAAACTGTAAAAAGTTAATTTAAAAATATCAGTGGACACTGAAATCTTTTCATTTGAAGGGAAGCATATCATCTGTTAAAGAAAGTATTTTGGAAACAAAAGCTGAAAATTAAAACATTCCAATAGAACCTGATTCAAATAAGGCAGGATATAGAAATTATCAGGGGCAGAGACTTTTCTGTAAAACAACTCTGGGTTCCTGTCTTGGTTCTATTACTTCCTGGTGTTGCCTAGAAGAAAATCACATAATTTCTTTAAACCTCAATTTATTCATATGAAAATGGGGATATGATGATGATATCTATCTCATAGAATTATTGGAGGGTTTAATGCAGTAATACACATATATGCTTATCACAGTGCTTGACATGATTAGAAAAATTAGAAAATTATTACTGCTAGTTGCTAGTCACGAGATTTGAAAAAGGACAACAATTAATGCTGATATAGATGGTGTCAAAGAAAGATTCAATCAGTCCCAAGAGTGAAACTCTAATGATTTTTGTGATCAAATGAGAAGCAAACTAACTTGCGTAGTAGCATATGATGGGGCCATTTACTGAAAAAAAAAAAAAGAAAATCACCTGTTATGTGCCAGAAGAGTTATGGTTCCTGTGTCTTTCCTACAAGCCTGTTGGCTGAGCGAGGAAGCATTCTAGTAGGACTTGTTTTCCCAAAGACCTCAAATAGTTCCACGATATCTAGGAATTAGATCTGAAGAGACAACTACAATGAGATCTCAAAATAAGTTAAAAACCATTTATTCCTCTTAACCGTTCCAGCCTTATCTTCTCCAAAAACCGTCTAAAAGATAACAGCAATACTTTTTTAATGAAAAACTGGTCATGGCACTCACCGACTTAGAAGGGTTCAAAAGGTCTCAGTTAGTCAGTGTAAATCCCAAAAGCATTCTACAATGCCCTCCGGAATTCCCTTTATTGCCCCAGGCTCACCGGAGAAGACTCTTGTATACCACAGCCCACCACAGTTTTCTTAAGTTGTCCTAATGCCCTAAAACTTCCATCTTCTGTCACTTGATTCATAAAATCATTTCTTCCACTTTGAATACTCTACCTCCAACCCTTAGACATCCCAATTTCCACTAGTGTTTTAATATTCAATTTTAACATTCCTTCTTGAGGAAGAATTTCCTCTCTTTATTCCCACTCCACCCAATGGTTCTGGGTTCTCAAGTATACAATTCCTTTTTCCTATGAAATTATAGCATGGTTCTCTTTCATATGTTTTATCCCCAATATCCCCCCAACTATTTTGTAAATTCTCAAAGTCAAGAATAATATTTTGTACTATAATCTCAATAAATATCACATGAAAGATTGAACTGTTGCTATGAAACTTCTAGACCTACCTTTTGTATATAAAAGTGAATATTCATAATCTCTGATTTTTATCCCCTTGGATTCCCCTAAAGTTTGATTCCTTGAGCCTTAGGTCTTAAAAATTATATTGCGAGCAAGCCTACATTCTAGTATGGTATGCATTATATTTGAAGAGTAACATCAATTTGGTTATTATCCCAATGTTAGAAGGTTTGGTTTGCCCTTAATATAAAACCAACATGTAAGATGAAGACTAGTTGTTTTACTCATCATAAAATGCATCATTGGCATCTGATAAACATGAAATAATAAATAATAACAGTGAAGCTAATCAAAAACTGGTTTTAGACTTGCCTCTGTTCATTGGCAAAATTAAACTGCTGTGTCTACATTAGCGTCTGTTCCTGTGTCCTCACTACCCTTAGTTTGAGTATTACTATACATGATTAAGGTACAGACTCTCTCACAGTGGGGTTACACAGTCTGTTCACTGCCCTTTCAAGTTCCCTCCCAAACATCTGCAATCACTAATGTAACAATTTTGACTGTCATTTCATTGTTCTATCATGTTATTAATTTCCAAATAATAATTTTAGTTTATATTTTGCACAAGCTTGGGTTGGTATTTACAGCTTTGGAATTCATGCTATATAAATAGATATGCCAGTATTTCTCAGGCTCTTAAAAGAAAAATAAGATTCCTTTAAATACAAATATGTGGCTATCAAAAGTATAGGGACAAAGAGTGACTCTAAGACAAGATACTCAAGATAATTTATATTCTGTTGAGACAACTAAATTCTTAGTAAAAATAATTTATTGCCATTGACCTGATTCTTGTATGTCTCTCATTTTATCTGCTATACAATACCTTTCTTCATGTACTGAATTCCATGTGCAATAGAATGTGTTCAGTTCATAGGAATATAAAACTATGTCTAACTATATTCTTTAGTGGGAAAATAGCCATAAATATGAAATGAGTCAAGGAATTCAATTATTGCTCCATCTCCTTTGAAGTAAAATGATATTTTAATTGTCAAATTGAAAATACAGTAGCTTATCTGTACAAAATAAATTTGTAACCTATCGGAAAGCCATTCATTGCCTGGGAAATCTCGTTTTCCCTCGATTATGCTGCTCAATGTGTTTAATCATTAACTTGAAAAGGAGAAATTCAGTTAAAGAAAAAAGGAATCACAACTCTTCATTGTTATTACTAAATTATCTCTTGATTAGTGTATGATAAGCACTGAATAGCAAAGAAAATGAAATAGCTTTCTTTTCCCCCTAAAAATGGAGGCTTACGATCTTTGCAAATTGATATCAAATGCTATTTATTTAAGTAATAGAAAAAGCTCTCTACACCACAAAGCACAGATTAAAATTAAAAATTTTCAATAAAGATTTAGGTATGATTTCTTACATGCCCCTTTAATTTTGCAATTGTTTCTGTCAGTGAAAAGTAATATACTTTTGAGACCCCCCCAAAATTCTCTTTTACCAAATATTTTGGGATTCAAACATCAATGAAAATAATATATTCAAAGTTCAGATGACATATTTATAATTTTGTCTTTGAACTATACATGGATTCACACTGGAGGTGCTTATTCAATTTAAAATAGTTTTCAAGTGCATTTTACAAATATTTATCAGTAGTAATTAAAACTAGGACTGAACTTCAAGCCCATCATGTCTTAAGTCAAAGATATTATTATGAATGTTGAAAAACAATCATGAATTATATGGTAAAGGTGACTCTAGGACCCTTCAATTTTGATTCCAACATATTTTAGTCAGTGTTTGGTTACCTTCTGTGTAAAGATATACCTGACTGGTGAAATTTATATAACTCTGTGATAATTTTGCCCACATCTCTTGAGACAAAGGAGCGGTTTTTCAACGAGGATAGATTCTTTTGTCATCTTGGGATCCAGGAGGAACATGCATGCACACGCTCATATATATACAATTTTTTTTTTCAGAAACATTTGTGGGGCATCTCCCATAAATCCCAGGCTTCATGTTAGACAGTGAGAATATCAAAATAAGTAAGACACACCTCTTCACTTTAATTCAGGCTAGAGGGGAAGACAGATATCTGTGGGCACAGAGGAAGGGCATTGTAAAAAACACACTTGAGAATAAAAATTCAAGGCTAACTTCTATGTGCTCTTTTAATTACTTCATTTCCACAGGCGAAACTTCCTTTGGCCTTTCTTGTATAAATAGTGAAACAAATACTCAATTCTGCTTGTCCTTGTAGGCAGCTGGTAAGAGCTCTCTAACGGGTTCTGTGTCAGTGTCTTTAGGGTTCCTTTTGAAGCTGGGTTTAAAGAATAAAAATACTACACCATAGATAGATACAAATGTTTGAGGGTGACTGAATACTCCTTTTCATATTTTCCCTTTCCCATTGTTCCTGCTTCTTTCCCTCTGAATGGTTGCTTATTATATATATTTTTATGTATCTATATATGGTGAAGGTAGGTCTGAAAGTATTTTATGAAACATAATTTAAGGTACCACAAAAGCCACAAGAAGAGAAAGAGAGCTTAAAGGAAAGAACAAAGCTAAAACTAAATCTTCATATTTCGTGTGCAGTGAAATTCAAGGACCTCAGTATAATGGAATGGCAACAGAAATAGGTGAAAATGTAGAGGAATTGTGACATTCACAACACAAGGAACTTCTTGGGAAGTGGAAAACCTAATTGTAGAAGGTTTTGTTTTTAGGATAAAAGTGTAAAAATGTAGATATGCTCAATAAGGATAATCACAAAGTAAGTTTAATAACTAGTTACTTTTATCTCACTTAACCTAATGTAGTGTGATTTAGAACAACACTTTTTGCACTGCTTTAATAAGTATTATGTGTATTTAAAGAGTCTTACTCTGAGACACTGTCTGAAAGAAGCAATCTACTCTGGATTTGCCATCCCTCCCTTTCCAAAGCTAACCCTTTTGAACTTTATTTGGAGGGGGTAGTGAGTGAGTGCTGCGGAAGGGGAGTGGATATAAATGTGTTTTTCTAAGCAATTTCCCTTTAATTAAAAATGTGTTTTGGATTTATATTTATTTAAACTTGAATTATCAAAATGTTCCTTTGGAAGAATTTTTTCCCTTTGAGGCATCTTAACTCAACCTCCCGGAAGCCACATTTTGCCATAAGTAGAAAAACTCCACACCAAGAAGTTGGAGTTTCGTTCCAGACTCAAAACCTACAATTTTGTGTGGGTTTTAAACTTGGCAAAATGTATGATCCCATCCCTAATCACAATCTATAATAGTACAGTGTGTGACAGTGGGGACAGAAGAAGGACTCTTCTGAAATATACCAATAAATCCTCCTGAAATAGTTGTCTGCATTTCACTGTGCCCTCCCACAGGGAAGATTTTCCTCTCCAACCAGCACTTTTTACTCCCCAAAGGTATTAGATAAGCAGAGATTCTGAAAATTAGGAATGATATTCCTCATACTCTAAATTCCAAGTTGAATCACAGATAAACTCATCTCATGCACTGCTCATCACATGTTGTAGATGTGCAGCTCGTAAATTCCGCTTTGATCCTTGGGACCTGGATAATATACCATTGAGAATGTCCCCACACGATGTCTGTCCGACCCTTTGGGTTCTTTATCCAAGAGATAGGTTTACTTGTAAATTTCCCTTTCTCAAAGTCAGGGTGTAAATAGACATATAGGATTTACACCGAAACTCACTAGCATGGACAATTTTTAGCTATCTTATCTCTTTACTGGAAAAAAGAAAAGTTTCCTCTGACTCATCCTAGTAGAGTCAAATTGAGTTATTTTCTCCTCTGAGGGTCTGAGATGGAGGCTTGGTTAATTACACAGAGTCTCTTTAGAAGCATTGTGTCCTGTAAATGTGGCACAGCTTGGCCTCCTAGATAAGAATGTACTCCACCCTCAAGCATGGACTGCTGTATTGAAGGGGAATGCTTAATTGTTACCCACACCCTCTAAACCTCGGTGGGTCAAAGCCTGGGTCTCTTACTGCATCTAATGGCATATGTGGAGAGTACCAAAGCATCAACACAAGGACAGTGATAAGAGCATCTTTAAAAGGTATTTGTTAGTGCTCACCCCATGGACTTAACTATTATTTAAGGGAAACATTATAATTGTGGTGAAATTATAGATTACCCATTTTTCTCAGACTTCTACAGTTAGCGTCTACCCATTATGCGCCTATATTTGGAACAGTCCACTGAGCTACTTGGAGGAAGGCCATCAGTTCAGTGCTTGCAATTGGAGTTATAGGAGAAAAAAAGAGAGAGAGAGAGAAACTTTTATGATAATCTTTATTTCATAAAGTGTCATACTATTTATAGAAAAATGAGACGGCGAAGAGTGCTTTCTTTTAAATCTGGCCTTTACTGCACCCTATAATTTATGGTAATATAATAAGTGATTTGAAAATAAAGATTTGAGACAACATTTCAGCATTAGTGTTTTTAAGACAAAACAAACATTCAAAATAAAACCTAAACCACCAAAGTGAACTCTATCATTAAATGCCTACTTTTTTTGCTAAATTTGTAGTTATGGCAGTTCAAAATCTCAAACTCCTCAACTGTGACCTCTTGCAAAATAAAAATAATTGTATTATTTTCTGTGGCACAAAGGCATTATGGCCCATTATTTTTTCCTCCCCAAAGTCCAAGTGGATTTGCATCAGCTGCTATTAAATGGGATTAATGAACTTAGAGAAATTTAAATAACGGTATGAGATTTCAGAGATGAACAAACTGCCTATAATATTTCAGGCTCTTGATTCTGAATTGTTTCAGCTTTGCCTCATCAAGGATCATTGAATATTATTCCATTGTACATGTATAAATCATTGTGAACTTCTTAACTTATGTGAAATAAATTCAAAAACCTCCTTTTCTGACCGTGGTATGCAATCTGCTAACATACTATTGTGCCAAAAATAAATGTGAGAAATACTGTAAATAAATGCCAGACAGTTCACTTCAGATTGTTAATGCTATGAAGCAACTCTCTCACCTTCATTTATGAGTCTTTTCTCATTCAAGAAAAGAACACAGCCCATCTCAAGGTGCATAATATGAGGTAGAATCATGGAGAGGAGAAATTCCTAAATAAAGGACATAATAATAGGTTTCCCTTCTCCTTCTCCCCAAACACCCTATTCCCCACTCCTTCCTTTGCTTTTAAATATTTTTTAAACATTCTATGCTCATTTTACCTCTGCACACTTCAGTTGTTCAGCTTGGTGACCATCTTTCTAGATAATTTCTCCTATTCCAGAACCTCCTTCTAGAGTTGGAGAACTCTCATCATGGGGACAAAAAAGACTCTGCTTCTTATCTCAAATTGAGGGCTAAATGGTTTCTTGGTGTTTGTATTCAGTAAAAAATAAAGTGAGACCTCTTTTTGCAAATTCATTTGAAATTTTGGTTTCTATAGCAAATAAAAGCGATGCTTGCATCATCTTAAAGTTCTATACACATGATAACGTTTCCACTACAATTTCTGCTGCGTCAAAATTTCTGCTTCTTTACCTTCAGGTAGAACAGAAAAATCTGCTGAATTAGTTTTAAAAGAAAGGGTTGTTAAAGATTAGCGGTTTTCAAATTTGAACACCACCAGAATCACCTAAAGAACTTATTAAAACAGATGTCTGGGCTAAATATATTCAGAGAGGGGTGGAGCTTGAGATTTACATTTCTGACAAAATCTCATATTTTATTGATGCTGCTGGTCTCTGGACCACAAGCTGAGAATCCTTGGGTGGATAAACTCCATCTCAATTTCTTGTTTTGTTATACTGCAATGTGCAAAATATCTGCAACGTAAATTTAAGAGAATTCTGTCTTTTGTCATTGGATGGTAAAGGCATGTCAAATTACTTGAAGGTGTGTCCTTAAGAATTCAGTATATTTTATGGTTTCATCATTCTGTCATTTCATTAAACAGATACTCTTGCTGATGGAGAGGTGAATATGATTATTTAGTGGGGTTTTTTAGGGACAAAACCTTCAGATATTCTACCAGTTTAAAGAATTTATTTAATTACAATTTTTTTTTTACAATTTCGTTGTCTTCTTGCTCTCTCTTTTTTTTTTTTTTTTTTTTTTTGATGTTTAATGAACCTTTTGTGTTTCAGGATTTAAAAGCAAGATGACATAAGGAGACATTAAAACTTGTCACACTACTTCAGGGATTATATAATTTTTGTAATTGATGTCCCAAATAATAAATCTAATCTGATAAACCTTAAAGAAGAGAATTCAACATTTAAGAGTTTGTCCTTCATTGTTTCATAAAAGTATGTTGAATGTGGACTATCCCTATATGACTTAGGCCTCATTAAAACAGCATCTGGTCCTGCAAAAAGTCAAGCTCTTCATTGTTAAAATTCCCTGAATTACCTTAATTAACCTTTATGAGCAATACTGTGGGTGCTACCTGTCACTTATTTGATAACAAATGCTAGATCTAGCTCTGTGAATAGGCACAATCTAACTCCTCTGCCTACATATCATGAATCATGATATAAATTGAGAAACTCCAGTAACTAGAGTAACCCTCTGTACATCCCCACTTTATGAGATTAATAGCTTTCCAACATACATTGAGAGCCTATATTATTCATTATCACTTGATAGACTTCTAAAATGGGAACTCCATTTCCTCAGTTGTGAACTATTTTTTTTGGTTCAAATATCTGATATCTCTATTGTTTACTCAAGACATTGGACAATCCACAGGTGTCTCTTGGAAATATTTACAAAACAATATCAGCTCTGTTGTTACTGACAGAGACATGAGAAGGACCAAACTTTATTAGAAGATCAAGGGACCCACCAGCAAATCTGATGTCACACAAATCTGAAAATTAACTTTATGAAGTATTTGAAACAAAGGATTAAGGGTGTTGTCCATAGATGTTATACCCCAAATTACCTCCTACTCTTCATCTTACAATTAAATAAACTATATTGAAAATGGTCAAACAATGAAGACTTCAAGATGGTTTCCTAATGTCTCAATACTCAGTGTGGTCTACAGCAAATAGTATCAGCAACAGTGGGAGAGTAAAAAAAATGCAGTATCTACTAATTCAAAGACTGACAGGACCAGCATCACCTGGGATCTTGTTAGAAATTCAGACTCTTGGACCCCACCTGCAACCTGCTGAATCAGTACCTGCATTTTAACAATATTCCCATGTGGTTTTCTATGCGCATCACATTTTTTAAATCTTTGTTCCAGGTGATTCTTATACATAATAATTGCTAAAACAACAACAACAAAAAAGTTGTTACAAAATGATATTGTGGTAGACATGAAAGAAAAGAAACAAACTTCGTGTTGTTTAGTTTCCTATAACTTTAAATGGGAAACAGCTAGGGCACCAAAATACCTCAACACCTAGGCCCACTTGTAACAATTGTAGGACCTGGGATGAGACTATTGAGGTCATATGTCACTTGTCTAAATATTTAAGCATTTTAAGATAAGCCTAAACAACTGTAAAATAAAATATTATCTATCCTACTACAGAGAACTCAGCCCCAACCCCTGATTTGAGATCTACCTCCTATTTCCATCCTTTGCTTTATCCTACAGGAAAAGGCTTCAAGGAAGCATTTGTGGACACCCTATTCTGGCAACACCTGGATGTAGTCTGACACCATATTCCTTGCTGAGGAAAGGTCACAACCAAAGGCCTGTGCTTGCCCTAGAAGTGGGCTCACAGCTTTTGGGAAGGCAATTCCACCTCCAAGTATTCCAAGCACAAAGAGAATATGTGCTTTGGGTAAACTTTGGCAAAGATGCCACATTATCTTCTGACAGGGGGAAGGGTCACACAGAGCCTAGGATGGGGCCCAGTTGGGTACTCTTCTCCCATGGGTCAAAGGACAGTACTGCTGGCAAATACTAGATGCTCATGCCTTTGTGAACCTGGTGTAACACAAGGTCAAGTAGAATCTGACTAAGAGTATGGCACCCCAAAATATACCTGTGTTGGTTCATATTTAGATCTGCCACCTATTCTCTCTATGACACTGAACAAGTAATAAACCTCCATTTTTGTTCTCAGTAAATGAGAATAATAATACAAGCAACTCAGAGAACTAGCGTACGAATTACATGAAAATATGCATTTAAAGCAATTGCCTGAAACATGTAAACTCAATACATGACTGGTATTATCATTATAGATTATTACTTTTTCAGCATTGGTACTTAGGTATGATTTCTGCTGACAAAAGCATTTTGATATATGTAAATTATCATATGTGATCTTTCATGTTTTATATAAAGGATACACTTTTGTTCAAATAATAAGGCATCAGAATATTATATGGGAGAAAATACATCTCTTCTTTTTTAAAGGATGGCACTTCTAGTGTGTGTGTATGAAGTTCAATATAGATACAAACTAATGCCAGTAAAAGCAATTGAGGTGAAAAGAATTAGAGACTGAGTTAATCAGTGGGACAGAAAATAGAGGGGATGACACCATTTCTGGAGATGGGGAGAATAGGAACTCAAAGGACTTGGAGTAGGTTTTGGAAGAGGGTGCCTGAGAAACTGAGAAAGGATTTCAAGGAGGTGAAAGAATATTCTTTGCTGAAAAGTGACTAGCATAATGAAGAATGAAAAGCTAACTCAAATCTTGCACCAAGATAATAATTGTTGGTCATACCACTAATCATGCAGTCAGTTGGGAAGATTGGTTCAAGAGTCAAGTAGAGGTGAAGAATATTCATTTCTAATTCAAGAAGTCGAATTCTAATAGAAGAGGAGAAAAGAAAAACAAACGGTAATCTTGAGGGGAGAACAGGATCAAGAAAAGATAATTAGGTGTGTTTAATTTTGTTTGCACACATTTTAAAGTTATGATATTATTTATTATATTATTTAAGGTCTATAGCATTATAAGTCAATGAATCAAAACCTATGTATAGATATATATGTATATATATATACATATATATATCGCATCTTTATCCAATCATCTGTCAATGGGCACTTAGGTTGCTTCCAGCTCTTGACTATTGTAAATAGTGTTGCAATAAACATAAAAGTTCATACAGCTCTTCACATGAGTATTTTTCATGTTTTTCAGGCAAATACCCAAAAGTGGGATAGTGAAATCAGATGAAATTTGTATTTTCAAATTTTTGAGGAATTTTCATATTACTTTCCATAATGATTGTACCAATTTACTCTCACCAATAGTACCTAAGTTTTCCATATTTTCACTTCCTCTGTAAAATTCTTTTCTAGTCTTTTGGATCATAGCAATTCTCGCAGGCCTGAGATGATAGCTAATTGTTGTTTTACTTGTAACCTATTTTAAATTCAAAGCAGGTTAATCTCAAGCTCATCCTCACAGTTCACATTTTTAGTCTTTTCCCATCGTGTTTTTGACATCTTACTTCTTATAAGTGAGGTTTCATTCTTTTTTTTTATGGAAATCCCTTTAGTATTTCTGCAAGTTTGACTTTGTCATGATGAATTCCTTTCTTTTTCAACTCTATCACTCTTTTACTTCTAAATGATAACTGAGCAGGGTAGAGTAATCTTGATGAGAAATCCTTCTCTTTCAGAACTTTAAATAAAACAAACTATTCCCTTATGGCCTATAAAGTTTCTACTAAGAAATCTATAGGCAATCTTAGGTGGGATTACCTTGTATGTGACTCAATTTTCTCTAGCTGCTTTTAAGATTCTCATTTTATTCTGAATTTTTTTCTTTTAAATTATAATGTCTTGGTGTATTTCTATTTGACTTTATTTTGCTTGTAATTCGTTGAGCTTCCTAGATCTGAATCCTAGATCATAATAGGACAAATTTTTTTAGCTGTTATTTCTTATATTAAGATTTCTGTTCCTTTCTCTCTCTTCTCCTTTTGTAACTTCTGATTCTAATGTTGTTCCTCTTAAAGTTATCCCATAAGTCTCTAATTCTCTATTCATTTCTTTTAATTATTTTTGCTGGTCTGCTTAAGTACTTTCCACCACTCTATCTATCTTCGAGATCATTAATTCAGCTGTAAACATCTTCCAATCTACTGTTGAGCACCTCTATTGTGTTTTGTTTTGTTTTAGTGCCATTATTATCTCGTTAGCTCTATGAATTGTTTGGAACTTTCTCATATTTTCTCTCTGTTTGAAATCCTATTTTGTTCACCCACTGTTTTTCTTACTTAACTGAGAATCACAAGACTGTTGCTTTTAAATACTTTTCACATACTTTGCTTAGTTCTATTACATTAGGATTTTTCTCTGAGTTTTTATTTTGTTGGCTCATTAGGGTAAATTTCTCTCCTTCTTCATTTTTTGATACCCCGTATTTATCTATATGGATTACGCTAAAAGACTTCTCCAATCTTGTTGTAATAGTCTTGTGCTAAGATTTTAGGTTGCAGAGTATAGGCCTGGGGCAGGAGCTCAGCTTCAAAAGACTGGGAGGATTAGGTAGCAGGCAAGCAAGAAAATCAGCAGAAGCCCCAGGAAGGGAAGGGACAGTTGTTTCTCAGACTGAAGGTGTCTGGCGATCCTCTGTGAGAGCTATTGCAATAGAGCTGAATGCTCCACAAACCAGGCTTCACTGGGAAGCACTCAGTTGGGGTTGCAGGTTCTGATTGCTGCTGCTGCCCTGGTAGGCATGAGAACTGTAGCTGTCAGTGCTACAGAGAAAAAAAAGAGAGTCTGGGAGGTAACTCAGCAGTATCTCTAGTCACTGGAAAGCTATCCCTCATTCTTATTGCTCCCACTACAGTTTTTGATTCAACAAATTAAAGTTCTCAGATCGGCGCACATTTCTTCTGTTGACTCCCGTTGCTCACTACTCTGCGTCTATGCTTCCCAGAGTCCTGTAGTTCTCCAAAGGAAAGCACTTTCGTTTTCTACACCAGTGTGTGTGTGCTCCCCTCTAGGGTGTAGTTACTAGCTGCTAGAGCACCAGTGTGAATAAGCCCCTTAGTCCCTGGGAAAAGGCTGTGAATCACTGGTGTCCCTTCGGACCTTGGATGTGGTACCTAGGCAGCAATTCTGCTTTTTTCCCCTACCCTCTCTGACACTTTTCTATCACTTTTCCTTATGGAGATGCAGATTCCCCAATCCTCAGTTCTTTTATTGAAAGATGCTGTTTTTATCTAGATGTAATTTTATTGTATCTGTGAAGAGATGATGAGTTCAAGATCTTGCTGGTCTTCTCTCTTGGATTGAAAAATATATTTTTATGCATTTAAGAGTAGAGATTCAGCTGACCAATTTGTTGAAAGTCTGCTATTTTTACCAAATGTGATGCCATTTAATACAGGGACACATTTGAAAGATGAAGGGAAAGATTCAGAGAAAAAGGATAAGAAAAGGATGATCTAAATGTCATGGAGAAGGAAGGAGGGATTCTGATTCCTGTAATGGTGAAATTTAGGGACTTTTGAGATGTTTTAAATTAATTGTACTTTTTCTGTAGAGAATAAAAAAGGTCATTTGAAGAGGGTGAGGAGGATGGAAATGGAGCAAAGGAAATGAGATCTTCTTTAAAAAATCAGTCATAAAAAAGTAAAGTTAAACCTAACAGGTAAATATGCATTTTGGACTTGGTTATCTGGATATGGCTGGGTGGGCAAGCTTTTTTTATGACGTTGATTTTTTAGATAATTGCCTCATATTTCCACTGTCTGGGCAGATACTACTTATGGATTTTAGATATTTCCCTAGAGCTATGAACTGTCACCATAGTTCATGCCTTACAATGGAAATTAAACAAGGCTTTTTGGAAAGAGAGAAAGAAATGTTTTGCATCAAACTTCATGACGTGCCATGCTGCTAATGCGTTTTGAATTCCACACTCCAAAACATCTGGCAAGACTCCCATGATTCATGCATCCATTGAGAGCTTGGAGCTCTAAATTTAGTTAAATAAATTGTTAAGAATGTGTTTTTATTATATAAACTTGCACTCCAAATAAGTCTAAATACTCTTGGAAATTTCAAACATGAGTCTCATAAATAGTTTTAAAATTTGACTGTATGGATCTTAAAGACTAAATGATTATTTAACTGTAATTTTAGTACAATGAACATACCATGGAATTGTTGTTTTGCCTTTAACCAGTGTAAATACTGTTTGCTTATAAGGAATTTCAGTAATCAATAATTGATATTTAGCATGGCTATGTCTGCCCTACAAAGAAATATGTATACACTCAAAATATTTTGTTGTGTTTTGAGTAAATTTTAAACCTTGAAACTGTTGGCATCATGCCTAGAGTAATTGTTTCCTAGTGAAACATTTTCCATAACAATAATTAAATTTGAATTTATGAACGTGTTAAGGACATTTTACATTAAAACGATAATTAACTACAAGGAAACTAATTTTGAATTTATTCTAGTTGCTCTAATTTATACATTACTTTGAATTTATTTTTACCAGTACCTAAAGAAATGCTGTTTAAACTTTAATGCTTAAAAATTCCCTTGAACATCTTGATAAAATGATGATTCAGATTTACTAAGTCCAGAGTGGGCTAAGACTCTGCATTTAGAACACACCCCCTATGATACTAATGTTCCTGGTCTGCAGATCACACTTGGAGTAGTAAGGATCTAGCATCTCTCAGAAAGTACAATAGAGAAGGTTCACAGAGTGAAATGAATTCAGCAAAATGTCTAAGATAATGGACACTTTTTTTCCTATTGCAGAAGTGAAAGGAATTTTCTTTAGAGCTCTCTCATCAACTAATCAAAATAATATTTAAAGTCCCCGTGTGATGTACATCTGTTTAACCCTTCAACTTCTGTTACTCCTCTTCACATAGTATAGTGACACCAGCCTTCTTTTGTTTCTCCAGTGTGTCCACAGCCTATGCACCTGCTATTTCTTTTGCTTCACACATTTTGGTACTCTCTCTCCCCACTTCCAATCCCCACACATTTAACTCCTTACACTGTACATCTCATCTCAACCCTCTTCAAGGTTTTCCCCAAGACTCCCACCCATGGTAAATCCCTCCTATCACCTTGTACATTTTGTCAAATAATTTAGCTAATAGCAACTATATATGTAATGGCTCTTACTAATTTAGAAGCTCCATAAATACAGGAACTGGGATTGCTCTGCTGTTTCTTGTGTCTCCATGCCAAGCAACATTCCTAACTCACAACTGGGCTCTCGGGTAAACGGAGGGATAAACGGAGAAAGAAGGGGAGCCTAGATATTTCCTTTCTGCTGATATTTCCACTTTTATGAAGACCACTAGCAGGTATTTATAAAATTCTTTGGGTGCTCAGGAGATGGTTTTAACACACACTTTATTCTCACAACTGGTAAGCTTATTAACATAATAGAATTCTAGAATGAAGGGCTAAAATGGATCTAAATTTACAGAAGAAAAGTCTGCAGAAGAATACCACTGATTTACTTACTGTCATCAACTAGCTAGTATCCTAGGGGGACAAGCACTTAGATCCTTTGAAGCACAATCCTGTGGTCATTCCCTCAAGAGGTATATATTAACACACTTAGGAAATATTTGCAAATCTAGGTTAAAAGGACCTTTTCTCCAGCTTCAGGTCTCTCTGAATGTTGAACTACAAACCCATGGCCTACATGATCAATGACCAATACCTGAAGAGTAAGGTGATTTTAGACTTTCAAAACAAGACATTAGCATTTTCCCAAATATGTGTCTTTTTAAAATCTTCCCAGATGCATGCCCCTTGAATCTGTTTACCCCATCAATCAAGGACTTCTATAAATTTACCTCTATTGTGGTAGAACTAAAATTAATTTTTATCACATTTAAATATTTTTAGTGCCTGGGTTGCTTATATTTCTCATGTGTTAAGAAGTTCATTTAAAATTGTTACTTACTGAAAGGCAGGAGGATCCTATCTACAATTGATTTTGTAAATTTACATATTATATCCAAATAAATAGTGTCACTGATTTTGAGCCAGGAAAATGAGGATCTAAAGGTTACATCTGACCCTAGAGTAAAATTCCTTCCTCTTTCCCATCTTCCTTTCTCAGAATTTTCCCAAATTTGAAATTATTCTCAGAGATTTCCTAAGTTTGAAGTTATACTCTGTACCAATAATTTAATACATGACCCCCTTTAGTGTCCCCAGAAACTCTACATCCCCAATATTAAATCAATAGGAAACCGTGCAGCAAAGCCTGTGCATCTCAGTGGTTAGTTCTGAGAATAAGTGGTCAGAGGGTTCAGCGATGCTGATAGGCAAACACACACGTCCCACACATGAAAGCCTTTAAGGAAGTCGCCAGCGCTTCATGGGTCATTCCATGACAACCTAATATTAATGTATGCATGTCTTGAAGAGGAATTCTGAATTAAGGGATGGTTTTTATTAATTTCTCAAACTGCTTTGGCCTAGTGAACCAGGGGCTTTGACTACAGAAGGTAGGGAGCATGGGCTCTGGCCCAAATGCTGTCAAAAGATAAGAAACGGCTCCGACAGACATCAATCTGTTACTGTTCACAGGGCTGTCTCTTCCCCTCCTTCTCCTCCCAGTTATTAAGCGACAGTGTCAGTCATGGACCCGTTCCTCTTTTCTCTTTTTATTAATGATTTAACATGGATATGTCATTACTGCTCTATACATCTTTATGCAGATGGCACGACTGTGCATTTTAATGGCAAATCTGTTTCTCACTTAACTACTGAACTGCAAAAAGACTTTGGCAGACTGGTTCCAGGAAAACAAACTGGTTTTAAAAGCAGCAAAAACTAAAACAATGGTTTTTGGCTCTACTGCTCATCGGAGATTGAATAGTGATTACTTTACAAGGCAGAATGATTTGAGAAAATGACTTATTAGAGCCAATTTTAAAATATTAGGTTAAATTTGAGTACAAAATTTGGAGTCTATAATATATGGTTTTATTAATAGTTAGAAGACTGGGCTATGGAAAGACTCTCCTCGACTCTAAGTTATGGAGTTTGCTGTAAAGTTATTTGTATTAATATTTCAATTTTACGAATTAGCATCAAGGGTAAATTTTTGTTTTAATTGAATTCTAAAGATTAGGAATTAAAAATAAATTAAACTTAAAACACTTTAATGTTTCATATATAAACTTAATAAATCTGAAATATCTTTGCTAAAATGATTCCTAAGAATGAATAGCACCTAAAAGAATATACACTGGTGCTGCTTTTGGCTATATAAACCAAGTCATAATTCAGGTTTTAATCTATATAAAGTGGATAAAACATGCTTGAAAAATCAACTTATAACTACCTGTACTTTTCTTTTTCTGTTCTCTCTTCCCCTTTGTGTATGTGTGTATTTCTAAAGTTTCCTAAAAATATGTAACTTTTATACATACATGCATACATAAAAATACATAACTTTTATGTATTTTTAATTTTTCATTATATCTTGGTTTTACTTTTTGAAGAATATTAAATTTGAAATGATACTGACAATGTATGCTCACTATAGACAAAAGAGAAAAAAGGAAATTGAAAAAATTCTACATAGCCCCAGCACCTAGTGATTTAAAATTTTTACGGCTAATGTAATTGCAAACTAGAAAGATACTCTAATTGTGGGTTCAACGAACAGTGGTGGAGGATTATTACAAATTGGTGTTAGGTGTGGTATGATGTCATATCAATGAATAGTGAACTTGCAAACCTAAGATGTACGCAGAGTTGTAAAACAATTACCCCAATAAAACTGTATTTGAGGGTTAGTTCATTCCAAAATTTCAATAAGTAAAACAGGTCAAAGAGACTCGTCCTTACTATGAACAGGAAAACTCATCTTCTTATTCCTTTCCTTCTGTTCCTCCCTTCCTATCTCCTGAAAGAGCAGTTTGAAGTCAGTTTTAGCTCAATTCACTTATTTTAAAGACAAAGAAAACTATTTCCAAGCTAGTTACTGACTTGTCTAAAGTCACACAGCTAATAGAAGAAACAAATAACTCTATGCTTATATTAATCAAATCATTGAATTGAGATAGTATTCTTACTCACAGTGGTGTGCAGGGACGATGATTGCCAGAGTGAACATGTGCTATGACTTAGGAGAGAATTGGAGCTAATAGACTCACAAAGGAATAGGGCTTAATTTAGTTTGATTGATTTATTTGAAGACCAATATTTCCAAGGCAATATTTCATGTTATATAAGATCATTATATATTTTTATTATTTCTCCTAGTCTTCATCTAGCTTTTAATAGATAACATTAAAATTACTGGAATCAGAGTCTATAAAAGGCAGCAGAAGTTATGTGATACATAACTTATATGTTGTTATGTAATACATAGCAATGTGATACATTGGAAACATTTGTACTCATTGTAGCCTGAGTTAGTACGTATCCAAAAATACATAGAAGGTTCACATCCTCCTTTTATATTTTATCTTCTTTATGACTTGTGCATATCATAGGCAATATTTTTCTGCGTAAAAAATAAAACAATAGTGAAATAGCTATCAAATAATACGTGTGTGAATGCTATGCACACACACAAGTATGCTCTAAAAAACATCAAATTAGCACATGAATAGTGCAAGACCAAGCATTCTATAAATTCAAAGTGCTGTCAGTCTAAAATAATGTGACTACACATGCTGGAAAATAATGTCAGGCAGGAAGCAAAAATCCCTCAAGAGTTTCCACAGAGAAAGAGCTTGCTAGTTTTTAACTCATATGATTAAAGTATGTTAGATCTGAAGTTTATTTAATTGACAGGTCAGCACTAATATGTGCAAAAATGAAAAAAAAAAAGGTGCTTGGTGAGGAAAAAATTGGGAGTGAGTAAGGTATTAAGACTTCAACTGTCTAATGGGAAATGCATCAATCCTTACTCACACCGTGGCTGACCATACTCCTTTTTATATCGACTACTATAGCATGTACACAGCATCATCCATAATCATAAATCAGGAAGGAGTTGTTTCAAGAACAGTGTATATATTTTTAAAAGCATCATTTACAGCATTCTTTCATGACAAAGTATAATGTCATTTTTGTTTTATCATAAATAAAGGGAATACGGGATAATTCTTGGCACAAAGTTACCTGCCAAAAGTAAATGTTGAATTTATCATCAGTGATTGATTACCATTATTATGATTCTTTAATACACTAAGTTAGTTGGTCACATCTTTTTAAAAGCTACATTGACTTCTTTCCCTTCATTCTCAAATTGTACCATGGACATTCATAAAGCAGTGGGATAAATTTAAGAGGGGGGATGATCTTGTGATTAACTGGTTTTGCAAAATGTTTGTTTTTTATTTCTACATGTATATCATTGCTTTCTGATATTGAAGAAAATCATTGGCAAGATCACTGTTCCAGTTTTACATGTAAACTTTTCTTTAAATCTTTATAATTCATCAAATGTATTACAAATCAATTTATTCGACATCTATGCCATGAACTCTGATGAACCAGCAACAAAGGAAACAGGTAAAATGTTCTTGCTCACTAAGCTCACCTTTGAATGGAGACAATGGCAAACCAATAAAATAATAATATAAATGCATGTGTAACATATCAGATAATTAGTGCTATTTTTAAAAAGCCAAGAAATACCAGAGTAAAGACAGTGAATCATGATGGATCAAATATTATTTTATGTAGTCTGATTAGATGGGTCAGATTTCTGAAATAAAGATAGAGTCAATGCTAGTTTAGGAAAAAGAAACCACTAAAGAAAGAAAAAAAATCTGCGGTGTCAATATCTGGAGAAATTAAAATTGAAACAACAAAAAGGGGAACAATATGAGCAGAACGCTTTCTGAAGAAGTGCACTTTTGTTGCAATAGAAATTTTAATGCAAGCTCTCACTTTTGTGCTTGCATTCATAAAGGATTCAGATTTTAGATTTTTTAAAATGCTGAATAACTGGCATTTTGGAGCAAAGAAATAGCAGCATATTAGAAATGCAGTGGAAAAGATAGTGCCAGGCACACCATCGTGGAGCAGAGGTTGTGTGTAGCCTACATACATCCCAAGGACCTAGGTTCATGTTGCAGGCCCAGGGGCAACAAACAGAATGAACACCCAAGCATAAAGTGCTTTTTCCTTCTTTATCTTCCTTCCCACCTGTCTTCTTCTGCTCGCCTTCATTTCTGCTTGCACCTTTCCTTAGGAAAAAAAAAAGAAGAAGAAAGAAAAAGAAAAGAAGACAATGCTAATATTCTCCATCAAAAGAGTTTATTGTTCCTCAGTTTTGAAGTCATCCCAGGTGATCTCCACAATGATGCCTTCAGAAACTAAGGGACTGCCAGTTCTTGGTAGGAAAATTGTGATCAGTATATGTTTTTTGTGTGTGTTTATTTGGTTGGTTTTTTAAAGGAAATGAAGGCAAGCAGAAACAGGAAGGTAGGCAAGAAGAGAAAGGAGGAAGAACCACTTTATTTTATTTAGTTGTTTATCTTGGCTATTTCACTAGTCCCAGGATGTGAAAAAGAGACCCTGGGAAGTATGTAGACTGTACACAACTCCCTTTTCACCAGGACCTGCCTAATATAGCATTTTTTATTGTGAGGTTTGCATGATATTTAACTTTCAGTTTGTTAAAGTGAGCATCAGTTTTTGTTGTCGCTGTTTTGTTTTCTATTTTTTTGTTGTTGTTGAATTAATAGCATGTTTTTAAAATGAGCTGGACAACTCACTTTGAGAATACTTTCAGAAAAGTTACCAAATACATCATTGAACATAATTCATACTTTCTTCCAGATGTTAATAAAAGTAACATATCTCATATTTTAATTATATAATGTGCATATGCTTAGAAAAATATAATCCAGTGTATTTTTCTGTGTATATTTTCTCCTTTGATTGAGAAAATACTATAGATATTAAATTTGAGATTCATCCTAGAGGCATAAAATAGAATTAATTTTATGTTTAAGTTTAATTTGCCAGTTTATTGTACAGACATATTAGTTCAGACCAATGTATATATTAAGTTATATAAATTGCATACACATTTGGTTTTACTTTTAGAAGATTGATCATGAACTGGTACTTCGTTTTAGCTAGGGTTTATTAACATAGACACCATCAACATCTACAGAAATCATCTTTAAAAGATCTGGATTTATGATCTCTGAGGAGTGAGAGTCACACTGGCCAACATCCAATCAAGGCATTAAAGGCGGATCTTCCAAAATGAGAGAATAAAATCTTCTTTGTGTATAAATTGTTTTATTAGATAATGTGTTGATACTGCAATATTTCAATTCAGGTAGAAGACATTTTAATTAATATGTTGGTTAAAATACCTATAAATTTTGATGAAGATAAAAATCCGCCCCCAGGCTAGATGCAGCTTAGCCTACAAATGGAGAAGGTCCTTGGACCACATTGTATCAGGACCCTGTCTGCTTAACCTGAGATGTGCTTTAAGTTATAGGCTTATGAAACTGGATGCTTCAAACCTCCAGGAACCTCAGCAAAGTAAAATAAAACTCAGTGTATCTGAAGTTAAGAATTCACAGTACCAAGTCAGAATAACAATGTTAGACATGTCTAGTCCGAAGAAAGATGGAATGATCTTGGCACCAGATAATGCCTTTGATGTCTTATAAACATGTCTTCCACCATTACTCTGGAAATGGATTTTTTCTATCGTCTGATAACAAAGAAACATAAGAAGTACTGCTTTCCATAAATTCTTGACTAAGTAGTACATGCATGAGCATGCAGAAAACCAGAACGGATCTTGAAAGGTAACTAATTTCCCTAAGTCCCTGAAAGTGGAAGGCAGAAACGACACATTGCTCAGAAGCAGCCATTTTTATCGATTCATTCCATCATTTGCATCAGTGGACCTCAGTTTTCTGTCTAACAGATCAGAAAACAGGTAATTAGCTTAATTAATGAAGTCTTTTACAACTCTAATATAAAATATGTTATTTACTGAGTCCTATCTTAATATCCATTATCATTTGAAGATGAATTACATTAAAAATATTAACTATTACAATATAAATGTGTTACTAAGGGACCCAGACATAGGATAATTTAGATAATTTTAGATATTGGAAACAAGGAATATAATAAAAGTCAAGGATATGGAGTCCTCAGTAGGGAAATAACTGATCTTAGATATATCTTTAATTAAATAAAAATTAAGAAAATGAAAGAAAAATATACTTTATCTCAAGATAGTAAGTACTAATTAATTTATGAAATAAGTAAATCTTGGCATTTTAAAATCAGGTAACCATATTATTTAACCATAAATCATTATTTAATTACAATACTGATATAGGAAATTTTGTGTTTTTCAAGACCAGTTTCTTTTCTTTCAAAATGACTCATTGATAATCTTTCTTCTCTTTCCCCACTGCTATAAAATTTTATCTAGGAGTACCTCCTATTTCATACGTGATCACTATTACTACCACCTGCATGGTCCCTATGAGTCTGAGTCTGGTCTCTCTTGACATACTTTCATTACCTATAAAATTCCAATTCCACCTTATCATATCATTCCTTCTTAAAATTCCTTTAATGGAGACTCATTTATGATTAAATTGGACTAAACATAAATTCATGTCATTCCCTTCATGTGGAAAATAAGTCTTATTTTTCTACCCAAGTCCTTGAACTCCAGGTTGCCATACTCTTTCATACATTGATGCCTCACTCATCCTTTTTGCCTTACTAGGAACCTACCTTTTTTGATTACCCCAAGTCTTAAGTTTACCCTTAATCCCTGTATGAAATCCCTTTTTCATGAAATATTCTTGGAATACTTTACATTAACATTCATACTTTTCAACTATTGTGTGTGAGGTCGTTTTGAACGTCTTAACACGGGTTAAAGAAGAAAAAAACAACTGCCTATCGGGCCAGTTATGCAAATGAGTGACACATGTTAGGAGAAAGTAGGACCCTAGAAGAGAGGGTTCTTCAAACCTGAATGTGTCCCTAATGGCCTGATTTTCCTAGATGAAATAAAAAATCCATATTTTTAAACAAAATGTCTATTTTGAAACAACTGTGGGCCAAATAAAATTTTTTTTCATGTCTGAAAGCTGAATTTGCCACAAGACCACCAGCTTGTGGCTCTTGGATATGTAACATCCGTAGTGTGAGGTACGCAAATAGAATATAAATGGACACACACGTCTATACGCCTAATATTGTTTTATAAGTATGAAAGGGAAGTTACTGTCTCTATAAAACACATGACTATAAGCTGTATTGTTAAAATGAGTAATCCAATTGTAAGTGTGTAGACTATGTAAATAAGTTAGCACACATATCTGAAGAAATCCTTGCTTTCATTATGGAGTAGTTACTACATGGTCCTAAGCAATAGAAATTTATCTCCTTTGAGGGCAGCAAGATCACAGATTTTTATTGATAGGAAAGTCACATTGGACCACATATTGAAATCCTGCCTCAATTTATTACTATTAATACTTAATTAAGTCAATTTGTATCTGTCAGCAAATGTCAGACCTGTCACATTTAGTGTTATGGTTCAGATGGTATTATTAGTAGCGTGTACTTTGTAAGTTCACTTTACAACATAATTTCATTTCCTTGAGACAGACCTTTTAGTAAAGTGTCAGACATATGTGTCTGTGGGATCTAGCAGACTTCTCTTAATTTAATCAATTAAGTGATTTGGTAAAGCAATTCAATAATATAGTAATAGTTATTAATTGTGTTAATTTAGTAACATGGTAAGTCTTTAATTTGACAAATTCATATTTCTAGTTAACAGCTCATGTCTCTTCCCTTAGCCCTTTACCTACTACATAGAGTTTACATAGACTTTTACATAGAATCAGGATCTCATCAGGCAGACACATTTAGAAGAAAGATGAAACTGGACCACTTGGGGGGAAAGAAAATAATCAATTTCTAAGGGAAAAAAATAGGGTTCTTTGGAAAAGATGTCTGCCTATAGGTTATTGATATAAAGATGCAGCAAGACATAAATGATTATGTCAACAAGTCATGAAAAACATGGTGCTTGGAAAAGAACAGAGCAGAGGACTGGTACCAAACTCAGCCTTTACCATGAACCAGCGTGTGTTCAGTCAAAGGTCTGAGGGATCTGTGACCACAGAAGAAGGGAAGAAGGAACACTGAGACTGTCTGGGTCCAAGCATCACTGTCCCCATCGTGGTGCTGGGATGTGCTTGGAGCATCACTGTAACTCTGTTGCCAAGAACAGCCTCTGTTCCAGGGATCTCACAACTCTAGGTCTTTGAAAAGAGTTGGATCATCTGTGACACTTGAAAAGGATAGCATTTTAGGACTGAGATAATTATAAACTGAGGAAACCAATCTGTAAGCAAATTGTCAGACCCTGTTCAATCAGCAGTTAGGCCAGTTAGCTGGGCTCTTCACTGTAAGACTGCAGTGCAGCCCCATGGGGCAGAGATTGTCACTGGAGTAGGACAGCTGGCTAGCTCCCAAGTCACCCTTAATGCTGGAATGGGACCATCATGGAGTAGAGACCTCAGGAAATCTCCCTTCATTCTGAAAGCGGGGACAAGCCATCACAGGACCTGAAGATGGAGAAGACCTCTCTTCACTCCCCCTTAAATTTCCCTGACGGAAGGTTGTTGTTTTTTGGATTAGCATTTGTGGATTTTTTTTTATATCTTTTTTTTTTCTGAACTTGTCTTTTGATTCACAACGTTTTCTGCTTTTAAAATGCATAACTCCTAAATTTTAAAACTTTGCCTTTCTGGCACACATTTAAATAACCCATTTTGAAGAATAAAGTTGAACACTGATGGCTTCTCTTTGTCAAAAAAACAGCCTTAAAGTTGCCCACAGAAATAGATTCTTCCAAATGAATAGGGGGAGGATCCCCTACCAGGATGTGTGGAAAATCAAAGTGCATTATTCAATCATATTAGAGTAGATTATTAATGTGCCTGTTTGCTATCCTGTCTCCCTTTTTAGATCACAAAATCCACCAGGACAGGCATTAAATTCTTTACAGCCTCAACTTTTGCTCTATACCAGACATTCACAGGTTTTCATTTTTTAGTGAATTATTAGAATGAGAAATAGGGATGCTTTGATTTGAACTGAATTTTAAAAAGAACACTGTAGGCTTATTTGAAGAGGAACGTCAAGAAAAAGGTGATAAGAAGCATACTGATTTACCTTTACTTCTCATCCCAAGGCTCCTGGTGATACAGTTAACCCCCTTATTAAAGGATAAGTGCTGTTTGCAAATCAATATGAATGAGACTGAAAGAATAGTCAATCCACAAACCAGTTGAAGAAAAAGTGAATTTCATTTTTCTTTTTTAAGGAAAGGTGCAGGCATGCAAGCAGGAATGAAGGTGAGCAGGTAGGCAGTCCAGAGGAGGAGGAAGCGTTTCACTTCATTTTTATTTAGTTGTTCACTCTGGCCTCTTGTGCCCTCCACAGGGACACACAGTTGAACCCAGGGGCACAGGGCCTGGGTCCACAGGGCCTGATGAGACCAAACTGCGGCACCACTATGGCATGCCAAAATGTGACTAGTTCACTCTGATTAGCTGATTATTTTCTGGGAAACACTTGCTGGGTATGTGACTTTAAACCTTGTGGAGCAGTCCCCAACCTCCACTCCTCCATGAAGTTTCTGGATCTCTTCTCTGCCCCACCATGCTCTTCCCGCTCCCCTAATGAAAGCTTCATTTAGATAGTTTCATTTCTTTTTCAGTGCAATGCAAGTCTGAGAAAGGAAAAATCTTTTAATTATAAGGGATAGGATATGTTGCTATTAACATTAATCACAAAAGTCCTACTTTTGTTTAAGAGTTTAAGAGATTCTTCCAGACACAGACCTCCCCGAAAACCTCTTCATTCTCCATTTCTTACCCTGTGGAGGAATCACAGGAGCTAGAGAATGACTACTGAGCTGGCAAGGGAGGCAGAATGTGGGGACAGAAGATCGGGAGTAATGGGTCTGAGAGCATGTGAGTTGGGGAGTGTCAGTCTGATCAACCTTTCTACCCCAGTAAGAGGACTAATGCCTTTCTGAATACATCGGTTTTCTACCTAGGAAGCAAATTGAGAAAAATAGATGTTTATGTTTCCAATCATTTCTAATTTAATGCATTTTATTACCATGGTGGGATTGCTTTCCAGGGCCTTTCAGTGAGGAGAGCTGGAGCCAAATGGTCGTAGCAGGCAGGACTACTGTGGAAAGCCAATAGTTTTGAATTTATACCAATGCTAGGTTGGAAAGCATTGAACACACAAACACACACACACACACACACACACATGCACACACCTTCCAGAATCCTACAGATAGCCACAGGTCATTTGCTCTGTGACATTGAGAAAAGTTGTTCTGAAGATTCCCAAACCTTAGTTTGTTCATCTATAATAATCATTGTCCTCACAAAGTTGTTGAGAGGACTAATTAATCTATCTATCTATCTATCTATCTATCTATCTATCTATCTATATAAATGCCTGGTATATAGGAGAACTATCTCACTATCACCTAGACTAGACGATTTACAGCCATACAGAAGAGTTCAACATTCCTCTACTTCAGAATTGTGGGTTGGGTGTTCCCTTTTCTAGTTTTTATTTTTCTTGTCTCACATAGTTTACTTTTAAGGTAAGGATAAGTTGACAGTTTATGGAAAAAAAATCAGCATAAATTTTAATATTTAATTTACTTCCAAAATGCTTTGGAAAAAAGGACTTCTTTTTGTCAAAAAGTTACATACACTTGGTGGCATAACTGCCATTTCATGTGGTAGGTAAGTCTGTGTCGGCTTTGAATAGGAATGTATTGAAATATCTGGCTACTGTCACTGTAATAAAGAAATTACTAGAAATTCTCTTTGTTAATATGATCTGAATATTTGCAAATTGAATTTTACAGTCATCTTTCTTGACGGAGTAAGATCTTTTGATAACTAAAATAAGTTATTTTCAGAGAAAACGCTCCTCAAGTTTGTTCAAATAGTTTGATTACCTGTGTTAAATACTGATGTGAAAATAGAATTTGGTATTAGAGGTATGCTATGAATAGAATAATGCAATTAATCATTGAGTCAATAAGTACCTGTGACTTTTCCTTTTCTTTTCTCTTCTTCCTTTGTTGTTAAAAACATACTAATACAGAAATGGTGAGTTTTTAAAATATGAAAAGAAGAATCAACAGGAAAAATAAGTTTGTGAACCACAGAAACTGGCTAAAACTTAAAAAAGCTAAAAAATACAAAATTATAAATTTTTTGTGGTGGCACTATTGAAATTAAAAAAAAAAAATAGAAGCACTCTTTTCAAGTTTCCAATCTAGAATGTCAATCAATAATTTATGTTGTATGTGCATATGATAGAATGCCACTCTGCAGCCAAAATCATTTCACATAATACTTTTAAAGAATGATATTATAGACCTTAAGTTATGATTCATTCATCAAAAAGTCAGGTTGTCACTGAATTTGCATGTCTATCACAATATCCCAGACTTTACTAGCTAGAGTGGTCAAAAAAAAAAAGCCACAGTTGTATAACTTTGAACTTCCACTGGCAAATTAGCAGAGTCCAGTCACTTTCTTTGATTCACACTTGCTGTGTTATGGAATCCTGCAAGTTGCCTTACATTTCTGTGTGCCCTTCAGCAGCTGCTCTTCTCAAACCTCCGTAGATAGCAGTTTGTGAAGTGTGAGAGTCAGTGGAAACATATGTTGTCTGCACTGCAGCTCTGCTCCTTCACACTGGGGTTGCTCAGAGTGCATTGCTGGGGAACTGGAATAGTTGCTGGTCATGCCAAATCTCTGTAGACTCTTAAAGATGGCAGCTGCCTGTGTGGTTTTTCCTAAAGACAAATATTGTGTTGTCACTTGCCAGAGCTGAGCTGATAACTAACTGCAGTTCTTTCCATACGTGTCCTTCGTGTGGTTCTCTGCCATTTGCCTAATTTGGGGTCATTGTAAAGGTATAAAGGAAAATACTCTTTGCATGAGTAAAGTTCAGTCATAGACTTTATAGCAAAACTGCCTGAACCCTAAGTTAATTAACCTTGGAATTTTTGTTATCTAAGGTCCTAGCACCTCTTTTTCTTAATGTGCCAGAATGACAAAGCCCTTAGCTTTGGTTTTGGGTATAAATCAGTGGAGGAAACTTTTCCACTTTCTGTTCTCACTCCATTTCCCCTTGAATGGGTTCATGTGGAACTTTTCTGCCTGTTAGCCTCATTCAGTGAATTTTCCATTCATTGGATATGTATTATTCACATATTATTAGCATTTATTAAACAACAAAGTAAAAGTTCTCATAGATCACCCCTCTTGTCTCAAATTCTCAAATTCTCTGGAAAAGGGAAATTCAGTATCATTAAGCATTTGAATCCAGTGATGTTCTAAGTGTACTTTAGCTCATATTTTCATTTTCATTCTTTTCATTCTCTGTCTCTCTGTCTCTCTGTCTCTCTCTCTCTCTCTGTCTCTCTCTCTCTCTCTCTCTCTCTCTCTCTCTCTCTCTCTCGTGTGTGTGTATGTGTGTGTGTGTGTGTGTGTGTGTGTGTGTGTGTGTGTATCACCTCTCCCAATAACATGTCTTCATCTTGGATAAAGAGCACACATAAAATCCATTGCTCTCTTACTCTTTCCCTCTCTTCCTTACAGCCACTTTAGCTGTTAAAAGATATAATGATATAATATAGCTTATATTGTTTCTGGTCTGGATAGTTTTTATTCCTGAATTGATTCCAGTTAAGAAATGCATTGCCATTAGAGGCAGGGAAATAAATTGACACTGTCTGTCCATCAGCACTCTATACTACCCAGATCTAGGACTAAATTTTTTCTCTTGTGATCCCACAAAAACTGAGTATCCTGTTTTAGTTTCCAGCCTAGATAAACATATGATGAACTATTCTTTGTTTCTGGATTAGAAGAGAACTCAGTACATACTTTCAAATTGTTTTGGAACTCCATGAACCCAGATCTCTACAATTTGTAACTGCAGTATTGGCGCTGTCCAGAATTAGCACTCATGGTCTCTGTGTTATCAAACATCCAAGAAAAAAAAAAAAATTGTAGAACTTCAGTCTTGAAGTTGCTTGTAGCTCTTGGAAACTGAGACTTACAAAAGACATGTCTTTAACTGCTTCATCCGCAATCAGTAGGGATCAAAAAACAGAATTAAGGGGGTAGAAAAGAGAAAGGCAGGAAGGAAGAATGATATGGAAGGAACAAAGAAAAGATCAAATTGAGAAAGCAAGAGCTAGAGAAAGGGAGGAAAACAAAGGGAGCGAAAGGAAAGGGGATAAAAAGCAAGACAAAGGGAAAAAGGAAAATCAAGGAAAGATCTCTTAAGATATCTGTAAAACATCTGCAGAAAAGCAGAAACCTCAGTGAGAATCATATATTTGATGTATTATCACCAGTTTTTGAACTTTGCAAGGACAGACTCAACAAATAATGGACTTAGAAAATCTATGATACCTCTGAGAAGTCTACTTTTATTGAATTTATATTTCTATCAGTTAAATGTTAAATTTTGAATGATTAGAAATAATTCAAATTAGAGAACTCCTCAGGATAAGGCTAAATTACAGAAGGTCAGAGCTGGCAGATGGTTTGCCTTGAAGAGGATTCTATTCTAGAAGAAAGGTGAATGTTTGTTGACATTTGAATACATAGTATGAAAAACATTACTACCCCCAAAGAGCTTGAATTGCTGAATTTAATACAAACATTATATATTTATTGAATTAAGAAATGTATCTTTAGTTTTCAAGGTCTCAAGCATGATTGTCTGAACATAGAAAATATTCAGTTGAAATCATGAAGTTTCAATTGAAAACATAAAGAAATCTACAGACCTGTGTTTCATTATTTTGCCAGGAGGATGATTAATGTGTTTCTAGCCAGCAAAACAAAACAGGATGACATTGTGAGTATATATCTTTATCTCTCTCTGTCTCTATCTATCTGTATCTTATGTTTAGATCAGTAATTCTTTCACCTGACTCCATTAGGTTTAAAATAAAAAATGAAATTTACTCTGGAATGAAATAAATAGTTTCCAGGCTAAAAAAGTAGACTAAGGAAGAAGGAAAGAAATAAATGGCAGCATTATTTTTTCACTATTAGCAAAATTTGTGATTCTGGAAATTTAGAAGTCAAATCCACTATCTCTTCCTTCTTGGTTGATAAAACTGTACCTTTTAAACATCACAAGTTAATTCAAATATATTGTACGCTTAAACTATAAAAATAAATGCTTTGCTCTAGATTTAAATGATATTGTTTTGTGGAGCTTTTTTTCACTGTATAATCTAATGCATTTATTTTAAAAAGCAGAAATGGGAATGTCGAGCATGGCATATTTTGATTCAAGAAAGTATTGATTTCTACATTAAAACTAAATATTTAACTTTGAAATAAATGTCTCACGGCATATAGGGTTATAGTTGAAATATATTATAATAAATATGCTAAAAGTAGAATAAATGATTTTTAATGAATTAGTTGTAGCAGAAGCCATTAGTTATATGATCTATGTAAAATTTTAGTGATATATGCATCTAATATTTATATTTTATCTTGATAGACTATAGTTTTTCTTTTAAGTTTGATTTTAGAAATATGAATTTAATAAGCATTAGAGTAAATTAGCTGAAAGTTTTGAGCTCTTTGCTAGGACTTCTTTAGTTTAAATAAATATTTACATATGCATGTATTTACATAATTTTATGTTTTATGTATAAGGTATGTAAATTAATATTATATCCTCTTATGATAAAAGTCAAAAGAATTTTGGATCCAAATTTGAGTCTGTTTTTTTTTCTAATCAGTCTCTGATATGGAATCATTTGCATCTTTGTTCTACAAACTTTATTATAACAATACATAGAATGAATGTTGTGTTTATAAGGAATGTTGCATAGTATAAAAATGAATAGTTTGTGACTTCGAAAAGGGAACAAGATAAATTTAAAAGCTTCAGTATCAGCACTGAATTAAGAAAGTTGTTATGTATTTGAATACATGAAAATATGATGGTTCTAATATCACTAGAAATTAAATAGTAGGAAGCAGATTTTCTTCTTTTGTGTGCCAGCCAGAACTGAAATATATAAATCTTGCACTTATAAATATACATTATCTCATTGTAGATGAGCCAGATGGTGGTGAAATGAAACTCATGTACAAATTTTGGATACTGAACTGCTCAAGTTTTCCTCTCTTCTCAAGGTGGGATGAGAGAATGAACTTCACTCTGCTAGGAGGTAGGCTCACATTAAGAAAAGCACCTTAAAGCAGTCTCCTTTTAAGAACGCCAAACCAATGACTGTACAAATGCCAATGTCCTTCCATGGGGTAAAAAACAACAATTGAATAAACTGCTCAGGAAAGCTAGTACATGGCAAAACTGAATAAGAATTTGTAAGCAACTCAAGAATAAATTTGACTGTGCATACCTGGTAGTTGACATATGGGGGTGGAGGGTAGAAGCCTTGGGAGTGGGATGACTTGGATTTAGGAAAAAAAGGAACATTGCCTGATAATAATTTAGAAACAATAATAAAAGTGACCAAAATCAGTCTGCTTTTCATTATAACTGTGTACCAGCAGTTCTAACAAGGTGAATGATAAGAAGTTCCTTCCATGGGTAGATAGATGACTCCCACTGTCCTCCCTCACTGTTGTCTACTATGGTCTATATCTAGCAGGTGCATTTCAAGGACAGAATGGACTGTATAGAAAATTTTGAACTTCAATCAAAAGTGTTATTGTTTGCAGTATTACTGCATTGTTATTTTGGGAAAAAAATGCAAAAATTGTCAGATAAGCACTTCTGTTTGTTTTATCAAAGAACTAAGATTTCCCTATAAAGAGGAATGGAGTTACAACTTTTAAAAAGTATGAAAACACTTTGTTTTTAGAACTGAGTTAGGAAACATTAATACGCATGCGTTTCCTGAACTTGGTTCAGAGCTATGACCCAGAAGAGATGTTTTACCAGGATTCATCTTAGTACTTAGATTAGTAATTATTGTCTCTCATGCTGTATGTTTTATTCTGCTGAAAATGGGTATAATCAGCAAAAACTGACTAATTTGAAATCTGGAATTGGGACTTAAAATATAACCATTAGTGCAAGAAAGCCAAAGATTTTTCCAAGATTATTAGGATCAAAGTAAAAGGACACATTTCAATCTTAATCTGCCACAACATGAGGATCAAATGGTCGGTATTAATTATTATTGATTGAAAATTGTAAAATTTATGAAAAACAAAGGTCTACATGTTACAGAAAAATAGAAAAGTTAATTCGCAACATTTTAAAGAAAGAATATAATGAACTCTTGGCAAATCTTGTTACTGGATTATGTTGGTATTTTGACTCATTTATTGTGTCAAAGTACAACAAGGAATTAACGGAAGCCTAGCAAGTCTCTAAGAAAGCATTTCTGACTGAATGGGAGCATTTTATTAGAATTATCCTGTAAGTCATGACCACTAGCAAGTCAAGGGCATTTCTTACAATTTAATCAAATAATATTTCAAATATTGATATGAGTTGTATAGACCTAAGAATATAAAAAATGGGAGAATACTCTAAGTTCAAATTTAGATAATTTAAAAGCTTTTTAAAGTTAAAAGGATACTTCATTAAATAAACTAGGAATAAACATACCATGTTGAATCACGTGGTTACAAATTCTAGCAATTCAGAGTTCTGTGACTGAATAGAAAAAGGAGATAATGTAGGTAATTCAACCCAGGAAAGTGGGCATAGGCATCACTTTTTTGTGAGTTATGAAATCACTGACACAGAAGTTACAATTTCAGTGAATATTGTTAGTATCATGAGTGCAACTTTTCTCCATATTTTAATCTAAACATCAGTTAATTACCTCAATTATCTGCGATGACAATTTTTTCCTTATATCAAGCAAATATTAACTCTTGGAGGATTTTAATTTTATATTTAAAAAATACTTTGATGGACTCAAATTCATAACTAAGAAATAATCTGTATCTTACACTTTGTATAATTAAAACCTGTAAAACAAATAATCAATTTAGCATAAATCTACTGTGAAATGAGCAGTCGAATAATTGATTTAGATATATGATTTTCAGTTTGGAGCCTACAACTTTCATATTCAGTGTTGAAACTTTTAAAAGAACTTAAATTTATAAATTTAATTTTTAAAATTATAATACTCATCACGTCTTTATTTGGATTAATTAAATTAACTGAAGTACTTAGAAAAATAATAATAAATAATAAATAAGGTTTACATATACATATATATGATAAAAAAAAGTTTTTACATGAGACCACATTGCTTAAAATTTCCTTGAAAGAATTTAGTAAAATAATAGAATGACACAACTTGTAGAATAAAGCCTAGAGGAAAAAAGAAAAACCTCTTTGCTTTTTTACTTTCATCTCTCAGCTGTAGTCTAGAGGAGAAAGAGAAACCTCTGTGTTTTTCACAGGGCTCAACGGGAGGCCCAGCATTGTCTAGAGCTGTGTGGAAATGCAGAACAAGAAACCAGAGGCTCTGGAGGCTAATCCCCAACCTCTCCATTCACATCTCCCTTCTTAGGGCCTGTAACCCTGTACTTGACTGCTACTCAGAAACTTGTACAGTGAATAAACACTAGTTAAAGAAAATGTTAAAGTCTTAACAAAAGAAAAGAACTTTAATACAATTTACTGAGTAAATACTATGAATGCCTTGACATGTGTTACCATTCTTCCATCCCTTAAAGTGGGTTGTGTGTTGTTTTTTCACAATTTGCTAACAAGACTCCATGACCTCCTTGTCCTCACTTCTCATTCATATTGGTGTGGTATTCTTAAGTGGAAGTGTGTTTAGAAGGAACCCTGAAAGTTGATATGTTAAGGTACTATGTGGTGGTGGTCAGACAGTCTGGGAGGTAAATACTTTTAAACTCCCTACCTACAAAATAAGTATTAGTGTTCTAATACTACTTATTAATACCATGAGTGGTGTTATTTTCCACAAGTGTCTAAATTAATACCCACTTTGTATCCATAAAGGATAGCCACCATGAGCTTTGGCATACGTTTTAAGGAAATAATAGAATAAGAACATTCAGTTACTGATTAAATGAGTTGATTGTATTTCAGAGCAAGTGTTTCTTCAGTGAGTGTGTTGCTCATTCTGTTAGGGGAGATGATTACAGAATTCTGGGATGCATCTTATTGATATGATGTGACCTTATACAAATCAGTCTCTATGAGCCTTATATTCATCATAAAGTAGGGTAATTTTTAAATAATTTCTAAATCGTAGAGTTTTCATGACAACGTAAAATAGAGATAACACTAATGTCAACACCAGGGGTAAGGCATGCAGAAGATGACCAAGAAATCTTCATTCCTTTTGTTAATAAAAGTTGAATATAGGATCAGAGAAAAAACAACTTTCTGAAGCACCCGTTAGAGCATCAGGCTAACCTGTATCTGCAGACTCTCATTTAGACATCAAAGCAACAGTGAGAAACACCATCATTATCCCCTTTTGCAAATAAAAATCCTGAGGCTCAGAGAAGTATATAAATTTTCAAAGGTCAAATAGCTCTTAATGAGAGAGTTGGGACTGGATTTTAGTTTCACCTACTCTCAGAGATGTTTCTTCCATGCCTTTTTGGCCTGGAAATGGAATAGGGGGACAGAAAAAGAAAAAAAAAAAAAAAAAAAAGACGTCAAGTGGTGGGTACAAGAGGCAGCAATAGAACTTTCCACCCTTCTAGAGTTTTATTAGAGAAGATGATAGGGTTTTGGGTAAGAGGGTGCTGAGCAGTCCAAGTTAGAGAGCTAAGACAAGGACAGGTGTTTTGCCTGATTCCAGGGTTCTTGGCCATAAAGACATTATAGCCATTGTAGCTCGTCATAGATTATGTTAATACACTCAGGCCATTTTTAAGATATTTTAAAGCATTTTTGAATATCCATTCTGTATCATATCAATTATGTCAAATACTTCCATTTCATTGATAAATTAAACATTTAATAAATTTTTGAGAAATAATTTTGCTTTTAAAATTACTTAAGCTATCAGTAATATTTAATTTATGGTAGGTTATTATTTCTCGAAAATCATCATGCATACTCAGGACCCTTATATGTGAAAACCTAGCTTGCAGGTTTGCTTCAAAGATAATGAGATTTTAATAAGCATTGTATTTAAATTCTGACAGATTTTTTGGAGATTTTAATGAACTTTTATTAAATTTAGTTTGCATATTATTTTAATATTTTAAATCCAATATTATCTTTTTAAGGTTGGGAACTCAGACTCTTGAAAAGTAACTGGTTTGGGATCCATACTTTCCAATATGGTAGCCACAGCTAAACATGGCTATTGAGCAGCAGAAATATGGCTAGTGTATATTGTCATGCTGTAAGTATGAAATACATACCATATTTCAATGACCATACAAAAAAGACATAAATTGTTTCATTAGTAGTTTTATATGTACTATTGTGGAAATGACAGTATTTGGGATATAGTGCCATAAAATATATATAATGAAAATTATTTTCACTTGCTTTTTTGCTCTTTAAGTATGACTATGTTGCATTGCAACATATTTCTACTGGACAGAACTGTTCTAAACTTATATTACCATGTCTAATATTCAAAATTGTCCTGATCCTCTACATGGTTTGCTATTCCATGACCCTCAACACCTACTCTGAAGAGTTGCATATATTTTGACATGTAGTAGATTTCTCTCACAATAAAAAAGAAAAACTCGAAGAATTAATGTCTTCTTTCTTTTCATCTTTATTAATTTTAATTTATAGTTATGACAGTTTTCACAGAATATGTAGTTTAGAGAGAAAAGCAAATGTATACACAAACACATGACTTTCATACTCACTCCTTTCAGTTTGAGCATAGATTTACTTATCCAGAATGGATGCAAACATAATGGATTTCTTTTGCTTGGTTTTCAACATTTAATGAGTGTCTGCTGTTTGTTTTAAGCACATATTAATTCATTAAATCCTCAAAACTAGAAGATGAGCACTATTACTAGCCTCATTTTATAGAGAAGGAAATGGAGGCATTAAGAAGTTAAGTAAGTTGCCCACGGTCACAGAGCTAAGAATTCAATGAACTTCGGGCTCAAACCCAGGCAGTCTGGCTCCAGAGCTTCCGCCCCTACCATTATGCAAGACTCCCCCTCCTTGATGACAGTTTTTCACTTTGTAAAATGAAAAGCAAAGTGATTTAAGTTAAGATTTGCCCATTTTGTATTACATGTGTAGTTTCCATAATAGCCTGAAGAATTTGGATCCTGCATCTTTCTTGCTACCCCCTATAAATAAAAGTCTCTCCTTTGGCATAATCCTCTGGCTACACTTCAGTGTCACCCAGACTAGTACAGACAACCCACTGACATCAGAGGGTCTAATGGTTCACCAGAATTTGCATGCTACACGCCTGCTAATCACAGCCAGCTGACACCATTTAGGTCTCTTTTTAAAACTTTTTTTTGAACAAAAAAAGATGCATATTGCTGAAGACCTAGATGCCAATTTCAAGTGTATTAAAATATCAGAATTCCCTTCAAAGATTATAATGGGAATGCTGGCAGATCCTTGCCTGCATCAGGTTTGGGTGGGTGGAACTACTGTATATATCTGTTGTCATGGCATATTTGTGCAATAAAATTAAAATCTTGGTCAGGAATCAGATAGAAGCTCAATATTTTTGATTCACTCTTCTCTGTTATTGCTTATCATCCTTGATATATTTTTTTGGCATCTTGAAAACAAGGAATCTGGTTCTTGTATCTTTAGGCTATATAAATATACTCTGTTTATATTAAAATTATAGGCAAATATACTTAAAATGGGAAAACATGGCCACAGAAAAATTTTTTTCCCCCTCTCTTTACTAAACACCCTGATATACTTTTATTATTGCTAAACAGTTGCTTATGGCCAAAAGAAACTTTTCACATTTTAGCATATTCAGGGATTCCTTTCATGTGGCCTGAATATATTCTATTGTACGTATTACTGTGATTACAAAAATATCAAAGCACATATTTTGCAACCATTAAATGCTGCAATATCTGTGTTACTATTTGTGAATGAATTTTTTTTAAATGCATTTTTGACAATTTTTTTTCAATTGCAAGTATTTCAGTGCTTTATCTCACAAAACAACTAACTTTCAATTTGCCAAAACAAAGTGGAAAGGGGAGTCGGGAAGCTATGAATTTCAATGGAGACTTTCATCATTTTATCTGTGACTTTTTTTGTTTTGTAATGGAAAGGTACAGGGAAGGATGCAGGCAGCTGGCAGGCAGGAAGGAAGAGGAGGAAGAAGCATTTAGCTGTTCATCTTGGCTGTTATGAACCCACCTCCTTGGGATGTATGTGGATTACACCTGGAGGATTTATCCACTAAGCCACCAGGGTGCTCCATAGTTGTGTGACTTTGAACAAAGTCCTTTAACCACAATGGGCATCAGTTTCCATATATTTATAGAGGGACAATGTTACCTATAGTATTAACTAAAGATGGTTATGAAGTCTACCAAAATAATACAAATTAAAAGTTCACATAGTGAAGACTCAATAAATATTACCTCTGCCCCTCACCTCTTTTCTTTTTCACAAATTTAGCAAGTTCAGTTGAAAGCAGTTTACATGTGGGTGGATGACATTCCAGACATGATTTTTGAAAACTGCATATAAACCACATTAAGAAACATTATTCTTCTGATTTTTAAAAAGCAAGTTTGTTCTTCATATAAATTTATAACATTTCCATTCCCTCTGTACATCTTTGACTGGTTTCACATTTTTGGAGACATTAATAGTACATGATTTTTAGATGGCAAGTTGCATATAACAACTGTTTGTGTAAAAGACTTTAATTCTAAATATTAAATCATAGTATTTTGGCATCAATTAATATTTTCTATTCTTGAGTTTCTTGTGAATGATCCTTAACTGCTATGACTATATTATAATTTAGTAAATTATATTTTTTATGTAAATTGCAGATAAATCTAATTGTAGTAGGCACTCTTGGTACCTAGCATTTCATTCATCCCTTTTGCAACTTTTAATTTTAATCATAATCTCAGATTTGTGCAGTGTTCCAGCTCTGACAAGTATATGATCTCTGCTTTCTGCCTGCCAATCCAGGAAAACCATGGGAACCTATCTGATCTATGCATCAGATAGACCTGGGGGGTCTAAGGAGAATAATTAATACCTAACTGTAGCAACGCTCAGCCATTAGGGTTGGGAATCATTTGATAATGCTCTGCTTCTATCTTTCTGAAAGGTGGACAGCTTCCTGTACCCTCCTCAGAGATTCTGATGGAATTAAACCCATTTCTACAATAACCATGTACTCAATTCACTCTTTCATTGTTGAATTTGCTTTTCTCCTTTTCTCCCTAGCTCTCTGCTCCCTCACTCTAACTTCCAGGGATCACCTCCCCACTCCCCACCTACCTATACTCAAGACCTTGCCTTAGGCTCTGCTTTCAAAGAAACCCAATCTAAGACCCTGACCTTGTAACTCATGTTTTAAAATTCTTAATGATTTCTTTTTCCCTTCAGGATGAAGCCTAAACTCTTTAGCAAGATAAGGAAGATGTTTCAGGATCCAACTTGTGCCTAATATCTAACTTGTGTCTGATCTCCTACAGAAGATCCCATGTGCTTCCTAAACCTAACAGCATTCACCAACTTACTATTATTCTAGGCTGTCCTGTTTTAGCATGCCTTTGTAGCTTTAGGAATGATTTTCTTGGCCCATAAAGCTCTTTCCTCCCTCATTTGTCCTTTCACTGCATTTTACTGGTTATCATCCTTACCATCAACCCAACCAGTAATTTCTATGCATACAACATTCCCGTCATATTCACCATGGTGTTTACCATAATTGGAGCTTCTGAACAAAGAATTGGTAAAAATTGTTGGACAAATAGCTCTTCTCAATTCCTGAGCATTGATGATAAGAAAATAACTTACTTTTAGGGGAACAAGAATTAGGTAAAACTAAGTTAGCATGCATGATATACTGTGTTAGAACTAAGAAAACACTGGGTGCCCTGAAGCTCTGAAAAAATTGGATTGTCACTAGATCCATTTTTTAAATTAATGTCTGAGTTTTGAGAGAGGTCTATAATAAGACTGTATTAAATTAAAAGTTGTATCACTAGATATTCTGAAAGAAATTGAGGTCACAAAACAGGTGGGATGGGGTGAGAGTAAATTAGGCAATGCTTATTAAGTACATACTATATATTCTCTCTCTCTCTGTCTCTCTCTGTCTCTGTCTCTCTCTCTCTCTCTCTCTCTCTCTCTCTCTCTCTCTCTTTCTCTCTTCAGGTATGTACCTTTTGTAGATATAACACCAAAGATGTGATCCGTGAAAGAAATAATTGATAAAATTCTACTCTGCAATAGACAGTGTTGAAATAATAAAAAAACAAGACAGACTTGGGAAAAATATTTACAAAATCAATATCTAATAAAGGCCTGTTATCTAAAATGAATAATAAAACTTAAAACTCAGCAATAAGAAAAGAAACAGTTCAATTAAAGCTGCGTCAAAGACCTTTAAAGAAAGTCTTTTGTCACCAAAAGAAGCTGTGCAGATTGCAAATAAGATTATGAATAGATGTTCTAGATCCTATGTCATCATGGAGTTCCAAGTTAAAATAATGAGATACCCTTATATGACTATTAGCGTGGCCAAAATCCAGAACACTGACAACATCAGATGCTGGTGAATATGCAAAGTAACAGGAGCTCTCAAATATAGTGAGTTGAAATGCAAAATGGTTTGATCACTTTGGAAGACAATGTGGAGGTTTGTTATTAAATTTAAAATATTATTACCATACAACCCAGCACTCATTCAGGAGTTGAACACGTACCTACACACAAAATCCTGCACACGGAAGTTTATAGCAGTTTTTTTCAGAATTGCCCAAACTTAGAAACAACCAAGATGGCTTTCAGTAGATGGAAGATATGAATATTGGATAAATTTAGATAAAGCAGTCTTATTCATCACTACGAAGAAATGGACTATCAAGCTATGAAAAGACATGGGAAACCTGAAGTGCTTTTTCCTAAAGAAGCCAATATGAAATGGCTACATATTGTATGATGTCAAATATATTTGCCTTTTGGAAAAAGCAAAATTGTGCATTCAGGAAAAAGATCTGTAGTTGCAGGAGATGACTAAAGGAGATGAAAAAATGGAGCACAGAGGATTTTTATGGCAGTGAAATGCTCTAAAGGACACCATAGTGATGGACAAAAGTCACTATATATTTGTGCAAACCCATAGAGTGAGCAACACCATAGATGAACCCTATGTAAACTATAGGCTGTGATTATAATGTGTCAATTGTAAATCCACTGTACATCCATTGTAACAGCTGTGTTACCCCAGAGAAAGACACTGATCATGGGGGAGTCATGCATATGTGCAGAGAGAGGATATGGGAAATATCTGCACCTTCCCCTTTTACTGTGTGAAAATACTTTGTTCCTTTGATTTTACTCTGAAAATAATTGCTCTAAAAATTAAATTTTAATTCTATAAAAGTTAGAATCAGTTTAGCTGAATAACTATGTGTAATAACCAACTTGATGGGTCATTCACATGAGAATATAGGTATTAGTTCATCACTTTTAACTTTCCCTGAATAAAGACATTACCAGTTCTGTTCACTGTCTTTTGGGGAACAATATCAAATTTTGTGAGGTTTCCAAGAACAACTCTGGTATTTTCAAAACTGTGCTGAGATTATGAAGAAAAGCTTTTGTTTTGAGATCAGTCACAGATATCACTTCACCTCTCAGTTCAATATTTCTTTGTTCTAGAAATGAATTAGACATATATTGTAACAAGGCACAATGAACACCTAGATGAATTAAAACCAGACCTCAGGGAAACAGATGAGTGGTTGAATTGAAGAAGGCTGGCGCATTATATATTTTCTCTTTAAATGTCTTTGATAAGCACCAAATTAAGAACAATTATAAGTAATAATTTTCCATAGTCTTAAAATTTCAGTCTTTAAATGATGTATCATTGAGTATTTGATTGATTGTGATCATATCAGTGTGTGAAATTTAAAACCACAAAGGAAAAAAGGGAGAGCAGATTCCTTAGCAATAGAATTTTTTCCTTTGTTCTCCAGGAAATTCAACACTTTTGAGGCAGGCATGATTTTTTAAATTTTATTTGAATCTGATATAAAACCTCTCAAAATGATTCCCCCAAATTTGATCTATTTGGATTTGATCATGTTCCCCATTAAAATCTGATTCTTGTGTTATCAGGACTTGGGATATTGCACCAGTTAAATCATAATAGTGAATCTTGGAGTCAAAGTTAGAATACTGTTTCAAATCCATCATTAGGGCTTCAATAACAAAAGCTGACATTTTGTGCTCATTTGCAGTCAGCAGGAATTTGGCAGGAAGATCTCAAGTAGAGGATTTCAGAAATTTTTCACAGAACTGATGGGACATCTGCATGGTACTCTCTCTGCTGAAGGGAAACTTTTATAACCAGTGTGAATTGATTAAAGTTAATATGTGCCTGATCAGACCACACTTTTGTACCTAGAAAAATGACACGTATCTGGGATCATCGTCTAGACAACAAATTGGACAAAATATCTGTAGTATTCATGTAAGCTTTTTTACTTTATTCCTTCACACTACATTTTCTTTATTGGATACCTTGGAAAAGGGGCAGCTCACTTCTTCCTGCACAAGACCACCTTTCCATAGTTATCATTTGTTTTAGAAAATAGATAGGAGAGACCTAATGAAAGCCTGACAGTTAATTCCTTTTTCTTGTGACTGCTTTTACATATGAAAACTAACAAACTATGAAGTCATTTTTTGAACATTTTTATTTAAAATAAAACAAGGGTACAACTATACATAAACTAATTTAAAAAAGAGTGCCTTCCACAGAGCAAGCACTTTTCTGGGTGATTGGGATATAGCAGTCAGTAAAAAGAGGGTCTCTGTTCTTACTGAGCTGAGGTGCTGATAGGGACATGTGTGTAAATATAGATATACACACATGTGTGCGCACACATATATATGTATAATATATGTTACATATATATTTTTATCTATGTCTCTTTCTATACGTTTATGTATATGACTCAGTTTGCCAAGTTGTGAAAATACTCTGAATAATGACAATAAAGAGTGATGTCAAGAAAGTGTGATAGAGAACGACTAGAGAATGATTAGCACGGCCTCTGATATCGTGTGATAGAGTGAGCCTTGTAGCTCTGGAAGGAAAGGAAGTAACCTTAACATACCCAGGTCCTGTGGCTGGGATGGGATCATTTTGTTTGAAAATTTACCTATATGACTGGAAGGGGAATGAGGAGTTTAGTTAGAGAGAGTCCATTAGAGGCCAGAGCAAAGAAGAGTGAATGGTCAGATTATTGATGGATTTGAAGGTCACAGTAAGCACTTTGGATTTTACCAGGGGCAGATGGGAAATAACTGAAACATTTAGCAGAGGAATGACATGATCTGACTTAATTTCAAAGGATTGTTTTGCCTATTATATGGATCATGTAAGGGACAAGAGTGGAAATTTAAGAGGTAGTAATCTAGAGGCATGGAATTATGTTTGGATTAATGTGGGAAGAAAAAGAAAGGAGTCACAAATGACGTTAAGGTTTTTTTCACAAGTTACTTGAACCAGAACTTATAGTATATTGAGAAAGGGATGACTGGACAACAAATTTGGAGAGAGTTTGGTTTCACCCATGTTAAATTTGAGTTCCCCATTAGACATACTCCAGGTGATAGCAAGTTGGCAGCAGATAAGTGGGTCTGTTATTCAGAGGAACTGTTAAGGCTAAAAAGGCACATTGGAGAGTAGTCAGATTATAGAGGGTATTTAAATTGTATTGGTATGAGTCAAATCACCTAGCGAATGAATGTAGCTAGGAAAAAGTTATGAGGATTGAGCCTAGAAACATCTAACATTTAGAGGTTAGAGAGATAAAAAAGAAAATAGATCAGGGAACCAATTGAAAGTGGTTAGTAAATTAGCTGGAGAATGAGGAGAGAGAAAAGTCTTTAGAATTCAATTGAAGAAAGCATTTCAAAAGAGGATCAACTGTAGCAGATGTGACTGAGAGTTCAGATAAAAAGTAGACAGAAATGTCTATTGAATTTGGCAACCTTTTGGTCATTGGTGACCTTAACAAGGACAGTTTCTACAGAATGGTAGGTGGACAGTGGTGTGCTGGTAAATTTAAAAGACTGGCAGTCTAGAGAAAAAGCATTTTCCAATTTCCATTGTATAAACACTAGCACGATTGCCAATTTAAAACTGCCAACCTGATATTACTGAATATGAAATTGGAAAATGATGTGCACGATTGGCTCTTGCAAGCAGGAGAAAGTCATTGTGGCACACTCCTGAGGTGCGGATAAAAATTTAAAGTAAAATTCTATTAAAATACATATGTGGCAAAGTAAAAATAACTTTTGTTTCTTTTAAGGTATATTGAAAATATATGTAACATCTGGTGGTAAGAGTTATGTCTCTGGGACTAATTAAAATGTCTTATCTTTTATAGACACCATGTAAGTGGATTTAAAATTTAGTGAAACAAATTTTCTAACTTTTTAAAGACATTCTTAAAATGTCTTTATAATCCCAAGATTTCAAAAGAGAAAAAAATAAATTACTCTCGAGATTTAGCCTTGAGCATATAAAACTTAATATCTATTTATTTACTGATATTTGCACAATGTACTGGAATTATTAGCCCCAGTTTGTGTCCAAAGTGGCACAGTGCTAAGAACTAAAATGTGCAGCTAATGCACTTCTACATGAAAATGTCCAATTCATACCTTTATTTGTAAACTATTATAACGTTTTCAGGTAACATATATTTGTTAGAGAAAAATAATAATAAAAAAGAATACACATATAACATACAAAGTATTATAATCCACAATGTATAAAAAGCCACTAGGAATCAAAAGGAAAAAGGTAAACAACCAATAGAATGATTTTTTTGATTAAATAAGAATTTCAAAGGAAATGATGCTCGAATGACACATGAACACATAAAAAGAACTTTAATATAATTAATAATCAGAGAAATGAAAACTGGAATAATATGATGTCTTTTTTTATACCTGCTAGATTAGTAAAAAAAAATTTTAATGAGAAATATAAATTGCAGAAGATGTAGATCATGGAATACTCTAATGTGGACCTAAATTGATATAATCAAAATTAAAAGCTGTTTGGTATTAATTAACAAAATTGAACATGCACAATGCTCATTTTACAATCTGGCATTTCCTGTTCCCCAAAGAAATGCCTACTACATATACCATAAAACTTGCTTGAGGATATCTAAAACAGAATTGTTTGTAACATTAATCAAAGAGCAAACAGAAAAAAGAAACTGAAGTAAATTGCAATGATTTAATATTACTAGCAATGAAGATAAACAAGCTACTGCTACATACATCATCTCATGAATCTTAACAATTTAATTAATTGAAAGAAATGAGTAATTATATATATAATTCATCCTATAAAAAGTTTTAAAAACAGTCAAACAAATAATGCACATACATTGGTCATTAAAAATACAAAAAATGGACGGAGCTGTAAAATTCAGGGTACTGGTTATTTCTGTGTAGTGAAAGGAGATGATGAGACTGGATAGGGTACACAGGTTTATTACTACTGATAATTATCTGTCTTAACCTTGGTGGTAGAAGCATAGATGTCCCTTTTATGGTTTCTAAACTATAAAATGCTTTATATGTTTTGGTGCATGCATGCCATTTTTCACTGTGTAACATTAATGTATACATACCAAAAAAGAGCAACTAGAGGAAAAGGCAGTAGTAGATAGACTTAACGGAGACTCCTTTTAGTAATCTAGATGAGCGACGTACATCCGGGTTATATTGGTAAGAATGGAAATGATGAGGAAAGAAAGAAAATGCATGTGATAAATGAAAACATAAATCAATCAAATATGTTGACACTAGACAATGGAACAAGGGAAGGGAAGCTGTCTCAGATACCTCCAGATTCTGAAGTCAGGTTGATGTTGGAAGACAACTGTGTTAGAGAGGAAACGACTTAAAGCAGGAAGAAGTAGAATGAACCTTATTCAAAGACAAGGTCAGAAATAGAAATTAGTATTTGATATTCATCTGGTTATTGTGATAATTAACTGCAGAGTAGTAGATACATTTCTTGGGGAATTTTCTTAGCAGGAAAGGAAAAAGAAGTTAAATAAAGGAAGTCTTGCCTTCCTCCAATTTATTCTTCACATTGATGTCAGAATAATATTTCTAAACCACAAATTGATCATGTCACCTTCATTTACCAAAGTTCTTTATAGCTTCAGGATGATTTCCAAACTCTATAGCCTGCCACGAAATGTTAATACACTGTGATCATATATCTTTTCAGATTCATCTCCTGTAACGATCACCCAGCCAACCTATCTGCCCCTCTCACTGAAGGAATTGCCACTTTCTCCTCCTGCTGCATGACACTGTGATTACTTTCTTCTGACAGGGCAGAGCTGCCTGATCATCACAGACAATCCAGTGTCTCCTCTTAGAAGCCTTTCTTTTCTCCTCTAAGTTGATCAGAGGATCACTAGCACTTTGCAGAAATCTTTCCATAGATCTACAATGAATTTATAATGCTTTTATAATTATTTCACTTTTTGTCTCTTTCTTGCAGACTAGTCTAACTTTCTTTTTTGCGTCTATATTTTTTAGCTATAATTACACCAAATAGGCCTTTAAAAAGTGCTTATAAATAAATGGATAATCAGGTCAGTAATAAATGAAATAGACAATTTTTCTGGTATCAGAAAAATATATCAGACAACCATGAATGCCCCTTTTCCGAATTGCAATTTTCCGTCTCCTTTGGATCTCACTTCAGTGAACTTTTACCTCACCTCTGAGAGGACAGCTTTCTCGACCTCCTTGGAATTCTAAGTTCTGCCTCAGACTTTTCCTGCCCCATTTGTGCTTCTTATCCTCATTATCTACCCAGGTCCTTCTTTCCGATTTTAGGAGACTCTTCAGAATCTGACTTTTCTCTATTTTTCCTTTTAACCAGTCACCTTGTCTTTTGCTGTCCCTGTAAGAAGATCTTAAAAAGATTTCTTAAATTAGAGGCTGATGTTAGGTACATACATTATTAGGTAAGTATACACTCACTGACCTTTTATTGGAAGGTTCTCACTCATCAATTCCTTGTTATTCAGACCATGTATGGATATCTATTGACCATTCTGAACTGTGCTTTAAATTGTTCCTGTCTCTGCAAACTTGTTCATTTTCAACAAATGCATCCCTCAGAGAGTCCTTTTGTTTTCAGCCCTCATCTGTATAATGAGGAGATGACCTGGAGAAGAGGCCAATATAATGCCTCTTTGAGGTCTCTGGATAGTGGTTCCTACTCCAGAGCCTTCTTGTCACTGGGCCTTGAGAGACATCACAGACCCAACCAGAAATGATTAGGCCTTCAGGCAGTGGGGCACCCCTCGTGATTGATGGTTGGTGTCCTTTCTTACAGATGGGAAATCAGCCGTCAGTTTCTGCTGACTTTCCCTGGGAAGGTATTCTGAAGAATTAGGATATGTTTGATCTTGAATCTTGAAAAAAAACAAAAGATTGATCTTCCTTTGTTATAAGGCATGGCCCCAATATAAGTTAAGGAACTTGGAACAAAGGCCAGTCAATGGCACTGTAAATTACAATACTATTCTCCAATTAGACCTTTCTTAATGTTTTTTGTAGAGAAAAAGGTAAAGGGGCAGGATGTTCCATACATCTGGGCTTTCTTTGCACTGCAGGATGAGTCTACTCTTGGGGAAGGTGTCAAGTGCATTCTACCTTAGTAGCAATAATTAAAGCACTGGAGCCCTTGACAATTACATTGAAAATAATCTTAAAACAGAAAGCCCACATGCCTGGTGGAGCAGTGGTTAAATCAATCACCTCCAATGGATGCATTCCTCGTGACCTGGGTTTGAGTCCAAGTTCCGGGGGAAACCAACCAGAATGAATAGCTAAAATGGAAATAAATTAAAATGCCTCTTCATCCTCTCTTCCTAACTGCATGCCTGTTCACCTGTATTTCTGCCTGCACTTTTCCTTAAAAAAAAAAAAAAAAAAAAAAAAAGAAAGAAAGAAAAGAAAAAAGCAGAAAACTCATCCACCTCAGGCCCTTCTGCCCACAACTCTCAAGCACACTCTGGGGTCAAGCACTCTTACATGTTCCTTCCTCTTACTTATGCCCTCTGCAGGAAGCCATAGTCCATGATGAAAACGGATGAGCAGGCGTTGTCTGCATTCACACCTTTTACCATGAGTGACCTTAAGTAGGTTAACATTTATCTGGCAAAGTTTTCACATGGGACATGGGGATCAAATGCAAGTCACTCAAAGGACCCTCCCTGAAGGAGGAAATGCTGTCCCTAGAACTGACCTCAATTGGGACTATAGTAACAGAGGGGACAGATGGTTCTGAGACTACTGTATTACATGTCTGACACGGGTCTCCGAATCAGCCAAATAGACTCCTGAATTATACCAAATTGGTTACTGTCTACCAGGGACTTCGTGAAAATCTGACTACCTTCTTAGAATGCCTCCAGAAGACTTGTTTAAAACACACTCCATAGACCTGACTCATCGGAAGGCAGACTAATCTTAAAGGACAGGTTTATGACACAATCTGCCCAGATATTAGAAAGAAACTCTAGAAGTTGGCCTAGAGCAAGATCATTGGGTCACGGCTCTTAGCTCCTTGGCTTCAGGACGAGGTGAACTCAGGGGCCTTCTAGAGGCAACTGTCACCTCTGCCACTATCCTGGGCATTGGAAAGACAAATGCCCAGACCTGTAAGCCCCTGCCAGGTAATGCTGCTAACTGAGGAACTGACTCCTGACACCTCTTTAGACATGGAGGCAAACCCGGAGGTGAGGGACTCTAATCCTGGGAAAAGCAATGACGTCTACCCCGGCAGTAACTGAAACAAAGGATCCTATCAAATTCCCCCATTGCAGGCAATATCTGCTTAAACCAGAGACAATCGTGGGCATTAAACCACTTACTGAAAACTATTAGGCCTGCAGCCTCTTGTAACACCTAGATTTTAGGAGTCAAAAAACCAAGCAGAGGTTGGAAACCTGTACAAGACCTCAGAGCAGTGAATGAGGCCTTTTTTCCCAACACATGGTATGTTTTACTGGAACAACTTTAATCTGAGACAGAATGGTTTACAGTCTGAGACCTGAAAGATGCTTTCTTTTGTATACTTTTGCCTTTGAGTGGCATATACCCAGGGAACTCAACAGCTTACCGTGGTTCGGGGACAGCCCTCTTGTATTCAGACAAGTATCTGTCAGAGACCTTAAGGATCTTTCTAGAAAGTGGAGCAGTTTTCCAGTTCCTAGATGATCTCCTTATCTGCTCCCCTACACAAGAGCTATCTAAACATATTGAAAGAACTCAACTTCTTGACTGAAAGGGGAAACCGAGTGTCGAAAGGAAAGGCACAAATTATAAACCAGAAAGTTAACTACTCAGAACCGGTCCTATCCACCAGACAGACAGCCTTGCCTAATGACAGAAAACTGGCCGTATGGTCTTTGTCTTCTCCTACTACCAGGAGGCAGCTGCAAGTCTTCCTGAGGCTGACAGGGGATGGCAAACTGTATTCTGGGTTATAGACGTACTGCACAACCTCTACATGAAGTTTTAAAAGGAAATTCAGCTGCTATCCCTCTCTTCTGGGCCCAGAGCAGCATCAGGGCTTTTAGACCCTAAAACAGAATTTACTTCAAACTCCTGCACTGGAATTACCCCCAACTAAATAAACCCTTCTATACAGTCATGACAGAGAAGAGTGGCATTGCCGTGGGAGGTTTAATCCAACTTTGGGCCCTCTTCACTGGCCTGTAGGATATTGAGGAAGATGCTGGACTCTAGCTGAGGGATAGCCGGCCTGCCATGAGCAGCAGCAGTTTCTGTTCTCTTAGCAGAAGTATGAAAAATCAGCTTATGCGTGCTACTCCCTATATTGGCTCCATGTCAGGTAAAGGCTTTGTTAGAATTAAAAGGACATCATTGGTTAACTAACAGTTGACTGCTCAAGTATGCAACTATCTTGTTGGAAAATCCCGATGTCACTCTTGAAACATTTAATATCCTAAATCCTGTCACTCTGATCCCTCCTACAGGCCTAGCCAGACCTAGAGCGTTCTTGTCTAGAGGCCATTGACCTAACATATGCTGATAGGGCAGACTTAAAGACAGCCTCCTGGTAAACTCCGAAATTACCCTCTTCACTGATGGAAGTTCCTTTATAGGAAAGGGAGTCCAATGGACAGGTACGCAGTTGTGACTATAGACAGCATTTTGGACGCAAAGGCCCTCCCTTCCAGAGCATCAGCCCACTTGGCAGAAATCATTGCATTAACCAGAACTCAATGAAGGTCAGAGAATAAACATATATACAGACTCAAAATATGCATTCCTAGTCCTATATGCCCATGTAGCTATTTGGAAAGAGAGGATATTTAACTGCCAAAAACCATCCCATTAAGCATGGACCTCAAATCCTTAAATTGCTACAGGCTATGGATTACCTTCAAAGGTGGTTGTTATATCATGCCAGGGCCACCAGAAAGGATTGGATGAAGTGTTGGAGGGAAATAAGAGGGCAGATGCAGCTGCCAAAAAGGCAGTGGCCATGGAGCCAAAGATGGAATTAGTATTGCCCCTTCATTTGTCCTTGGACAGTGTCCAGCCCAGGTATACCTCAGCAGAAAGGAACAGAGCAGAAAGCCTGGGTGCAGAACAAAAGACAAATGTGTAATGGACAAAAGACCCTCACTTGTTCCTTCCACAATCCCTCCAATGAAAGGTCATCAAGACCTACATGCCTGTCATTTAGGCAGGGACAAGCTAAACCAAATTTGTAAAGGCTTATTTGGGGTGAAAGAATATACCAAACCTTTGAACAAGGAACCAAAACTAGTGAAATTTGCACTGTAAATAGCACTCCAGGTGCTAGACTTCCTAGCATTCTGCTGCAGACTGGAGGGCATGGCAGTTAGCTGGCAGAGGACTGGCAGCTAGGCCTCACCCCGCTCCCTCCCTGCCAGGATTTTAAGTTTCTTCTAGTTTTTATAGATACCTTCACCAGTTGGGTAGAGGCCTTCCCATTCATGTAGAAAAGGCATGAGAGCTGTCCAGGGCTCTACTATAAGAAATTATTCCTTGATTTGGTCTTCCCTTAAGCCCTCAAGCAGTAATAGTCCCTCCTTTGTGTCTGAAATGATTCAGTCTTTGGCTAAAGCCCTGGGAATTAAATTTCACCTTCATTCATGGAGGCCTCAATCTTCTGGGAAAGTAGAAAGAGTAAATCAAACTATAAAACAGTACCTTCATAATATCTGCCTGGAAATCTCCTTGACCTGGAAACAGGCCTTGCCAGTGGCACTTCTCCAAATCCACAGTGCCCCAACCTCCACCTTAAAACTTAGCCCCTGCAAAGCCTTAGACGATGGACCCTTTTTAAGAGGTGACCCCCAATTTGACCAGGAAAGGGCTGTTCTTTTAGACTATGCTGTAACCTTCAGCCAATGCCAGCAGGCTTTAAGGGAACATGGGCAAAAGATTCTGCCTTCCACAGGGGGACAAGATGGGGAACCCTTACCATTCATTGTCTAGATGATTCCATCATACTGTCGCACCTCTAGGACTGGAAAGCTAGTAAAAAATTAGTGCTCACAGTTAATAAAGATAAACCACCCAACTTTACATTTGTTTCCATTTCCAAAACATTCAAATCACCTGTATAACTCCTATTGCTCCTCAATCTGGTTTGTAGAAGGTATTCATCACTTAATACAGACTCTTCTGTCATTAAAATGTTTGAAACTTTTGTGGTCCACATCCTTTGTCACAAACAATAACACACTATCCCCTCCCTTCTCCAATACGCACCAAACATCATACACTGTCTGTTCTGTCACTGCAATACTAATGGCTCGAAATTACTTTTATGTGTATATTTGTTTCTTCATTTTTGTGCTTGTATGTTAAAATAGATGAATATTGGTCTCTGACTAGTGATTTTGGTGGCAGTTATAAAACATTGTTTATGAATATTTTAAAACACTGTGTACTCAATTTTCTGTCTTTCTTTCATGATTTTATAATCTCTACTTGAGATCTCAGTAACTTACTTTCTGAAACTGGAATGGGTTGCTGTGTTTAACATTATTCATAACAAACTCCTCTCCACGAGACGTGCATCTAATCTCGATTTTGCAGCATGCCAGTTAACCCCTGGCATCAGGCATATGTTTGGGCACTAGTCCATAACTTTCCAGTTGTATGACTTTAAACATATTTCCTCCCTTAAGCCTCATTTTCTATACCTGAGGGTGAAAATTAGAGTAGTACTAAGTTACTAAAAAGAGTATAGTGCTGGCATGTAAGTGTATTCAAGAAACATTTATGGAACAATTAGAAGGCCATATAATTTAAAAGACAAATTTATTTTTATGTTGCATGACTTTGTCATGGTTTTAAGAAATATCCATTCTCCTCATCTCCGTCACCTCTTAATCTGGTAGAATAATTGGTCCTCAGTATGAAGACAAGGCAATCAGTTTTTGATATATGAAAAATATGGAAATGATACTAGATATTTAAGAATTTTTTAGATAGTGAAAGTTATATGAACTGTCACATTCAAGATTTTTGGAATTTAAACTTTCAAAATAGAAGGTGCTGAGCCTTCTTTTCAAGTATAGTTGGTATGAACACATTGAAGGTATGAGCTGAATGACCCCAGCCTGGTTTGAGGTCACTTTTTTAGCGGTTGCCAAAGAAATGAAAGCTCTGTAATTTAGGGCGAGTGAACTGGGAAAGAATAAGCAAACTAAAATTGTTAGTTGATTTCAGGGAATGAAGTTGGCCCCCTGGAACCAGTTCTCTCCAATATTAAGTGACTCTCAGTTGCTGCTCCAGAAATCGTGACAATGTCTTTGAATTTGGTTTCTATAAAGAGACTGGGACTTATTAAATCTACCACAGGCCCAGCTTTCAGGACCATATTAGGCATTTGTGAAAGTCTGGCCCCATAGAACGTGATCTAAAGGTTGCCAAAATGAATAGCAAAGTGGCTGTGTCTCAAGATATCATTAGTGGATTACTTCTATCTATAGATGATTTTAAAAGGTTATTTAGCAAACTGTAATTTTAAGCCTGTTTCATGTGCCTGACATTGAGAACACAATAAAAAATCGAGTTGCCATCAAACTTTTTAGAGAGGTTTTTACATTCTAAATACATTTGCAAAAGTATTAATGGAAAGTAATCATTAAAATATAAGTACATGCAGAGATTAGAGCAATAGATTCTGAATTCTGAGAACTGAGATTTTTTTTTTACTTTATAATAACATTAGTTATAGTACAAAATGTGAATCTTTGATGATTCATGAGTAATATCAAACTGCTGAGACAATTTTTAAAAATCAGAGAAAGTCTTTGGCTGGTATTCTGAAAAACAAACAGGTTTTCTGGTTTTAGAAATGATTTTAACAAATAAGAAATTTTGCTTTTCTGTCCATTAGTTTTAACACTACCTGAGTTCATCATTATAAATTCATTTAGAGTTCTCAGATCATTTTCTGCTATGCTCTGAAGACATCAAGACAATCTTTTTTCATACACTGAATTGTTCTTTGACTTAGCATTGCTATCATTGTGCTAAAAATAGATACTTTCTGTTGCTAGAATACTCTGAGGAATAATTTTACCAAATAACTGCCTTGCCTTTCAAACATGTATATCTTGGAAAGCTCCCTTGTAGGCCACTTAATTAATAATCATATATTTGTGAACTCCCCTCTTTGTGTCAAACCCAGTACTTGGCATTGGCAGTTACAGACATAAACAAGAGAGACCTATTACTGCTCCCATGGAGTTTATAATCTATGCAGGGGGACATGTAAATGTAATTATAAGAGAGCTGAGATTCTTACAAAAATTGAGTACAGAATACTATGGAGCACCAAACAGTGAATTAACCTATTTCCAGCAAACAAAAATAGATAATATCTAGAGATAAGAAGCACCTTACATTCGCTTCCCTATTTGTGTGTGTGCGTGTGTGTGTGTGTGAATTAGTGCATAATTCTCTTCAGTACATTGCACATAAATATTTCAAAGCTGTAAAAATTTTATACCCTGCCACCTCCCCAAAGTGATTTGAGGGAGCTAATATTTCAGTTAGCAAATTAGCCTTACATATCTCGAAAACAAACACCAATCCTTTCCTTTTTCTTACCAATAAACTTTAAACAAGATAAGCAGCCCCAATTTTTTGTTACTAAATTTAAATGTGAAGTACCTTCAGTTAACAAAAAAAGAAGAATGAGTCTTTCTAAAAGGTGTGGATCTCTGTTCCTTCTCACAAGTTCTGCGCTTTTCATTGAAGGTCTGTCTTGATATTTGCGGCAGCAATAAATATTTTTCCTTTACCACATGACAAGTCTTTAATTGACAGTCTGATAAATGCTACCAAAAAAAAAAAAGCTAGAGGCTCTTTCCTCCAGTGTTCTATCATCAATTATCTCACCATACAGAATACCATAAAATATTCAGATCGCTGTGTAATAAGAAGCTGTGGATTATGCCATTGTGAGGTAGCATATGCTCAGCAGCAAATGCTCCGTGACCTAGGAAGTGTGTCTTCCTCTCATAACACATGCCTTGGACAATCTTAACAGAAGTTCTGAAGTGGCAACCAAAACACAATTCCTTCCCAACAGATGATGCATCCTGTCATTTTTTAGAAAAGTGATTTAATCATTTCAATGAAATGTTCTTTGAACAAAATTAAATGTTAGCAGTTTACATACTGTACACCTTACTTGATGCTTCTTTCATTTACTGCCTTACTAATGACAGGATACAAGAGGAAACGTAAAAGAAGCTAAGCTCCAGTTCTGTATAGAAATATATGCATGTGTGTATGCATGCATGTATGTATGTGTGTTTGTATGCACATATGTATGCATGTGTATGATCGTTTATCCTTCCTGGGCTGCATTTTTTTCATCTTTCAAGTAGTTCTGGAAGGAGTCGGGGACTTGGTGAATTAATCTCCTAGTTTTCCCCAGGGTTATTTTATGTGGAATAAAAGTAAACTTAAGAAAAATTTACTTAACAGTCTTGTAGAAAGAAGTTTGGATTTTGTCATTTAGCTTTAAAAATTTAAAACTGAAGGGAACTATAGGAATCGTTTCGTCAAATCATCTCAATACATACATAAAAATCTGAAACCAAATTCAGTTAAAGAAATTGCCTCCGGCTACATGCAGCTGGTTAGCGGCAGAATTGAGATTAGGTCCCTGGTTTGGCTCCTGGTTTAAATTTTATCAGCAAAATTGGTACTTACAAAGCTGTTTCCCATTTCTAAAGAAGATTGGTTGAAATTAACAGATGATAATGATGACTCAAATGAAAGAGGCAATGTGACAAACTAAACAAAAAACAGTCTCAGGAGCCTAAAGCCCTGGCCTCAAATCTGGGCCCAGCAGTTACCTCTGGCCTAAGATTTCTCCTGCCTTTTCAACTGCCACATCAGAAAATGAAACCAACTCGAGGATCTATGTCATTCTATGGAAAGTAAAATGAGGACTTTCAGGAAAAAGGACAAGTAAATTCAAAACACAGTATTAGGAACAAAACCAAGGAGTAAGACTCAAAACCGACTGGTAGAGCTCAGGACTTAAGAATTCAGGCATTGGCTTCACCAAAGTCTGAGTTCACATTTCAGCTCTGCCACTTCAGACTGTTTATTTAGTTCACCTCTTCTGCGCCTCACTTTCCTCATTTGTCAAATAGATTTAATAATATTTACCTCATAAGGCTGCTGTTAAGACAAACTGAGGGTGTGCATATAGAACTGACTTATTTCACTGGTATATAAACATGAATCAATTTAACTTTTTTCCATAATCACCTTGCTCCAAATTGTGGCAGTTCCTTTGATGGCATTATTTAACTTTAAAGTCACTTTTGGTTACAGAACATATCATTTGGGTAAGTAAGAATAATACAGATATAGATGCAGATAGAGATATAGATGAGGATATAAGACTCATTCCTGATTCTGGAATTTCAATCTCATCATCTCATATTTGATTCAAACCCCAGGATTATAGTGACCGGTGTGCAAGCAGGATCAGAGCGCCATGTGCCTCTACATTGACGTGTTTATTTCTCTTTCTTGCTCTCACTTTCCATTCCCAAACCCACGCAACCTCTAGAACCCAGTCACTTCTAGGGGTTCCCTTCTTCCCTGTCCATCAGGGAGAGAGCTCCATCCTGCCCTGGTGACCGGCTGTCTGTGGGAGTGAAGAGTGATTGACTTCACACTGCTTCTGTTCCTTTGACCATGCTGTGCATAGATCACGTCCTTTTGTCCTCTTGTAACCTATACATCTCAGGTAAAACCTGGGACACTTGAGCTCTAGGGACTTCTGGGAACTGTGAAGAACTGAGAGAGATGGGGATCCCTGACTTTTCTGAGGTACTCTAACACCTAGGTCTCTTCAAGTGCCTTTGACATGACAACTACTATGGGCCTATCATCTTCGGAAATCTCTAAACTATGGGTGGATATCTCCATTCCTCAGGGTGTACTAGCCATGTTTGTAGCTTCTGTAAACTAGATGCTTTAACATCTGCTCCATATGCATATACCCAACATATCTTTTCCTGGCAGCTCAATAATATGCCTAAGTCACCTTGTTTGGCCTCCTGCATCCCCTGCTCCTGTCCACTCACCCCATATTGCCTCACCCCCTCCCTCAAATACAAACCAACCCATTCAGACTCTCTATTGGGTTCCCACACTCTGGGCCATTATGTACCTATCTTATCACTGGTGAAGCATCTGGCAACTAGGGATGATCCCTAGGCATCAGAGCTTTTAACCGCATTCAAACCTAAACCAAATTGCCCTGTCTCACCTATTCCTTCCTACCAGCAACCGCAATAAACTTTCTTTCCCATAGTTGCCCTCCCTTTGCTCTATGACTGACCCCAGTGTTTCCTTGAGTGTCGTTTGTGGTACATCATTCCCCCGTTTCTTGGGAACTGTGAATAACAAACCACCTTTTCAATGGCAATCATTCCCTGATTTGGTGGCATTATACCTCAGATTTCCAATACATTATATTTTAAAACACAGGGAATGTTTGTTAAAAACCCCTTTTATTTTCCCAGGATGGGCAGCTGGGTCAAAAGGCATCTGCTACACTCACCTTATTTGTCTCTCAAGTGGACCCCCAGATCTGAAACTCAGGAAGAATTCAACCAGGGAAAGAGGTGCCATGCTCTCCTTTTTAAAGGTACCCTTAGTCTTTAACAGTGATCCCCTTCACTTAGCTTTACATAGGAGTAACATACTCCACTCCTGCCCACATAGAGGTGGTACAATTAACCTCAATATAAATAACACTCTCTCCATAAAGCCAGCAAGAATTTTAGACTCCATTGAAATAGAGTTTTGGGTGATGGTGGAGAGTAGTATCTCCAAGTACTTCTGGAAAATTCTTGCAGGGAATGCTGCCTGCTGGAAGCTCCTTCAACTTAATTCTATTCAGGTTTGTTGAGCACCTCATGTGTAATAGGCACTCCCTTTCCTAATCGTAAGTGATACATCAGTGTGACACATACTCTGGGCCAATTACCCAGGAGCCTCTTTATTTCCTTGTATTCTTCTATAGTAAATGAAAACTAAAATACTTGATATCTCCAGGCTGGCCCCCATTATAATATATTTCCAGCTAAGAAGATATAAAATGATTCATTGGGTAGCATTTCATGGAAACATGTTAAATGGAAGAGAGATGGCTGATCTCTTTCTTTTCTATTTTGATTAACTTAGTCTTTGCTCTGTAAAGAGTCTCCTCGAAAATGAATGACTTAAAACGAAAACAAAACTAGTATTTAATCATGACTCACTATCTGATCTGGGTTCAGCTAGGTGACTTGTCTCTCCTTCATGTGACATATGACTGGGCTCACATATGGGTGTGCAGTCAGCTGAGACTTGGCTAAGGTGGGAATAGCTAGAGATCTCACTGTGATATCCAGTGCCTCAGTCAGAATGGCTGGAATGGATGGCACTTGTGAGTGTCCCTTTCCTTGTGGTCTCTTTTCTCTAGGATCTCTCTCTCTACATGACATCTCATCCTCAAGATGACTAGTCTTAGCTTCCTTATCTGCTGTTCAAGGGAATCAAGAGAGCCAAAGCGGCAGCTGCAAGGTCTCCTAAAGAATACATCTTGAAGTGGCATTTCTTCCATGTTATTTTGGTCTAAGCAGCCTAGATTCAATGAGGAGGAAGGTACTATCCCTGAATTCAGGGATGTTTGACATACTTGTGACCATTTAGCATACCATTTCCCTCTTGACATCAATGAATCATGTCCTTCCTACATAGATACATTCACTCCCTCAGACTTCAATGTCTCATGGTCCACACCAATTCTGAAATCTAGTCAGACACATGTTGACAGTGAACCCTACTCTGAGAGGACTGAATGTACCTTAATTAAAGACTAGTTTTTTTCACCTGGGAGTAGTTTCATAATCAAGTAGAGCATTTATTTATAGCTTTATAACAAACACTCCAAAACTTGTTAACCTTAGGCAAAAATAATTCATTATTTTCCACAATTCTGTCTGCTAGAGATTTGGATAGTTCTTTCACTGATCTGACTGTGCTCACTCCCACAGCTAAAGTCATCTGAGAGGAGCCTGGGCTAGACAGTCCAAGCTGACCTCACTCAAACTTCTGGCATTTTGGCGACTGGTGAGCACATCACTTCATCTCCTCCATGTAGCCTCTTCTCCTTTGTGTTTTGTTTTTGTTTTGTCTCCTTTTCTCCACCCTGTCTCTCAGGTTGACTCCATCCTTTCCTACTGCAGAGAAACTTCTCTTCCCCTAGAGAAAATGGCCACTGACAGTACTGGGCTTCCACCCTTCCAGGTCACCAGTCGAAAGGAAAAGTTTTGTTTTTACTTTTTTATGATATTGTTTTTGTTTTTTGCTCTTTTTTTCCTCTATTCCAGGTCCAATTTGGAACTCTAGAGACTTACTTTGGCCTAGTTCATGTCAGGTCTAACCCCAATGTAGGGTGACCAAGGGTGATCATTTAAGATAAGACACTGTGGTAGATATTTACAAACATGGTTGCCCACAGTGACATGAATCTGTTTGCTTCCATAGTATTCCCTTCATCAGGACAGATGCTTGTTTTCCCTCCCTTTGAATCTACACTGTCACTGTATCTTGCTATGACCAAAAGAATATGGTTGAAATTACCTGAGGTTTAAGCATCTCAGCAGTTTCTGCTTTTCCAACTCAAAAAACAGCTAACTTGTTAAAAAAAAAAAAAAAGCTTGAGTGAATAGCAAATGAGAGATCTTTTACTTAGAAAACCACCATCCTTCCCCGGGGCATCCCATGTGAGGTACCAGATAGGCAACTGAAACCATTTGGGACATTCTCTCTCCCATTAGACACTCCATGAATGCTGCTGTATGAGCAACTCACTGGACTCCACTTGGAACACTGGGAGCTGAAGTAAGCTGCTACTGGACCAACTCATAGTAATTGCAGTTACTGTTTTGCATCACTAAGTCTTAGAGTAGTTGGTTATGCAGGAATGGATAACAGAAGCAGATACCACGCGGCCCAACAAGTCATGTGCTTTACTTTCTTTGGGGCTAGGGAGCAATATTTGTTACCCGCAAAAGGGTGAGTGGTAGAAAAAATATGGCTACTCAAAACATGGCCAGGCCAATTTCTCTCTACAACAGCCTGACGGAAGTCAGAAGTAAGCTATGTCCTGAGCAGAGAATGGAGTCTACTCTAAGTAGCTGGCATCTGAGTATGTGTCAGGACTCAGAATTGCCAAAAGGAAACAGAAATTGGGTAACTTTGTTTCTAGAGTTGGCCCTGGGTGTACCTTGTTATGTATGTTACTAAAGACATTGCTAGGTGTCAGAAAACTGTTACCCAGAAGGCACAGATGGAAGAGGAAGAGTAGTGATCTTCAAAAAAGTCCTTTATGGCAGAATAAGGATTTAAAAGAAAAAGCAATTCATCTTAAAGCCTCTCAATTTTCTTTCACAAGGATTTTAAATAATTATTAGAGAATTACACTGACTTATTTAAGAGTTTAGGATTATTGCCTTCCATGAATGAGTTCCTACCTAGCCTTGACAATAAAATACTTAACAATACTGTGTATCACAACACTTCCCTTTTCCTATACTATAAAAACTATTGGACTTTATGCTGATAATTGCTTTAAAGAACTTTAAAGGAATTATAATGAATCTTATGAGATAGTCAACTATGTAGCTTGCTAAGCAAATTAAAATCCACAAAATAAATAAAATAACATCAACACTTTCTTACTTTTTGATTTTCATCTTTGAAATATTTAGATAAATATCTTTCTTTGTCAACAAAGACACATAAATAGCCCAGAAAATAAATGTAATTGATATGGACAGAGGCGCTACCAGCAACAGAAACAGTTGGTTTACTGTAGATAATGGTTCACAATTTTTTCCCATGGTTGGAGAAAATTAGTAGTGTGTGTGATGGTTATGGAGCCCACATAAAATAGAGAGATGATCTTCATGTATCACAGAGACTAGAGTCTACTCTGGTACCACAAGTAGAGCTTGTCTTCTGGAAAACAATTTTGGGATAGCAAACTACCTAAGTTGGGTAGTGGAGAAGTCAAAAAATTTTATCCCCTGTAATAAACTAACCAGTACTTAGATGATTGGATGAGAGGAAGAAATGATTTAGGTTTATGGGTATCCTATTTTGAGAAAGACAGGACAGTCTAAAATTAAAACAAAAAAATTGAAATAACAGTAAGAAAACAACAGAGAAGAGAACATTTTCTTAAAAATTAAGACAAGAACTTACCATTATGTAATGTATCATATTATCTCAGAGGAAAGCTATTTGACAAAGCAACTTAGATTCAGCTGTTCTGATGTGATTGCTTTAATACATAAATGTGAAAAGACTACCTTAAAAATGTAAAACATCATTGTTTATTCTTAGCTACTATGAACAGAGATCCCTGGCCTGCACTCCATCTTTATTTCCCACCTGGACTCATAATTAGAAGAAACGTTTTTTGTCTATGTTTGTTTTCCTTCCTTATTCAATTATGTGATATGTTCATATATATATAAATCTGCATTTATTTCATAATCATATTAAAATATAAAAACATCACACAAAGTTTGGTAGAATGCAAGATTAGTTATCTGTTCTTCAAATCATCATAATTGCAAAAGGTTTAGAAATTATAGTTAATAATATAATGGATGAATTCTGCTTACTGCCAGTGGAACTCTTCAAAATACTACTGAAGTTTTTCTATGCGGTTTGGGTTTACAGACTATAGATTATATTATTGTTTAGTGATCTGTCTCCTTAAAATATGTTTCCACACCCAACATATATAGACAAATACATCATATTGACCATAGATATCCAATTGAGGAACAGTTTCTCACTTAAGCCCATTACTAAGCAGCAAAACTGTCAGTTGGAAGAAAACGAGTATGACCACTGAAAATTTAAGAGAAATAATAGCATGATATGAGGTTTAGACCACTCAATATGCAAGTGCTTTTTTAGAGAATTTGTAAATTCATTCCTTTCTTCGAGATACTAGATGGCACTTTTTAAAATAAGTAATAGCAATAAGTATACAACTTAGAGTTTAAAATAATATACCTGCAAAAGCAAAGTATGTGTATGGAGTTAGTTTTAAAAGTAAAAAAGATATACTTATCATTTCATTTCAAGATACACACACACACACAGTCATTGAAAACATTTTAGAGGCTTTATATTCCTCTTCGGATAAAGACCAGTTTCCACCAGTGGGCCCCCACTTGACTTGGCCTGCCTTGGTCTCAATGCTGTTTCACCTTCTGACCTGACCACACCCCTTAAGCACATTTTCCCCTCTGTCTTGGCCACACCCTTATACTCATCCTCACCAGACTTTCCTTAAAGAGTCTCCTGTAGATTTGAGATTTTAGAGTTTACTCCTCTCCCTAGTTAGTTCTTCCATGACATGTTCTTATAGCACAAAACTGCTGTCCTGTGTAGCACTTTATCAGTGCTATAATTTCACATTCATTTGTGTGACCTTTGGCTAATAACTTCCTCTCTCACAAAATTAATTTCTGGGAGGCAGGGACCATGTCTTTTGGTTCGTTTTGCATCCTCAGGGCCTAACATAGTGCCTGGCACATGGTAGTCATTAAAAACTACATTAACTAAATGAATGAATTAATTTAAATAATAATTGCTGTTATTCTAGATTTTAGGACTCAGCCTACACTAAAATTAATGGTGTATTTGCACATTTCCACCCACCAAAGTTCTGTCTTCCTTCCCTTTTTTTCCTGACATCTGAGAATGCTTCATGAGATTGTGTACTAGGATTATCTCTCCTTTGCCTATTTATTTTTTAATGGAATCGCAAAATTTGACTCACTCTATAATTTGGAGTTTTAGAAAAACAAAGAGAATACTTTTAATTTTATCTAAATTTAATCTCATCTCCTATGCCAATTACTACCACCCCCATCTCAAACTCCCACACATCAGTTAACAGGAAAAAAATAAAGTCAAATATGGCTCAAAGTCTGGTCAGTTTCAATGATTTCAATAGTCCCTTTAAATAGTAATCTCTCATAAAATTGTGCAGTTTCTCAGCTGGCTTGTCTCTTCTGTTTCCTCCTAAAGTTTGAGTCTATACATAGTTTATATGGCTTCATGAAATCAGTGATGAGAAGAGGAACTTCAGCCGTGATATCATGTGCCTCCATTGGTCAGTAGGGCAGTGCCCTTTGTTCCTAGGGCTTGACTTGCTTTCATGGAAACTCATCATTTAGTCCATCTTGGCTGTCAGGGATCAGCTGCGTTTTCTGACTGGCAAACAAAGCACCTGGTTGCTTACGTGTATCTAGAAGTATCCCAAGTATGCGAAGGCTATTTATTGTGTATTGACTGTCTGCAGAGACAATCACCAAATCACTTGCTACCTTAGTGATGGCCTTGTCTCAGGTCTTAAAGGAATATTCTTCTTAATAAGGGCTTGATATCCAAAATATATGAAGAACTTATAATTCAATAGGAAAAACTCCAAACAATCTGATTAAATAATGGCAAATTTACTGAATATTCATTTTCTCAAGGAAGAAATACAAATAGCTAACATATACATGAAAGGATGTTCAGCATCAATAATAATCCAGGAAGTACAAATTCAAGTCATTTTAAGGTATCACCTCATACTTAACTAGGATGTCTGTCATTAAAAAGACAAATAGTAACAAGTATTGGTGAGAATGCAGAGAAAAAGGAACCCTTTTGCACTCTTGATTGCAACCTTGGTGCAGCCACTACAGAAAACATGTGGAGGCTCCTCAAAAATATAAAAAGATAATTACCCTGTGCTCCACCAATCTCATGTATGGCTATACATCCAAAGGAAATGAAAACAGGATGTCTACACTCCTGTGTTCATTGTAGCATTATTTACAATAACCAGGATAGAAACTACCTACGTGTTCATCAGCGATGTGTGGATAATGAAGATATTTATTCACTGAAAGAATTTTAGAGGTCATGTCACCCAAATAGTGTGTGTGTGTGTGTGTGTGTGTGTGTGTGTGTGTGTGAAAGAATAAAATTCTGTCACACACAACATTATAGATAGACCTAGAGGGCATTCATACTAAGTAAATAAGTCTTACAGAGAAAGACAGATGTTTCTCAAACTCCTCAAAACAAAGATTAAATGGTGATTATCAGGGGCTGGAGTGGGAGGAAAAGAGAGATTTTGTTTGGAGTACAAATGTCCAGCATCGTATTAATAAGTTCTGCAATCTCATATGCAGCATAGTGATGGCAATAAAGTTTTGTCTTATATAATTGAAAGTTGCTGGAAGGGTAGATCTTAAATTTCCTCACTTCCTGCCAAAAAAGCTAATTATATGACCTGATGCAATGCTAGATAACTCTATGGCAGTAATCATTTTATAATACATAAATGTTATCAAATCATTTTTGATGCATAAGTGTATCAAAACACATTTTGTATGTTAAACTTATGCAATGCTTTATGTTAAATATATCTCAATAAAACATGGGTAAAACCAAAGACTACTATAACTTTTAGACTTAATATTATGGATAAGTGAACCGTGCTCTAACCTGGTTCATATTTTAATCCAATTAGACTTTGAAGCGTACGTACTTAAGTACACACTGATACACAAAAGGGAGAAGGTTTTCAGCTCTTTACTGGTTTGGGGACATCTATTGTTAAGTTTAGAATTTTATTTAAAGTGCGAATAAACCAGGTTTGGTTTGGGAGAGGCATACTTCATAAAAACCACCCAATGTGAGCATAGGAATTTGCAAATTCACTGAAGGAACTTTAGAGGCCTAGTTACCCACATTTTTAGTCTTAACAACCAATGAAACTTAAATTCAGCTGGATTAAGTGATCCACTCAAGATCACACATGGAGTAAATGACACAGCTTCCTGATCTTTCTATTACCACCCCCTTTGTTCTTTCCTCTATAGCACTCATCCTAGGGTGGGTGAATTGCAGATGTCACCCAGGGCTCAGGCTTCAACTCTCACTTCAGACTTGTTATTCTTAACAGGAAAGGTTACACAGAGTCAAAGACTATACATAGTCCTGACTTTAGGCATTCATCTCTCAGAGGTCAGGAAAAGAGAAATGGAAACTTTAAAGATCAATGCCTAAAGAGTCAAGAGATGAGTAAAGATCAGGAACACGGGAAGACAGAGACGAGAGCAAGAAAATAGATTTAAGTAAGAGCAGAAGGGAAAGGGGAGAAAGGAGATGAGAGGGTGGAATAAAAAAAGGAGAGAAAGGAAGGAAGAAAGGAGGGAGAGAGGAGGGGGTTAGGAGAGGTAGGGAAAGAGGGAGGATTGAAAAGAGCAAGTGCCAGTGAGGTAGAAGTTTGCTGGAACCCACAGGCTCTCTGACTGAACACACTGTCCAGTAGCAAGCGCTTCCCTCGGCCTAAGTTAGGGAAAGATTAGAAGGTTTTAGGACTATGTGCTTCAGATAAGACTTTTTCTGATGGGAAACAGACTGGAAGTGAAGGTAACAGAGGCAACCTCTCTCTGCATCTCTCATGTCACAGAAGACCTACAAATATCCAGTCATCAGGAAGCCTGAAGGAGCACACATCTGTACACTGCATTTTGTTAATCAGTTAGCATAGCATTTCAGGATTAATGGATGGAATGTAGTTTATAAATGTCAGTTATAACTATAATGTTCACCCTGTGCCATAATTTAATTCAATGAAGCTAAAGGCTAGTAAATTTAGAACCAATAAAAGAAAATACATCCTTCCATTGTACAGTTCACCCCTCTGAGACCATTGCCAGGAGGTCATTGACACAGTGCCAGCATCGAGAAGACATTTGACAGGTCTCAATTAGATATATATCTGGGCAGTCAAAGGGAAGGTGATTTAAGAGTTGCAAACCCCCATACTTTAGTGTATTATCGAAAGCCTGTGCGGGGGACTGGGGAGGTACTTCACTCCCTGCTCTGCACAGCTTCAGGTGGATTAATCACAACTGCTTTTAAGAGAAAAGGAAAACACATTGCAAATTGGCTCAGAGAGGGAAGCATGAGGAGTGGCACCCCTTGGCACCATCCAGTTGCCAAATTTCCCACTGAATCCAAATACTCTGCTTGCAGCAGGGAAGGAACCTGAAAAAGACTCAAGGGACTCTGGCGGTGAGGGTGTGGGGAGGGGCGTCTCCTCCTCCCTCTTTCTGAGAAGTCTCACAAGCTTCTTTGCAGATTAAATGAAGGATATCCTCAAATCAACTAATCCCTCTCTCTGTAAATCCCAGTTATGTGTCTCTTCTCATTGGGAAACTCCCTCTAGAAACAATTCCTCTGAATTCTGCCTCATTTCCATGCTTGGATTGGTAACTTTCTTGGAAATAAAGGAAGGAGCAGAATGCCCTATTATCCCTTTCCGTTTTAGCTCAGGGCAAGATCTAATGAGAAAGTCCATGCGAATGCTGGATCCATCTAGGCCAGGCAATTTGGGAGGGCTTGACCTGACAGGCAGATTGAAAAGGTAGAGAAGTATATTTGTCTTCTCAAGTAAGCTTTCCTGGGTATTTACATACTGAAACTCATGGGTTAGTTATACAACATTCTTCATGTCTTCCTTATATTATTGTTAGGGCATTATGCAGATTTTTTAAAGTTCTCTTATATTATCTCTAACTTTTATTTTATAGTGGTAAAAGAAGTTTTACAAAAGAGTGGTTGTTAAACAGGAGTATTGGGATGGAGGACTTGAGAACCACAGATATAAAGCAAGTGTTTCAATATTTACTTGAGTGAATTTTTCTGATTATTTAGTTTTCTGCTCTGTATCACGCTGTTGATTTCTTCAGTCTCATTGATTGCTCACTTAATGCTTCTTTTTTGTTAAATACTGATTTGAGGGCCTTTGCTTACTTCCATCACTGCCTTTATCCTTCAAATTCTGGGTTTGCCATTAGTTGGGGGACTATGCCCTTATCCCTTTGACTCAAAGTAAAAACCTGTCCACGTGGCTACTAGCAGATCCTTTGGCTTCTAATAGGAAACTAGCTATACAATGCTTTTCAAACAACAGTAGAAATAATTTATGCAACAGTTAAAAACCAGAGTTGAGGAAAACTCATGTGACCCTGAAGAAATTACGTAACATCTCAAAGCCTTATTTTCTCATTTATAAAATGTAAATAATATTACCAGTCTCAATGGGATGCTTTAAAAGTTAAAAGACAGATTTCGTACAAAGATTTATTTATAATGGTATAGACTACAGATATGTGGAGTTGTTTATTCCCTACTTTTAAATTACTTATGTGATTCTTTAGAATATCAATTATATATTAGGTTTTTAATGACATCCGTTCCTCACAGGATTTTGTCATTAAGAACTGTGAAATTAACCCAGATTCAGATTTAAAATATACCTAGCAGTTATTGGAGATACACTTGTGCAATTGTTTATTATTTCAATTTGATCTTAATTAGCAGGGTGAGAGATGCTTTTGATACAGCATGAAAGTGTTTACTTAATTCTCCTATTCAGTACTCTCAAGGGTGAAAACTTCTGCTTTAGTGCTTGGTCAAGCCTTAAACTTTATGTGTTTTGGCACTGCTCTGTGACAGAAGCTTTCATGGCGGAGACTGCCAAGTGCACAGAGTAAATATAAATTTTTATCAGTAGTGTAAGTGTTCATTATACTGACTGTCAATGGAAGGCTATGGAATGCTTTTACGATTCTAAGCATTAGAAGAGCAGCAAGGCTTATGAATGACTGTGGACCCTTAAAATCTGAGATGTTGATGGCCACAAATCACTATAGTTCATAGAATAATGCCCATGATACATCGCACGGAAGGAGCAGAGAACCAAGGAGCCAAAGGCCAAGATCTGTCCCAACCTTCATGGTGACTCTTTATGAGCCATGTAAAGTCCCCAACCACATTATCTATAAAATGATACATTGACAGGTAAAAATCTACCTTACATGGTTGCTAGGAGAAAGAAAATGAGGTTCTACGTCTTAATAATATCCAAGTTATAAAGCATGACTGTTCAATTGTGATGCTCTTCACCCAAGCCCACTGCATTATTGTTAAAGAATCCATAAGTCAGTTGCATTGACATGGGTTATGTGGTGATTCAGAATAACTCGTTTTATATTCAGATGCATCGACTTCTGAGGGATCTTTAAAAATCATGTCACCTGCCACATTCTACTTCAGGCATTTTAATTTTAATAAACAAAGACGATAAACAAGAAAAAGTCCTGAACTTCATAGGCTCTCCTTAAGGTCAAAGACTTATATTTTTCTTATCTATCAACGAGCAAATCCTAGTTAAACACATATCTGTACTGAATTGTGAAATGTCTTTTAAGTGATGAAGTCACTATCAGGCTTGTCCTGGGAGAGATTCCAGTGTATTAGGAGAAACTAAATAAGATTACAGAAAAGAGCAGAAAGCCTATAAGACAATACCTTCCAAAGCAATTTTAATCCATTCTTTTTTTAAACTGTCCTGTTTGAAACTGGGCCTAGGTTATCGGCAGAGCAGTGAAGCAATCTCTGCCCCTCTGGCACTTTTCTATAAATATTAAATCCATTTATGGCTCAAAAGAATAAATCATGCTCCTCCCTCTCTGAATGCTATTAAATTAATTCTCAAAATGTCAATATTTTTGGAGGCCCCCAAAGATAGTACATTTAAGCTAAAAACCATCTTGATCAAAGAAAAGAATTGAGATGAAATCAGAATTCTATTTTCTGCCCTAGAATATCATTGAATTAAAATGTTATGTCTGATTTGTGATTCCCAAAGCCGTGGTGAATCACACATTTTTAAACATATGACCTTGGATTGCTCTCTAATTGCTTTATGATTCTTCATTTGATAGTCTCAACTTTAAAAAGGACACGGACAGCATCTTTCACTTCTGCCGTATCCCGCATAATTCCCACCACAGAGTTAGTGTTCAGTGCAATTTTAATACATATTTTGTAAGTTCTCCTAGGTAACATGAATAATTCAATAGCTCCTTTGTTAGAATGATCCTTTCATTCATTCAACAGCACATGTTGTTTATCTTTTTATTTAGAAAAAAGAATGCTCCAAATCCTTAAACTGGTAGCCGCCAAAGGGCATTCTATGTCTGGTTCATTCCTACGCTAAGTGCGTATCTCTCATTCTCACTATTTACAGATCAGCGCCTCTGCCTGTTTTATCAGTTCCATCCATCAGATAGCTCTCCAATCCACTTCTTCCTCTCTTCCTTTACTCCTACTGACCACATTCAGACCCTCTTATCTTTCATTTGAACTGTTTCAAGAGACTCCAAATTTATTTTACTTCATCTACTTTTTTATCTAATCAACACATTTATGAGCACCAACTATATAACTGGTGCTTCCTCGGTAGTGAGGATACAGACTGGATCTCTGCTGTCATGGTGCTTTCATTCTGATGCTCAGAGATAGACAATAACTGAAAAAATAAAGTAGGTAATTTCAATTGGTCTTGATACAAGAAAACAAGATAAAGTGGTGTGATATTGACCGGTAGACATAAAGGAGGGATACTGTACTAGGAAAGGCATTTTGACATGGTAGCATTTAGCTGAGTTTTGAGAAATAAAAAGGAGTCAGCCATTTGAAGAACAGGCTAGAGAGTCTTCTAGATATAAGTAAGGATATGAAAAGCAGAGGACAAGTTAGCATGAATGGAAAATAGAGAAGGGGGGCTTTTCAAATGAGCTGAGATGAAGAGGTGGGTTGGCGGCAGATTTGAAAGGATGGAATTGAAAGGAGTCCAAATTTCATTCTAGGAGCAATAGGAATATACAGGAGAGTTTTAAGCAGGGAAGTGACATCATATAATTTAATTCATAGTATGTTCACTCTTGCTCTCCTGAGAAGACTGGATTAAATAAGTGCAAAACCTGAATCAGAAGGGCGAGTTAGGAGACTATTAGAAAATCCAGGTAAGATAAGGTGGTGGCTTTCTCTTGATGATAGGAAATAAAGAAAACGAATTTAGCATGAATTTTGGCTATTTAGAGTGAGTCAAAAGAAGATACAAAAATAGTATACCTACTTTGAACTTGAACATCTAGATGGCTAATTTTACTCTTTACTGAGATGAGCACAATTGGGTAAGAAATATAGAAATATATTTTACTATCTTTTCCACAAATAGCATAATTTATTTTTCTGAAGTTTAAGTCTAGTTATGATTTTTGCTTCCTTAATATATTTCAGTAACTTCCTATTCTTTTCAGGATAGCATCCAAGCTTTATATTAAATGCATGGCATTACCTATATTCCGCTTTCTATCCAGTCTCCTTTCCCATCACTCCCTCATGAGACCCTATAGCTGCTGCCATAATGAGCTACCCATTTCTTTGCTGTATAGGCTTGTCCCTTCTCCATTTCTCAGCACGCAACTGTTTCTTCTGCCTAAAATTTCCTTGATCCTCTTCCTCTGTGTTGTAAAATCCTGCTTATCTTTTAAATGCAGCCTGTCAGCTCCTTGCCCAGGTGAGTTTTCATGCTCTCCTGAGTCAGCCTCATTGATTAGACATACCTTGACTGTGAAGTTTGTGATCAGTAGGGTGTCTCACTCAGCTTTGTATCCCCAGGATCTGTAAAGCACATGGTCATTACTGAAAAATCTACTTTTTTAAGGAAATGAAACCTTAAGACACAATACACACACTATCTTCTGAAACAGCTATCAGTCTGTCAGTGTGATTTTTCCTTCTATATAGATTGGTAACTGAAGAGAAGGCATTTAATAGCCCACAGTCTGTGATCGGGTATCTACCTCCAAACCCCCAGGGTCTAGACTGAGATGAACTTCATAACGAAATTATTTTTGGCCGACAATGACTCCTATGGTAACTGTTCTATAGCTATTCTTGATTGTTGTCCCTTAAGACTGTGGTCTGAGACCTGGAAAGGAAATTTTAAACTAGATAGATAACTGGATTTTAGTAAAATCCATGTGATTGTCCAGTGTCCAGTGTTAAGTCTTTAGGCATGAACAGTAAAATAGTAGTACTGATAAGCAACATCATAGCTTGATGAATGGGTCTTGATAATTCGTACCTCACCCCAGTGATCACAATACTTTTCTTCTTTCTGATTAACAGGGTAAGAGTGGTTTGGTTCGGTTTTTAATTGTTCATCTGATTCTTACATTAGTAAGACTTTCTTTAAAAACTTTTTTTTTTTTGCCCTACCTTAGTTTCATGGATGTTCAAACACATGAAAAATCCTGTTTAGAAAACAAGTGCCATTCGTGTAGTTACATTATAGTCTCTGACCCTGAGATTAGCTACAACACTCTGAGGCAAGACGTGTTCTTAAGGAAAAAGTCTTTTTCACTGTGTCACAGTCACAAAAGTTAGCACTGACCCCCCCCCCCCTATATTTTACACTCTGTGCTATACTTGCCTAAGTTTGCTGCCAGTAGATTTATATTCTAATAACTTGCTTTTTCATTAGTGAGAAGCCAAGGCAATACCAGTTAAATGTCTCACAAACTATTGCAGATGACTCTAAATGCCTTATGATATAAATACCTTTAGCAAAATGAAAACACAAGTAGCTTTGCATATATTTATATGTTTTGCCCTTTAAGTTTTGAGTTTAAAGGCTGAAAGTAGAGACTGTGGTAAATGGAAGACAGCTTCTTCTGAAGATTCATGCATTAAATTAGTTTGACTCGACTCAATGTACGCTTACCCACCGCTGACTGTGCCAGGGCCTGTGCAGAGCATGGTGCGAACTGCACCAACATAGAACATAAAGAGCAGGCTGGCAAGCTGCTCTTTGAAGCAACGTATTTCACAAGGAAACCTCTTTGTTTTGGAGTGATCTCAAAAGACAGGTCAGACCAGGAATAGTGTGTTAGTTCTGGGGTCCTAATTATGTCCTTGGCCATTGCTACATCAAACAACAAATGGAAGTGATGCAGTTCTACTGATAATTTATTTCTAAAAAGTAAATATTTATTTTCCCTAAGAACCTCAGGTGCTTCCTTAAAGTACAATATTAAAATATTTTAAAGTCAAATTATTTAACATGACTAAAACAGCTTAAAACTTAAATCATCTGAATCAATAATATACACGATTCTATCACATTAGCTCTTGACAAAAATGAAATGTATTGTTGATTCCACCTCTAGATTAAATGAATAATATTCCTAAGCAACCAGGATAAAAATCCTCTCTTTTATTTGGAAAGTAGGAGTTTGCTAATTCTCTATGCAGAACTTCGTAGCAGAATTGGTGTTCAGAATTGGATGTTGAATAGTTCTTGAATTTATGTGAGCGCTTCATTCATCCAGCTAGCCAGTCAGTCATCCAGAATGCACTGAACACAGATTTATTGGGCACACTTCTTTTCAGGCTCTGTATCTTGTGTTTTAGTTTTCTATTCTTAGTATTTCAAATGTAATTCTCTCATTGGACAGCCTCATTTTGGTACATTTTCCATTTATGAAACCACATGCTTTGTTTTGTTTGTTCCTTTTACCAACATTTATGATCGTCTGCGTGCTGAGGCACTATTTTTCCTTTCTTGAAGTAGTCTGAGCACCTTCCAGACTGGTTTACTATCCCCTAACCCAACATTTTGTGGACCCTGGTGATTGGTCAGAGTATGGCAAACATGGCAGGAAACTGAAGATCCTCTGTTGCCTTAAGTTGGATGGCCAACATTTCTAACAGAAAGTCAATCAAAAAGAGACTGACAGCTGGTTCAGTGAACACTGAAGTTTCCGGAACAACGTTGTATATTTTTCACTGGTACTCTCTTCCACCATGATGGATAGATTCTGTTTGTCCCCTATTCTGTCTTTGCTATTGGTTTGCTAGAGCTGCCATAGCAAATCCCACAAATTAGGTGACTTGAAAGAATAGAAATTTATTCCTTTAGAGTTCTAGCGGCAGAAGCCCAAAATCAAGACATTGACCAAGCCATACCCTCTCTGTGACTCTGGGTAGAAGTCTTCCTTGTTTGTTTTAGTTTATGGTGATGTTAGCAATCTAACATTTCTTAACATTCACTTGCCTGTTTGTGTCTGCATGTCCCTCTTCTTATAAAGATAGCAATCATTGGGATTCTTATAAACATACCAATCTATTCAGACATCTTAACTTGATTACATCTGCAAGGACCCATTTTCCAAATAACCATATTCACAGGTTCTAGGAAGACATAAATATTGAGAGGACATTATTCAGTTCAGTACAGTATCCAAATCTCTTTCCTTGCCCCCTTCAAGTTGAGGGACTTGCTCTTCAGGAATACTTAACTATTCCTTATTGATTTCCTGGAAAATTTTCGTGTGATTTTCATAACTTGTTCACATCACATGTAAGCCTTTCTTAAAATTTCAAATTACTCATTGTGGATGTGTTATTTGTATCCTGATGGAACCCTTGTTGATATACCTCTCTCGGTGACTGTATGTTTTAGCTTTCTCTTTATCACTTAGGCAACAACATTGAGAGAAAACACTAAGGCAGGAATGGCTTGCTTTGGAGCCCGTTATCCTTTGTAGGAAAGGCCCATTCTGCTTAAATAAGACTCTGCTCTTCGTTTTAACTATACTGAAAGATTTTTAAGATGTGTGACATTGTGAAAGAAAGCTCTAGAATAAAGAAAGCCAAAACAGTAAGGGGTTAATAGCATTCAAATACTTTGAGGAAAAGGAATGTATATGCTTTTATACAGTTAAAATATTTTAATAATAATGGAAAATCAGGAAAGGACAAAAAAAATGAACAAATTGAGTGTAATTTCTAATATGGCTTCAAAGCTGTTCTTTCTTTTCTTGTTTTACTTATAGTTTATCCTGGCACATGCTTAAATCCTAGAATAAATTATTTTAGTATTCTTATATTGCACTTTAATTTTGGGATTTCCTATGCATTATAAATAAAATTGATTCATAGTTTTCATTTTTAAGCTATTATTTTCATGTTTGGTATCAGAGTTATGTCAAATTTAAAAAATGAACTGGGAAATTTTGCATTAACATTTTGAAACAAACCCAACTAGAAACGAGTTTTATTGTTTTCATGCATCCTGAATACTTCAAGGAATTTGCTGATGAGACCATGTTGGCTTGACAAATATTTCAAAAATCATTGATAAGCTTAGACATTTCTTCTATAATAATAAATACATTTATGTTTTACATTATTTTGGCAATTTAGATTTTATTGCAAATACCCATTCCATTGAGATTTACATGGTATTAATTTAGAGCTACATACAGAAAGTATTTATAACTTTCATATTTTCCTATATAATTACATCCTCCTCTTACTTCTCCACAATAAAAATTAATGTTAATAATAATAATAATATTTTCCAGGCCCCATGCTAAGCAGCATGCACACCTTGAATTCTTCAATCCTTTCAGTAGTCCCAGGATGAAAATGTTGTCATTTCCCTATGTTCAGATGAGAAAACTGAGACACAAATTATGTTTAGTATATTGTTCTTTTCTAATATGAAAGATAATAGGTCCCCTAACATTGAGACAACTGTGCTTAAACTCACATGAATCATTATGAGAACCGGCAATTCAATCCAAGCTTTCTAGCTCTAGAAGCCATCCTCCTAACTCCCGACCTAGATGGGAGTTTTCCATGTTGGTCTTGATAGAGATTTATCTGTTTTAAAGACAGATGGTCAATTCTGAATTTATTAAATGTTACACCTCTTTTCTTGTTTTAATTTATTCATTTTGGTTTATATCTTCAGGTTTATCTTTATCGTTTTTGTTTCTTTAGTTAAACATCACACATTTACTTTATTTCTTATTGAATGGTAAATGTATTTGAAATTTTCTGATTACAGCTAATAAGAAATCTTACACATTGTTATATTAGGGTGAGCCATCTGAACTTGGCATCAATTGGCAATTGCTGACATAACAAAAATTATCTTTCACATGGTTCAGCCTAAAGTATAGGGTTAATGTCAATGATTTTCTAGACTTTCTTGTTTGAAAGATTGCTTTCATAGATGCAAAGTTTTTCATAGCTTGAATTTTTTACTCATTTATTTTCAAATGCAAAAATTAAAAATTATTTTCTAAAGCATAGCCTAATGGTTTTTCTTCACATAAAGGTTCTCCGTGACTTTGAAGGGTGACCTTCACTGCCCACCACGTTTTTCAGTGCTGCAGAATCTGTTTTAATGCACTCCCTCTACCAGCCACACTACACCCATCTTTTCTCTGCCACTTCTGGCTTTGTGCACATTCTTCCTTCTCCATGATGTATCCTCCGCTTTCAATGCCACTTACTGGAAATTGCTAATATTTGAGAAACAGAGCAAAGACGTTTTCCCCAGAAGAAGGCTTCCTTATTCCTCCAGTTCTAACTTTACTACCTATTCTATCTAGATGAAAATATTTAATGCAATTACTGAATTGTGCTTTATTCAGCTGTAAAATGCAGGCAGTAATGTTCATCTGATAGGTTACTGTGAGATTGACATAAACTGTCTTATTCAGTAGGAGTGTTCCTAGCATATCCAACATCAATGTATTGTCTTTCTGTACCATACCAGTGACGCACTGAAACCACTATCTCGTTTCTGCCCTCTCTCCCTGCCTAGAGTACCCTCATCTAAGAGTGATCTACACTGATAACCTTATTTTTTCAACCTCTTCTAATTTTCTGTCTGCTGTAATTTGGTTTCATGTCCCTTTCCTCTACAGATGAACTACCTGCCAATCACACTTTCTCTTTTACTTGTCTTATTTGCTTCCACGGTCAACATACTTTCTTCCCTCTTGTGTTTTCCCAACTAGCAGTCCCTGGTTCTATTAACCCTCCTACTACTCCTTCTCTCTCCTATTGGCAACTACTCTTCCACCCACCTGATGAATGCTCTTATTTCTCAAGCTTTAAATCTTAGGTCTTTTTTCTTTTTAACACAATTTTTGGGGGGCACCTCACACATTTTATTATGGGCACCTAGAGCTAACTTCCCCTGAGCTTCAATTTCATTTTTCTAACTGCCTCAAGTTTATTACCAAACAACAGCCAGAGCCACACTTGGAGTCATAGATAGTTTAAATCCATCTGAAAGCGAATATATTAATGCTAACTTTGTAGGATTATTGTAAGGTTAAAAGAGATAGTGTGTGTAAAAGATTTATTATCTAATACAATGGGTCACTCTTCCTGCATTTCACTTTCTATCTCTTTCACTGATAGATTGAACATCAGCCTCTAAGTGTAAAATGAAATTAATATTTGCCTATATCTGTGCTTCTATTTTATAGTGATATTATACAACCAGAAATTAAAGAATAGCATTTACATCATTCCTCATACCTAGTTGATCCATTTCCGGTCCATACTCTTTCTTAATATCTTCTGTGTGTACCAGATCCTCTCTCTTACTATCTTCCATGGTTCTAATAGATTCATAATACTCTAAGGCCCTGCTCTTTCTCTCTCAGTATATTTTCTGCATAGATGCTTGAATTAGGCTTCTGGAACACAAATGAGAGTGCATTTTAAAGTCCCTTGTAGTTCACTTTTGACTTTCACTTTATCATGCACACAAGGTCCTCAAAACACACTTTCCTTGAGCACTCAACGGTTATTCATTCTTTAGTAGCTGCTTTATTGTTTGATCCGTGATTAAGATAGAATGTACATGCATTTGATTTGTTTGGAATGAAAGTCTACTGCTTCTCTTTCAGAACTTCAAATAAGCCTATTAAAATACCTGACAGAATCACCCTCATCAATATTGCTGTCAACCTGCAACCCGATGTTAAATAATACTATTCTTGAATCTTACTCCTCACCTTATACTGTTATGTGCTTTGTATGTATGTCTCATTTGCTTCCTTATGGAATAAATTCTAGTACTATCAGAGTGAAGCACAGCGATATTAAACAAGTTGCCAGAGAACCGACGGTTGTTAAGCAGAAGAGCTAGGATCTGAACAATGGCAAATTTAGAACTTGCCTTTTTAAAGGCAATATTATTCACATTGTGCATGTCAACACAAAGTTGCTGCAAAATGGATCAAATGAAGATAAATGGATTTCAAAGACAGGTATAAAACAAAACAAACTAGACAATTAGAATTAAAATGTATTGTTTAATATAATTTATTAAATAAGAATTTATTAAGTGTTCAGCATGTGCAATATAACATTGTAAGAGTATAAAGCAATTCCTGGTGCTCTTTTTACTGAGATCAAATATTTCCAAAATTTGTCATTCTTGAAAAAAACAGAAAATTTAAACATAAGAAACTTAGCAAGTGTTGGCAAGAGTATAAGAAATGGGAACACTTTTACACTGTTGATGGGAATGTAAATTTACATAGCAACTTTGGAAGGCAGCATCTTCCCTCCAAAGAAGATGAAAGTACTGATTTTGAATGATACATGCACCACTGTGTTCTTTGTGGTACTATTTACAATGGTCAAGAAATGGAAACAACTTAAGTGTCCATTGACACATGACTGAATAAAGCAGATATGATATATACTCACAACTCAACTATGAAAAATACAAAATATTGCCACTTGCAACAACACAGATGGAACAAAAGAGTATTATGCTAAGTGAATGAGTCAGAAGGAGAAAGACAAGTATCAGGTTATTTCACTCATATGTACAACATAAAGAAACAAGGTAACGGAGTGATAAAACAAAACAAAATTTAACCCTTGAACTTTGAGCACAGAATAGATATTATTAGAGGTAGATATTACCAAGGAGGTAGAAGCAAAAGTTGGTGGGGGGGCAGTCCAATGGACATCAATGGAAGATTATTAGAAGTTGGTGGTGGGTGTGGTGTGATATTATATATTTGATTAATGTACCTGCACACTGAAGCTTATACAGTTTCATAAAAAGATATTACTTCAATATAAAAATAAATAAAATTTTAATCATAATTTTTTTCCTATGGTAGTTTTTCAAAGAAAATAGTTATGTATTTTCTAAATACCTATAATGTCTGTTTTAATACTGGTAGCCCAAAAGGAGAAATGCTTGAGATTAGCAGCATCTCAAACCCTGTTTTAAAATCTTCATGTTTTTACCCCATCTTTTAAAACGAGTGTATTCTATTCTTTCTTAAGAAGAAAAGCTAATAAAGAAGTTACCAGAGTAAAATTTTAAAATTTAAAGAGATATCCTGCAAATAGAAAAGTGATTACTGTGGTGGTAATTTAAGCTCTTTTTTTTTTTTTTTTTCTGCTGAGCATGGGTGTTACAAGAGATCTAGTATATTCGTATGTGATTTCCAAAAGACTTGCAGTAAGAAAAATGGATAGATGAAGTCAATAGGGAAATCTTCAGATGCTGATTCAAATTTACTAACTTTTAATGGGCTTGGTTTAAACATGCAATTTGCCACAAAGTTCTTTCAGCCTACCCTTCTGCTATGAACTGTTATTTCTTATTAAACATATGCATGCCATAATATTCTCAATTTTGAAACCTATGGAATAAACACATTGCTCCTCTATTTCTAAAACAACCTACCTGTACCTGTATTCTCAGTGACCTTTTATTGATGTACTGTATAACAAAATGTAACTTTAATAGTCTGCATAACTTACAATTGCTTACTTGAAGATAAAGGGAACTGGTGTAAAATATGAACTTTGTGTAGTAGAATTTTTTATGAAAAACACTGTATCTTGAGGAAAATACAAGGATCAATCATGATGTGTGTCTGATCTGCACTGTAAAGTTGTTGTTTCAATTACAATTGAGCAATTACTGTTTTATTTTTATTTCATGGTAGAGAATGCAATTTTTCTCTCAGTCAGGACTTGAGCACAAATTCAATAACAATTTGGGAAGAAAGAGAGAAAAAGAAATTTCAGTTTTATCTCTACAGAGGGATCTATTAGAGTTCAGTCGTGTATATAGTTGTATTTCAGTAGAATATTCAAAATATATCTTCCTTTTGTAATAGTTCTTTTGAAAATAATCAAGTGGGAAATTTATTTTACTTGACAGTATGGTTTGGGAATATCACAACTCCTAGATATTTTATATTTATTTAAGCAGAATAGATGTTCAGTTATGTAACCATGATAAAGTATCATACAGAATTGATCATATTCCACATAAAATAATTCTTGTAATCATTAGGAGTATAGCCAGGGCTCTCATTTAAAAAAAAAGGACAAAAGGAAAGAAAAGCTTATTTTCATTAAAAAAATTCTTCAAAATTATTAGATGCTTAACTTATAAAATCTAAGAGCTCATTTATCATTTAAATATATAAACACATGTCTTTTCATGAGAGGCATTGTATTATATTTTAATATGCCTGTATTTCCCCCATGCTTTATTTGAACTCTCTCCTCCTGAAACGGTGTCTTTTCCATGTTCACAACTAGATAGGGAAAAAGTGACAAAGAGATAACCTAACAGTGGTTCCCCATTTTCTTTGCTCATCATGCTACACAGGATGTGTGATGCTGTGGGGATATGTGTACCAGTCCAATAGAGTAGTCGAGTTAATCTAAATAGCGCAACTAAAAATTAGATTAATAAATCAATACCAAATCATGTGCTTTCTCCTTTCCATCCTTTTTCCTGGCACTTCTTCAGCAGCGTCAGCAACAGTTCACTGAAAATAGTTTGATACCATGACTTAATAATCAGAGAGAGAGAGACAGAGAGAGAGAGAGGTAAAAGAGGGGAGGGGAGAAGAGGGGGAAGGAGAGAGATGAGGGGAGGGAAGAGAAGGGGAGGGGAGGGGAGGGGAGAGGAAGGAGTGGAGGGGAGAAAGAAGGGAGGGAGGGAAGAAGGGAGAGAAAAAAGGAGGGAAGGAAGGATTTAATATTTACCTTGTAAATGTTTCCTTGGTAAATATTAACATACCTAATTAAGTGTACTTTACAACTTAGAGAATCTAATTATATTTGTATTTGATGTATGTTCTCTTACACCAGGGCTCACAGTTGTGTGCAAAGAAGTAAGTTTTTCTATATAATTCAGAAGACATGCTAATGGGGTATGTTGTAACCTCTGCCACAAAAAAAGTCTTCACACACTACTTTGTAGAAATGTAATTTATCAGGATAGAAAATTACTCCATAAATATTGTATATGTGGATTTAAGTATAGCACATAATTACTTTCTAATAAAAACTATAAATATTAATAACAGTCTGTAAGTAGCTATAAAAATAGGTTAGGTAATGGAGCATTTACTATTTTAAAGTAACTATAATATAGAGTATCAAAATTTCAGCTTAACAGTTAGATTGCCATCTGCTAAAAGATACTGTCACTTTCTTTGTTTCTTAAATATGTACACTTTCTATTTAGTATTGTCTATGAAGCCTGAAGCAGACTTTGAAAGGTTACATATGGATGGTAAAAATGTTCCCAATTCTTTCTAGATAGGGCCCAAGTGATATAATAGTTTTTGGCTTTTATAACATAATGATAGAAAAGCAATATTCAGATGCTAAAAAATATCCAAAGAAATTAAAACATGTTTTCATATGGTATGTTTGTTTTTTACTTATATTTGCCGACATATCTGTTAACTGATAAATGTGAATGATTTGAAGTACACTTAAGTTTACCACCATATCTGCCTCCTTGAGAGAGCATTTTAGACAATTAAAAGAGAACTATAAAGACATGAGAAAATAACTGGAATATTTAACTGAATGAAATACATAATGCATATACATTATGCATAATATATAATATGTATATAAATATATTATATATAAAAACATTATTATTTCTTCCCCACCAATAAATGGGAAAATAATTTTAAGGACTTCTGTATAGTGAATTGTTCTGAAACTTAAAGCACAAGGGGCAGGAAGTAGCTTCATTCTTTTGCCTTTTGTTCTTCTAGAGAAGAGCACAAAATGTCCAGGGTTAGAGAAGTCTGACTCTTTGTACAATAACTCGTTAGGGATAAAGATTATTGTAGGGTAATTAACGTCAAGCAGTTAAGTAGAGGATTGTTGGTTCATTTGTCCTGGGTCAGGATGAATTTCTCACAGCTCACAAAGAAGTTAAAGAGTGAACGGCGACTACATCAACATTTGGATTTCTATTGCCCAGAAAGAATATTCTGCCGCTTCCAAAGCAATCCTTTCTGGACCTCTGTCATTGTTGAGACCTGAGAACTGTTAAGGGTTGAGGGATCTCTATTCTGAGTTCTGTTTCATTTCATCAGCCTTTTGTTCTGACTTTAATTTTCTTCAGCTTGCCTTTGGGAGGTTGGAAACTCGGAGATCTAGTTCACAAGCGTGCTCAGAATCTTTCTTTTAAACCCACCCCAGCTTTATTTTCTTAAGTGACTTAATCAAAGGTAATTCGAGTTCACATTTTTGTATCAATGGCTGTATTTAAAGAGGTCTTATCTGATTTCCATCACCAATTACAGGCTTGCGTTTCTTGTTTATATCCATCTCCAAGCTGACAAGGGCCGGGTTTGGTTTTGATAGGAAGTCAAGCCTTCATCTCATGTCAAAAGTCCCCAAAGCACATTTGTTCTGGTAAAATTATATCTCAGGAATGATGGGTTCTAATACGAAATGAGGATGTGGTGGCATGGGGTGGTCCCTGCCACTTTGTTTGAAAAATAAATTGTGAAACCTCAGTAGTAAATATTTGCCTGAGAGAACACAGTGGGAGGGAAATTACAGTGCTGGCGAATATTGCCATTAAGAGGACTGAAGTCAGAGGTTAACGTAACAGGAGTTGGTCTAGTCAAAAAGGTCAAAGCGGGTTGGCCGCTCAGCGGAGAGCTTCTAGATGACTTTTAACTATTTTTGGCAAGATAAACATCATATGCGGCTGCCTTGGGGAGCAAAGAACAAAGGTCGAAGACCCAGGGGGATTAACTTCTTAAAAAGAGATACAATATTTAACTTGGCTGCCCTCGAATGTCTTGGATTTTCTGGCTTGCTTTGCTCAGCCGTGGAATTCCAGGTTTTATGTAAAACAAATAGAGTATCTTTTAGAAGTCAGGTTTCTAATGCTGAAAACCTAATACCACAAGAAGCCATAGAATGTAAGCTAAAGTTCAGACTGGAGGTTCGTTGAGAGACACGGAGGTCCCATTTGTTCTGAAGTTGGGGGACCAGCCAGCACAATTCCTTGTACCCTACAGGACGCCAGGCACCCCTGACCCATTTCTGCTGGGCAGTGTCCCTATCAACGGAGAGTCAGTGTCCTCCAATGGACTCTGACTTTGCTGACTGCCTCTGCGTTTAGTTTATTGTTGCTATCATTTAGTTGAGAATTATTCTGAAGGCATATTGCCTCCGTTTGCTTCTTCCTAGTTGGATAAAATGGGGCAAGTTTATGTAACCTCACTGAACCTCAGTTTACTGGGATCAGAGTGGCCCTAATAATAGTACCAGCCTCACAGGTTGAACAATTCCTGATTCACAGTTCTGAATGCAAATGTTCTAGCAGCTGAAAACTCTCTCCTAAATGTGTACCAAACCCATTTGTAACCAAAACCTGGCCTGAACTAATGTGCAGCTCTGTGTAGACGTTACCCCATTTAGTGTAAATATTCACAGATTTCAGTACAGAAAGCTAGTGTTTTATTACAGATGTTGCCCCGGACATTATGGGATGTTATATTCTCTATGAATGTTGTCCTGCTGTTTTAGCATCTTAAAAATGTTGAATACTGATTCATATTTGACTGCAGCAGTTTCCGATAAGGAATTTTGCTTACTGGTACATAGCAGTCAATCAAAATCTGTTAACTCTGATCATCATTAGTTGAATTCTATCACCTGGAATAATAACCGAGACAAAGAAGATGCTTAACAATTCTGGAAACTAGTGACCAAGGATACTTTGAAACTGTGTTCTTTCTGTTGAATTTTATGCTCATGTTCATTGAATCAGGGACAGAACAAATAGGTAGTGAGTATCTAAAAGAAAAATTGATGATATTGTGTGTGTGTGTGTTTCAATCTGCTCCTGACATCTTGCAGTGCTAGATATTCAGCAGCTGCTCACTTATGTGTATGAATGTTAACTGATGAAATATTGTGCTGTTCAGGTTCTCTGTTGTTTTACCTTCCCTGAATCACTTCTACCGCTTAGGTCAGAAAAATTTTGAATTTTATTTAGTATGTATCTTTTCATTTTATTATTAAATCTCAAATATCTGTTAAAAAAAAAAAAAAAAAACCAGCCTCTGGAGCATCCATTACTTTTATGTTGTATTCAAGACTTCACTGATTAAGGGCTTCTTTTATTATATAACACATATATTCTTTATGAAAAAAATACCAGTGTAGACATGAATAAAAATTATTCCTTCCTTTTAGTACCAGTTAAAATAGGTTTTCTGAGTATTTTAAGAATCAATTCACTTTTTAGATATAATAGTGATCTTATATCTGTTAGAAGGATGATGTGTATGTGATTACAATCAGCCTGTAAAAATTCTGTTTACTATTTTTTATCTGAAAAAGATTACTCTCAATTAACTTATATAATAAAGAACATTAATAATGACAGGTGTTATAGAAAGAACTTAGGGAAAGGGACGTCTGCTGTAAACATATTCTGTGGTGTTTTGGTTTTCTTTTGTGGCAGGGTTACAAGTCATTCACTCAGGTGAAATGATGGTACTTAGGGTTCCACTGTTTCAGAACTCCCAGTATCCACATTGCTTCTACCACCTGCATAGACTCTGGGTTTAGTCGTCAGACTTACTTAAAGAATCAGTGAGCATCAGTAAAGTTGATGAAAGCAAAGGCTTCAAAAAGTGCATTTCTATTGTGTCTCATGACTCCCTAACCTCCTACAACTATCATAAGAATATGTCCAGGCTACCTTGCTCAAGGGATGGGAGAATCATTTGGAAGCCCATTGAGTCATTAAGTTGAGGCCATCCCAAACTAGCCAGCTCCTGGACAAGTTATCAACTCATTGCAAATGTTTGAGCAAGTCCAGCTGATACCAACAGAGCTCAAAGAGAGAAAAGATCTGCTTAAGTCAACCTACATAGTCAAAAGAAATAATAAGTGGTTGGTTGCTATTTTAAGCTTCTGTGTTTTGGTGTGGTTTGTATTAAAGCAATAACTATCAGCATTTACTCGGCTGTGTCTCATTTCCCCTATCCATTAGAATAGATGAGATTGAATTTCAGTCCAGTTTTGAAATTCTATGCTAATTCTTGGCATGATAATTCTTGGTATTAATTTTAGATATTTAAAGAATTGTAGAGTTTACATTTCAATACTTTTATTATCCACAACAGTAGCAGCATCACGGCCCACAGACATTTATTGAACACTCACATGGTTGACTTTAATTGCAACTAAGCAAGATTTGTTAAGAGAAAGAAATTCCACCATCTAGAGCAGTGGTCAATGAACATTTTCTGTGAAAAGCCAGATAGTTAACAGTTAAGGTTTTGTGAGCCATATGGTCTCTGTCACACCCACACAACTCTCATTGTACCAAACAAGTGATCATAGACAAAACATAAACAAAAGAGCATGACTATGTTCCAATAAAAAATTACTCACAAAAGTAGATGGCAGGTTGGATTTAGCCCATGGACAATAGTTTGCCAGTCACTGATCAAGAAATCATTGATACAGGCAATTCTGTTATTGTTATACAAGAAAAAATACAGAGGAACAAATCAACATGAGCATTTGATTTTTTTTTTATTGTGGCTAAAATAAAACAATATGAGATTTACTTTCTTGATAAAAATTTGAGCATTATAATATTGTTAATTATATGCAATTAGAGCTATAGAACTTCTTTCTTTCCTCTCTGAAACTCTGTACCCTTTGAACAAATGGTTTTCTCTTCCTTCTCCCCTCAGCTCCAGGCAACTGGCATTCTACTCTCTGCTTCTAAAAGTATGACTAGTTTAGGTATGTCACATAGTGGAATCATGCAGTATTTGTCCTTCTGTACCTAACTATCTCACTTAGCATCCTGCCTTCCAGTTTCATCCGTGTTGTTAAAATATGACAGGATTTTCTTCTTTTCTAAAGTTGAATATATATTAACATCATTTCTGTATACTACAATTATTTTATCCATTCATCTATCGATGGACATTTAGGCTGCTTCTACCTCTTAGTTATTGTGAGTAATGTTTCAAAGAACATGGGATAGCAAAACTCTATCAAAAAAAGATAATCAATTATTTTGGATAAATACCCAGAACTGAGATTGTTGCATCATGTGACTGTTTTCCTTTTATTTATCTATTTGTCTATTGAGGACTCTTTTGTACTATTTTCCATAGTGGTTGCACCAAATACATTTCCAATAGAACAAAAGGAGCCTTATTTCTCCACATCTTACCAATATTTGTTACTGCTTGTCATTTTGATACAAACCATCCTGACAAGTGTAACATAATAACTCATATAGTTTTAATTTGTATTTACGTGAGGACTAGTGATCTTGAGCACCTTTTCAAGTATACATTAATCATTTATATATATATATATATATATATATATATTGGGGAAAATATGTCTATTAAGTTCCTCTGCCCATTTTTTAATGTAATTGTTGGGGAACTTTTGCTATTCCTACCAGTGTGCTGTAGTTTGTCCACATCCTAAGTAACACTTGTTACCTAGCTGTCACATATTTTGCTTTTCATAATGACAAGTCTAACAGTTTTAAGTGATAGCTCATTGCAATTTTGGTTTTCATTTCCCTAATTATAATTATATTATAATTAATTATATTGTCTTTTCATAATATGCCTGTTGGTCATTTGCATGCCTTCTTGGAAAGTTATCTATTTGAGCCCTTTATCTATTATGAAAATCAGTTTAATTGTATTTGAGTACTGAGTTATATGTTCCTTATATATTTCTGGGTACTTACACCTTATCAGATATTTGGTTTATAAATATTTTCCTAATCTAAATGCTTCATTTCACTTTTGATTATTTTTTTCACTGCATGAAAGTTTTTATGTTTGATGTAATCCCACTTGTTTGTTTTGCTTTTATTGTCTCAGATTTTGATATCCTATTTGAGATATCATTGTCAAAGTCAATATCAAGGATATTTCCTTCTATATGTTCTTCTAGAAATTTTATATTTTCTGATCTTACATTTACTTCTTTAACTCATTTGAGTTGAATTTTGTACATGGTGTAAGATAAGGATCTAGTTTCATCTTTTTAAGGTCAATATTCAGTTTTTCCAACATCATTTACCAGAAACTGTTTTTTCCTTAGTGCATAGTTTTGGGCCCTTCATCATAAATTAGTTGACCATGGATGCATTGATTTATATCTAGGTTTTTTATTCTGCTCCATTGATCTCTGTGTCTGCTTTTATGTTAGTATCATACTGTTTTAACTATGTAATATAATTTAAATTAGGATTTTTGGCTTCTCCAATCTTCTTATTTATGTTTACTTTTGTGTTTCCTTATTAATTAGAGTTATTTTTTCGTATCTTTGTGGAAAACGTCATTGGAATTCTTAATGTGCATATCACTTTGAGTAGTGTGAATATTTAACAATATTAATTATTTTGATTCATAAGTATGATATTGCTTTTCATTTACTTGTGTCTTCTTCAATTACTTTCATCAATATTCTACAGTTTTCAGTGTACAGTTATTATGTGGTGAATCATATGATTGATTTTTATATGTTGAAGCATTCTTACAGTTCAAAGTAAATATCCTTGAAGATGATGTGTGGTCCTTTTAATGTGCCATTGAATTCTGTTCATTAGTACTTTGTTGAGGACTTTTGCATTCATGTTCATCAGAGATATTGACCTATAGTTTTCTTTTCTTGTAGCGTATTTGTTTGACTTTAGTATCAGATTATTGATGCCACATAAAATAAGTTTGCAAGTATTTCCTCCTCTCCATTATTTAGGAAGATATTTGGTGTTAATTCTTCTTTAAATGTTTGGTTGAATTTTTCAATGAAGTCATTGGGTCCTGAGATTCTTTACTGAGTGGCTTTTGACTGCTGATTCAACCTCTTTACTAGTTATAGATTTGTTCAGGTTTTCTATTTATTCGTAATTTAGTCTTTGTAGAGTGTATGTTTCTAGTAATTATTTGTTCTAAGCAATCCAGTTTTTTGGTATATAATCATTCATACGAGTGTTTCTGACTTTTCATTGCTGTGTCACCATGAAACTTCTCTTTCAAATTTTGAGTTTTTTCTTTCTTCTTTCTTTTTTACTTTAGATACAAGTTTGTCCACTTTGCTGGCATTTTCAATAACCATCTCTAAGCTTTCTTGATTTTTAACATTGTTTTTCTATTTTTTTATTATTTTTATTTTTGCTAATTCTGTTAAATGTGACACAAATTTTTTATTTTTCTAGTTCATTGAGATGTAAAATTAGATTGTTCGTTTGAGATCTTCTTGTTTTTTAGTTTAGATATTCATTACAATTAAACTCCTAATACTGCTTTTACAGCATTCCTTCAGTTCTGGTATGCTGGGGCTGTGTTATTGTTTGATTTCCTCAAGTGTTTTCTAATTTTACTTTTGATTTCTTCTTTAGTACATTGATTGTTCAAGTGTGGTTTGTTTACTTTCTACTTATTTATAAATTTTCCATTTTTCTTCTGTTATTGATTTCCAGTCCTATTTTATTATGGTTGAAAGGACATTTGGTCTGATTTTAATCTTCTTAAATTTGTTAGGACTAGTTTTGCAACATAATATGTAATCTGTCCTGGAGATTATTTCATGTATTTTTAAAAGGATTGAATATTCTTCTGCGGTTAGGTGGGATGTTCTATATTTTTGTGTCTGTTAAGTCCATTTAGTTTATAATATTGTTCAAGTCTTTGTTTCTGTATGGGTCATTTGCATGGGTATTTTTCCCATTATCGAAAATGGGAAATTTAAATCTCTTATTATTATTGTTCCAGTATATCTCCCTTGAGTTCTGTCAGTGTTTACTTCATACTTGAGTGCTATGATGCTGGGCGCATATATATTTATTATTATCATATTGTCTTGGTTAATTAATCCTTTTAACATTTATAATATTTTTTGTTGTCTCTTATAGTTGCTAACTTACAGCCTATTTTATCTGAATAAGTATAGTCACTTCCGCATTTTGGGTTACCATATGCATGAAATATATTTTTCATCTTTTCATTTTAAGTCATATATATATATATATCCTTAAATATAAAGCAAGTCTTTTGTAGAGAGAAAGTTGTGGAACATTGCTTTTTATTTATTTATTTATCTATGCCTTTTGACTGGGGAGTTTAATCCATTTACATTTAAAGTAATTAGAAATAAAAAAGGAATTACTATTGCCATTTTGTTAATTATTTTGTATAATTAACACTGAATAACTTGTCTTTTATTTTTTTTTGTCTCTTCTTTCTCTCTAATGTCTTTCTTTGTATTTTGCTAATTTTTTGGAGTGACAGTTGATTCCTTTTGTGTATCTTCTATAGTTATTTTCTTTGCTGTTACCTCAGGAATTACATAAATAACATAATTACAATAATCTATTGTAATTTAATAACAATTTAACTTCTACCACATATAAAAACTCTATTCTTTTATTCTCCTCTTCATTCTTCATGTTATTAATGCAAAAAATACTTTTAAAGTGTATCCATTAGCATATTTTTTATATTTACAGTGCTTTTTATATTTTTGTATTTTATCTTCTATACTAGAATTTAAAGTGATTTGCACCATCATTATAGAATTTAATGTTTGTCTCTGTATTTATCTTCATCAATGAGTTTTATACTTTCATGTATGTTATGTTGCTGTCTTGTGTCCTTTCATTTCAACTTGAAGAACTCCTTTTTACATTTCTTGAAAGCCAAGTATAAGGATGATGAATTTCCTGATATTTGTTTTATCTGGGTAAATCTTTATTCATTTTTCATTAGAGAAGGACAGTTTCACCAGGTATAGTTTCTTAGCAGGTTTTTGTTGTTGTTATTGGTTTAGTAGATTGAATATATCATCCTATTTTCTTCTGACCCGCAAAGTTTTTTCTGAGAAATCTACTGATAGTCTTGTCAGGGCTTCCTCACATGCCGCCTTTCTTTTGCTGCTTTCAGAATTCTCTTTGTGTCTTTAACTTTTAACAAATTGTTTGTAACATGTCTTAGTATGAGCTGCTGTATATTCATTTCAGTTTAATTATTTTTAGGATCTTTAATCTGGGCGTCTCTTTCCTTCTAATATGGCAAGTATGGGGTCTTTGTCTTCATATATTTCTCTCTTCCAGGTTTTTATTTTTTTTGGTTCATTTTTTTATTTGCTAGCTCATATCGATATTTCAAATCTATTTATGTATCATTTTGCCGAGCTGCTTGAACATCTTTATAATGGTTATTTAAAATTTGTTGTCAGGGTGTTCCCTGGTTACTGAGATGTCTAGTGCACCTTGGGAGCAGGTCCCACATACACACCAAGGTCTTGGGTTCAACCAATGTGTGCAACTCAATAAGACTAAATAAAGGACTTCTTTAGCCTCTCTCTTCCTGGCTGTACCTTTTCTTTAAAAAAATTTTTGTTGTCAGGTATTTCATAAAATTGAGGTATTACTTAGAGTTTAGATATTCATTTTGTTCTGTTTATTGGGTCATCTTTCCCTAATTTTTCTCTTATCTTATAACTTTGTGTTGGAATCTCCACATTCATAAAAAAACAGCTGCTTCCCCCAATCTTTGCTGACGACTTTGTACAAGGAAGAATGTACACCAATCAGCCTGCATAGGGGTTATTTGGGCCTTTCAAATCTGTGTGTGTGTGTGTATGTGTGTGTTTGTGTGTGTGTGTGTGTGTCTTCTCTAGACTAGTGTGTTTAAATTCCCATTAAGTTTTCACACTTTCTCTTTTCAAGGGTTTGTAATCTCTTGCTCCTTCTGGGTGTCTCTGCAGTACTGCAGGTTCTCTGGAGCTGTCTGAAACTATTAAGCTTTGTTTTGTTCTCAGTGGTTTCCAGGCATCCAGAGTATGCTGGATCCAATCAATGCGTAGAGACACAGGAAACTGAAAACAATTTTCAGACAGTCCATGAAAGCTGGGATGTTGGTGTATGCTCCAGCTTTTTCTGTCTTAGGGTGAAATTTGGAGTTGGTGATTTTCTCATACCTGTTCCATAGTGAGCAAAGTACAGGAACTATGATGAGTAAATGCACAGTAGTCCAAATCTTTGCCTTTATTCTCAGCAATCCCCATCTTGGTGCCTTTTGATCCCACTGGTAATATTCACATAAGACAGATATCAGTTTCTTAAGCAGCCTCCAGAAAATTTTGAATATGTGATGTTTATGATGTATTTTTCAGTTTTCTCTTTCCCTTCCTAGGAAGAAACATGAGCTAGGAGTTTTCTCTCCTCTGTTTCTTGTTGAACTAAGGGAGGGATTATGTTGAGTAAGTGCCATGAACTTTCTTTTTAAAGAAAGGAAGGAAGGAAGGGAGAGGAGGAAGTACTTTTAAGAAAAGAAGGGAGAAAAGAAAAAAGAACATTTAGTTAGGATTTTCATCCCAGTACCAGGTCATAAACCATGTATGCCAGTATCCTGGCTGACTGAACCACAAGAGTATACCACATGTCATAAATTCTCTTGCTAATTTCATTGTACCTTGTTGCATGCTCATCTGAGATTAAGAAATCTCTTAACTTGTTTCCTGAATTTCTTACAAAGAGAATCAGTATGCATATTGTTCAATCTACGTGTCCTTAGGAGGATGGCGATTCTGAGGCTTCTTATTCTGCCATCTTACTGACATCACCCCTTTCCCTGTTGATTGTTTTTTCCTTTAATCAAATCACATTGCTTGCTTATTTCACCCTGGGCAGAAAAGTGATCTAAACAAATGAAACTTTGAAACAGGAGCAAGAAAAAGAATAGGAATGGGAATGAAAGTGAGAGAAAGAGAATACACTTTGTCAAACTGAATGAAACCACCTAATTTCACTCTTAATGCTATAAACAAAGTTATTTTTAAGTATAGGATCAACAAATATTCATGTAAATACCCTAATAATTTTCAATTCTGACTCAAAAAAAATCTCCCTAGTCAGAAACTACCAATTGACACTTATATTTCCCATCCATCTTGTCCACATGCTGCAGTGATAAGCTTCCATTTGTGTTCAATAAATATTTGGTAAGTGTTTGAAGGAATCCAAATCTTTCAGAAGGTAGAAAAGGAAACAAGCTGTTTTTTGTTCTTATTTTAATGTTGAGCTTCAAAAGTTACCAGGGCCAAGTGCAATGGTCACTTCATTGACCAACAGGAACTAATATAAATATCCATTAATTGAGTCTTTCCTTAATTTTGGACACAAAGTAGCATTATGTTTGATATTTAAACCAAATTCTAATAGTTATGTCCTTGCTTATAATGCCAAATCTTAGCAAAAATTTACTCATATATATAAGAAATTAGAACATTTAATAGGAAAAACATCACAGTCACAATTGCAATAAAAACACAAAGTAATATAAATTAAGAAATGTCATCAAAAATTATCTGCATAGTTCTTAGGGATAGAATACTGAAACCAGAATGACTGGGTTTGAATCCTGACTCCCTCACCCACTAGCTTGGTGATCCTAGGATCTTTGTAAATGTACCTCAATTTCTTCATGTGTCGAAAATGTAAATAATTATAAAACCTGTTTCAATTTCATAGAGTTGTTTGATGGATTAAATGAGTGAATGTATAAAGCAGTTGGAAAGTGCATGACAAAGAGTAAGTGTCATTGCTATGTAACTTGGAGAAGTTTACAAAATGCAATTAAGACACACAATGTAATAGATGAAGCTAGAACCAAAAAAACATTTCTCAGGATAGTCAAATTCAAATTAATATAAAAATTAATTTTTATACAGTAGAAGAAAGTGGTAACAAATAACATGTTCCTGAGTGGAGTACTTCAAATGACTCTAAGAGTTTGAAAGTTAAACTAAATTAATCTATAAACTCAATGAAATTTTGATCAAAATTCCAGTTCTGTTTAACAGAAATTGATAAGCATTTTACTAAGTCATTTTGGAAAAAATATTCATGGGCGTAGCTGAAAAAGTGAACAAAAAGGGCAATAAAAATGGTAATGACCCATAGATATTAAAACATACTATAAGCACTCCCTGGTGGAGTAGCAATTCAGTCAGCTGCCTTCAGCCAAGAGTACAAACCACATAGTCCAATGACCCAGGGCTGGGGAAACAACCAAGATGAACTACTAAATAAATAAAATAAAGTGCTTCTTCCTCTTCTCCCTGCCTACCTGTCTCTGCTTGCCTTCATTCATGCCAGCACCTTTCCTTAAAAAACAACAACAAACAAAGCTATAAAGCTATCTTAAAAAAACTATCTTGATGCAAGAATAGACATTAATGTAATAGAACAGAAAAGTAATAATTGCATATGAGATTTTATATAGGAGATGATGGAATTTTAAATAATTAGGAAAAAGGCTAAAAACTAAGTTGAAAATGACTTTCATCTGGGGAAAGTATTTATCTCATGTATACAAAAAGTTGCACTTTATCTAATAGAAACATACATTTTAGATAAATTCATAACTTACACATCAGAAAATTACAAAAATAGAGAAGTATTAATACATTGCATACAGAACACAAAATGCAGAAAATTAAGAATAGTATTTATATACTACTTTAAGATATAACACTTTAGAATAATAAAAGGCAGATTAAAATGTAAAAAACAGGCAAAATAGTAAGATAAATTATTTGATGTACAATTCAGATGATTAATATTTATATTATATTAGACCATGCAATCATCAATTTAAATAAAAGAGCCAATACATAAAGAAATACATATGATCCCTGAAATGATGTTCACTGTAACATTTTCAGACATGCAATGTTTAAAAATATTTACTGTTTTTTGCTTATCAGATGACACGAAATTCAGAAAGTTCTAACTTTCTGTTTCATTGGCAATACACACTTTAGCCAGTAAAGAAAAGCATTTCACCCCTCAGAATAACAACTTTTCATAGTCTATAAGGAATAGTTGCAGTGTAGGTGTGGGGAGAGGTTGTGAAGAGACTTGGACTCACTATTTGTGCAAATATAAAGCTGTAAAACACTTTGGAGGACAATTTTGGGGTTTTAAAATGCTAATTTTGATACTATTTGATGCAATAGTTGCATTTCTAAGATTCTATTATAAGGGCACTCACATAAATCAGATTCATTCAATACTTGGATAATTGAAAATAATCCTCTAACCATTAGCTACTCAGATAATATATATTGCTACTCAAATTAATGTATATTAATTTATTCAGTTAACTCCCTATACGATATTGGTGGTTATTTGAGAAAAATTATGTATTGATTCAGACAACAAAGACTGGAATTTAAGAACTGATGAGATTTTAGGTTTCAAACGCTTTAGTGATCAATGCATTAAACCATACTCAAATTTATCTATCAAGACACTATTAGGCAGTTGCACAATGCAAAATATATTGGAGCACAGTAATACATGCATCTTGATACAATGTAATGTTCACTGCTTTAATATCTGTTATTAAATAGTTCATCTTCCATTTCACCATTTGTTGTTTACTTTTCTTTTTCTGTAAATGTGTAACTAGCTCCTGCAATACGAAATCAGTTTATCACAGTGAATGATCTTGGCAAGCTTCGTCCTCTAGTTTTTAAATAGTTCTTTTATTCAATTTGATTTCTAATGCCAGCCGCCAAGAGCAATCCCAGGTATTTTAAGACTTGGGATCTGAAGTAGACCCACTTCCAACTTGAGTCCTACCTAATTGGACCCACAGCAATTCAGAAATGCAACCTGAGAAAATAATTATTTATCAAGTACATGCTTGCTGTTTCAAAGACATTTTGAAAAGCATCTTATGGTGAAGAGGGCCCCTGCTGGAATAGAAGGGGATGTTCTGATCTGAATTTCCCTAGATAATTACACTGGTCTGAATTTAATACAGGAAAAATTTTCAGTACAAACACTAGACAACAACAAAGATTTTTTATGATACAATGTGATGTGAAATGATTTTATGCAGACAAAAATGTAAGGCTAGCAACATTTTAAAGCTCGATTCCTCATGGGATAACATGTCGAACCTCCAACCATTCCATTTTAAAATACTTCAAGTTTACAATGATGGATCTAAAAAGCACTAACAAATCCTACTCATTCAACTCTAGTTCTTGAAATGGCATCTGCCTTTGAGCTATAAAAATAACAGATGATTTTTTGATAGCTTATCAGTTAACAGACTGCTTAGTTAGGGCAGCACATTTTTATGCTAATGTCAGCAGAGAGGGAGAGGGAAGGAGGAAAGTGAAAACACAGAATACCAAGGCAGAATAAAGAGAGATTTAAAGACTCATTTTGATTTAAAATAAATAAATAAAAGGATTTTCAATGCTAGGCTTCTTTTTCCAAAAGGTAATGGGAGACTTTTGTAACTTGGAATTGTTCAAACTTAAATCCTTAGAGTAGTTGAGGGAATAATAAAATATGATTTAATGTTTAAATCCTACAACATATGCCCTATATTGGGTACAAAATAATTAAGGAATTTCATGGATAAAGAATTCTGTTAAAGTGCCAGTGAGCTAAGAGATGTATTTTTTAAATGTCAGTATGACATTGTAATCTTAGAGTAAGAACAACAATATTAATTTCAGAAATTCAAGCCTAGTCAGTTGAGAAATACTGTTAAGATCTTATAATACTGTTGTCATATTAATTGAAGGGAAATGCAAATGGAATTAATACTAGTTTTTCTCAACACTTAATTTAGAACAAATATTAGATAATCTTGTATTGGGAGAAATCTACAGTTCTGCTGTTACAACCTGTCACTGAGAATCTATCTGTACCTCATCTTCAGCAGCATGATAATTAAATAATATATATTGATAATAATTGAATTTTAAATTCAATACCTGTTATATTTTTTTTATGTTTCAGGTACTCTGCTATATTTAAATCAACTGGGGAATTAAACAGTCTGAATGAGACTGGTAACTTTTACTTGAGTAATGAAGGAAGGACTAAGTTCACCAGATAAATCCATTTTTTAGGTCAATGATATCTAGCAAAGATGAAAGTTAAGAAGTTTTTTAAGATGTGTAGAAAAACTGTAGGTTTGTCCCAAGTAGTCCACATATTATATTTGGAAGAAGACAGATTATATTAGGGTTTTGGAAAGTTAACCTGAGCTGGAAGAAAGAAAACTTTGTCATGCCAATCAGCAAGCTAAGAATGAACCAAATGAATAAAAAGATTGTATTGATGTCCAGTAGAGATCATTTTGACAGTTTTGAAGAACAGACCAAAGGTGGTAGTCAGGTGAGCTTCCATGCCAAAAAATGTGCACTTTACAGCTATTTGCCTCTGAATATAATAAAAGCCTTTATTTATCCAGAAAAGAAGAAATTGTGTTGAAACATATTTAGCAGATAATCTCACATTTCACAGAAGGAGGAGTTCAGTGTTCCACCTGAGCTTCTTCTGAAGCTAATGATTAGATATTGTATACAATTGACTTGAGAATGAAGGGAAATTTTTGAGAATAAAATGATGGGTATGAGTGACCATGGTTTACCCACCCAAGTTTCAAGAGGAGATTGATATTGCAGAAAGTAATTTAAGTGACCATTTTCTCAATTATGTCAAGGATAGTGCATAGATGGTACCATTCTACATAAATAGGAGAAAAGTTAATTTATTACATAAAATGGAGAATTAGGTCATCATATTTGATTTCCCTTAATACACCCTAGCTGAGATGTAGTAAGTTCACCAAGGAAGAAGAAAAAATAGTTAAGAGCTGTATCCTCCCATATTTCAAAGCCAAAAAATTTAAATTCCGCAAAAAAAAACCTCAGAACAACTAAAAGGTGATTGAATGGGATGTGTGAAATCTGGCTTACATGATGGCTTTATGAAAAACAAAGAAAAAGAAAGTTTCAGGAAAAATAAATTATGTAAAAGTTTTAGACAAGGAATAAGAGAAGGTCATGACTGTAATAGTTGTTGAACCCCGTAAAAAATATCATATATAAGGACTGAAAATGTGCTTCTTAAGATACAGGAATTAGAAAGTCATTAATGACATCACAAAGAATAGTTAAGCAAATGGTTAAATACAAGTGAACAACTTAATGAAGACATAGAAAGTCAGATTTTGGTTCAAAATCTAGGGTGCCTTCCTCAACAGAATTTTTTTTAGTGATCAAGTCTAAAATCTCTCTCCACTAAACGACAGTGCTACTCTGTGATTTAATGCCTTAGAGATAGTCATTTTGGGGTGTCCAATTTTGGGGTGAATTCTGACATTGTAGGCTTTCCTGCTTATAGAGAACCACATTCTGTCCTCACGTATGTTCCACTACCCACTTCACACACCTACAAACTGCCTCTGAGTGTTATGGGACTATGTGCCAAGAGCTCCATGAAGCGTTCTTTCAATATTTGATAGTAGCCTCATGTCTCCTCTGATCCACTGACTCTAAACTCAACATCTTCTGGCCAGTATTTGTTGAATATAGTTCCCTTCATTCAGTGTTTTTCAAATTCCCTAAACATGCTCCTTATTATTTTTTTAAGTAACCTTTGGGGATTTACACATAGTAGAAGCAAAATCATAGGGTATAATATCACTTATTACAAATGAGTGATATTCATGACTTTCTTACCTTTCTTTAGCTTATGAGCTAAATATGACAACTATAACTCAGAGGGAACAAAATCTTTAATTCTTAATAACTGTCCTTAAATGATCCTGCATGAATAATTAATGCAACACATACTATGAATCAGATCTATACTAACCCCTTAACTGTATAATCTCACTTAATTACTGAAATAATCCAATGATGTGCCTACTTGCCAACAACTAGGGAAATTGAGGAAGCAAAAATCTAAGTACTTTGCCCAACATTACACAGTAGTGAGAGGCTTAGAATTTGAATCCAGGTCCATCTAATTCTACCCATTTCTTCTTCATAATACCTCTGAGGAAACAGTGGCCCTGAAGGTGACGAATTCAAAGTCACTGGCTAACCAGTAGTAGAATCAGGGCTGGAACCCAGCTCTCTAATTAATAATCCAGTAGAGTATTATACCTACTGCTTCTAACAGGGGTCCTCTGGAGGCTACAAGGTAAATGTTATATATGGAATTATGGTTCTGTAGGTTTGTTCAACTTATGTTTAGGGGCAGACAGGTTTGATAGCATTCATGAAAATAACAAAATATAGTCCTAAATATCTGTAAACAAATGAACCGAAATAAACAAAAAATATATACTTTTAGTCTGTAAAATAAAATTAGTGGTTAAAAGAAAGGAGGGAAAGAGGTGGGAAAATTGTGTAAAAGGGTTCAATTTTGCAGTGTAGGAAGAACTAGACTGATGGTGGTAAACTTAATGTATTAGATATAAATGTTTTACAATGCACACCTTAGACTAATATAATATGATGATACTATATTCCTGACATTTAAATAAAACAAAATAAAATACTCCTGGATAGCTGACAGTCTATTTACAGATATCTGATGCGTTATTAATATTGATTAAATTCAGTGAAGCTGATTTGGTCAGTGTTTTATAAATTTCACAGATAATATCACCTTATAAAACTCTTCTCACAGCATGCCTAATACCTTATGACTCAATAATCTTCAAATACTTTTGTCCATGGTAGAGAAGACATTGCAAATATCTGTAGCAATAATGAGAGTATTTCTAGTTTTCTTTTTTGATAGTAGGGAGGACAAGAAGACAAACAGGTGGTACCATAGTCCTCTCTCAATTAATGTGTATTTTTAAACCTTCCTAAATATGTCCTCCCTCTCCCTTTCTCTAATCGCCACTATTAATGTATAAAATATTACCAGAACCTAGAAGAGTGCCTGGCTCATCATAAATGTTCACTTACCATTTGTCAAATGGCAGATGTTGGTCTGTTGATATTGCTATTAAAAAGGAAACATACAAAGAAACATTACATATTACAGGATAGGCATCCTATGAGTGAGCCCGAATATCAACATGCAGACCTGTTCCTGCCAAACAAGTGAGTCAAGGTAAGAATTTTAATGTATTGGTGTGACTATGTTGTAGCCCCTTGTAAAGAAGGATGCACAGCATATGAAATCTGGAAAACATGGAGATCAGTTATGAAACTGTGTGTGTGTGTATGTGTGTGAGATACAGAGTCAGAGATGAGACAGAGGGACAAGACACACACACACACACATACACACACACACAGAAAGAGCAAGAGCGAGAGGCAAAACCTGGAAAATAGGAGTAAATGGACTTTTGACAATATGTGTGTATATATGTATATATATATACATACACACACAAACATATATATACATATATATATATATACATACATATATATACACACACACACACACACACACACATTCATCTCCCTGAGTAGTTTTAGTTTCTGTAGAAATCCAAAAGTACCAGGCAGTAAGTGAGGGTTTCAGTTTTGACTCTGCAACTCCGTGGCTCCTGTGTGTCTTTAGGGACCAGTGAAGACAAGGGTACTTCCCCAGCTCCCAGCTCTACTCTCATGTGGGGTTAGGGTTCTAAAAGTTAGGAATGTTCCCTTTTGGAAGGTGAGAGGGTTAGAAGTTTAGTCCATTTACCATACACACAGACACACACACCACACTATTATAAGTGCAGGCACTGATTCAGGAATCAGCAAATGCTTTGCAATTGCCATCTCGTCCTCACGATTTATACTAAACCGAAAGTTAAAAGATAAATGGAACACAACTCCAGTTTCTACAATCCCATAGGCAAACAGAAAATAAGTAAGTAGAAACTGAAAAACATTTCAAAAGCCAAATTACTATTGCTTCAAGTGGACCAAATAGTTTATTCTCTTTCTTTTTTGAGAATACAAATAACAGATATTTAATTATTTTAAAAAATTGTATTGAAGAAACAATGTTCCCCCAAATAGTTTATTATTATTAGTTAAGCATATTTCTATGTCACCTTTCAATAGATTAATAAGAAAGCCCTGAAATTCAAATTATTATATTAGGAAGCTACTCTGTTCTTCTCCAGTGTTTTTTTTAATCTTTCTCATCAGGCAAAATTGTTCATAAATGATATCTCTATGAATTCTACATGACTCAGATGTTAGGTTCATGTGTTATCATTGCAACCCCAGTATTTGCATTTAAATATAAACCTCAATTATTAAGTCACATATAAATGGGGAAGTAACTGGGGTTCTTTGGTGTATGTGTGTGTAATAATCAGCAAAAGTTTGCTCCTTTTGTTGTGAGTCTTGAATCACAGGTATTCTTCATCTTCCCTATCACAATACTGTCTATACCAAGGAAAGATAATAAAAATGGAAGTGATGTCTAGCGATGACTACCCTTTCTCCAAAACTTATCATTTTTCATATTTATATACAATTTCTATTATGGTTTGAATTTTTTAAATGGGATTCTGTTATAGATTGTCACCAATTCTGGTGCAAACTGATGGTAGTTTATGGGGTCTCATCCCAAGTAAAGTACCTAAGAAACCACTTTGAAGAGGAAACTATACCCAAGATAATTCACAAAAGGTAGAAAAAATGGGAAAGATACTAAAGCTAACTTCAAAGTAGAGAAGGAAAAGATCACATTAACCAAATTGTTTCAAATCTAACAGAAGACTAATCAATTTTAATACAGACTTTTAAGTGGATACTCAGAGTGCTCCAATATCAAAGATGTTTACTGCCCCCTACCTCATTAACAACAGAAAAGATGAAGTTTAATTGTAACATTTTGATTTTCATTAACATGTGATTAATAGTCAATGACAGTAGACATACATTTTTGCTTCATGATTCGGAACAAATCAAACCTTTTCCATGAAATTATAGAATTAAATGTTGTCTATCTGCAGGGTAAAACCAGACATTTCTCTACAGCATAAGGTTTTGATGATGAGCCATTTGAGCTTCTGCATTAGGTTTTTAAAATTTCATAACAAAATTTATTAGTTCATCTATTGTAAACCAATTGAAGAATTCAAGCACACTGAGCTTCATGAATTTTCTAGTCCTGGCAAGTCACACATAATCAGTGCATTCAACATATTCCAGGACAGTTCTAAATATATTTGCTTCAAATGAAACAAGTATATTTAAGTGGATTATTTTACTAACTCAGGAAGAATATCCTAGTCATTATGTCTAGCATTATATCCGGTCTTATTTTGACATATGCCTGTGCATTGAAGGAAAATATAAAGAAAACAATTCAGCATAAAAAAAAAGTAGACAAAGATTATGCCTAGGAACTTTGAAAATAATTATGCCACTTAAGTGTTGATGACTATATATATTTTTTTGCTTTTAGTCCATAGTGTAAGCTTTGCATTTGCATATCAGGAGCCAAAAATGAGATTTTATCATATTATCTACCATAATAAATCTGTAGCTCCCTTAGTTTGAAAAGTTCACCAAGCATACACCTATTTAAATGTGTAGCAAATAAATATTTTATACATAACTGATATGCACTTTTAAATATGGGGGACTGTCTTCCACACTTTTGTCACTAACAGCCACTGTCTAAAAATAAGTAACCAGATACACAGTGGAGTGACTGTGGTTCTCAAATGGAGTATGTTACTTCTTCCCACTCTACTGAATGAACTGTTAAAAGACCAAGAAGGCTGTCATAGAGATATCACAGGAAATAAAGAACTCCAAGCCAAGGGTGTGTCCAATGGGGTTGGCATGGAATGACAGACCGCCCTCCCCACATGGAAAATCTCGTCACCCATCTGAGATATCACATAACGGTGGCAGCGCTCCAGAGACAGAATGAGCTCCACCTGTTTGCAATGTGTTTAGCTATTAATATTTATGTAGTAATTCAAGGGAGTAAAAAATGACAAAATGAACCAAGTTGTATCACTGTTGGTGCTTTCAACCAAGATTTCTCAAAAAAAAAAAAAAAAAAAAAAAAGTAACAGCATGAATCTGTCCTTCTCTGTAGGAAGAAACCATGTGATATCCTTAGAATGCCAAGGATTGTTGAAAAGAAGGCAATGGCCATGTCTTTGGTATGCCCAGAATGCTTTCTCTACCATGACTTAATATGACGATTTCACTATTTGTAGTTGTGCTTCTGACTCATGTAAAAGCCATATAAATTAAAAAAATATGTTCTCGGAGCTCTGCTAATATTAGTGAGCCAAAATATTAAACTTAGAAGAAATGAAAATAGCACAAATGTCTCAAGGGAAACAAAGAAAATCAGAAATATGGTTGTCTTTATGAATGTCTTTAAAGATATTTTGTGAAAGGTCATGGTCATTCTCTATGACAGTGGCCTTAAAAAGTGAACAATATTCCATAAAGATTGTTTTCTTGATGATTATCCACTGAACTGAATCCCACCACTTCAGTGAAACTTTGCTTGAACTTACTTGCTTTTTGGACTATACTCCATCTTAAGGAAGTAAAGTCCTTAAATGTGGTAGTGAAATGACACCATCTCTTATTTATCCTGAAATGGCCACTTTCAAGGACTGATCTTGTGGTGTGTGGAGCGATGGTCAAACCCAGAACTAGCTGTAAGGATCTCTCTCTCTTAAGTTCTGCTTCTGAGCGATTAGGTGAGTGTGATGAAATAACCCACGAGCAGTTGAGTCAGACTGATAAGAATTCTAGCCACAGATCCACTCTAAATTAATTGTATACATTTTCATAGATTTATTGAGCTGTTTGAACCATGATTTATTATTTGGTAACTAGGGATAATATTATCTCACAGAGTTGTGAGAATTGAGAATTGCTGAATTTCCTTGCCACATAGATTTATTGAGCTGTTTGAACCATGATTTATTATTTGGTAACTAGGGATAATATTATCTCAGAGTTGTGAGAATTGAGTATTGCTGAATTTCCTTGCCACCATGGTCTGAGCTAGGAATGTCTCCAACTTTGCTGCTAGAACTTGTGTGTGATACAAAGCTAGACAAGAGAACACCTAGAAATTATTTCATTTATTTCTAATGTAAAACTTTTCCCAAGAAATCTAGTCATTGTGAACTGGAACCTAGGACAGTGCCTGGCACTTATGTTAGTTTGTTTGTTTTTAATAAAAAAAATAATTCCCAGCAATGGGTATATGGTTCAAATGAAGACCCAATTTTCAAAGCTTTAACTCTTCTTAGTATAACTGTTAAAGGACTTGTTTTAACCAGGACCTTTCAGAAGCCACAGAGTAGACTCCTTCTATTAGTTTTTCCTTGCCCCAGCCCCAGGTTTCACACCAGGGTCCTTGGACTTTACATGGCCTGTACTTTTTAGCTGATGAGCTTCAGGGATGCTCCTCCTTTGAATTTAATCTCTATGCATGTCACAAAATACCATTAGCTTTGCCATGATGTTTATTACTATCAGCCACTGCAAGTCATAAATCACTGAAAATATCTCTGTGGTAACTTGTTCTAGGAAACTTCCCACCCTCACCAGCCCAGAATGTGAATCCAGTCCCTAGGATATATGTGGACTACACGCTGATCCACTAGGGCACACCTCTGCATGACCCTTAAGCACAGAATTGCAGAGCAATGGGAGTCATATCTAAATCAAGGCTGAATGGTTCCTTCATGTTGTAGTTTAAGAAGTGTCCTAGAACAGTTATGTGTAAGGTTATTCCACACTTCCCTCAACAGTGAAGATGTGAAGTACTGCAAATAAAGTACAGTGGTAGGCTGAAAATGACCACCCAAAGATGTCAGGTCTTAATCCTTGAAATCTTTAAGTGTTATCTGATATGGCAAAGTTTTGTTGATATTATTAAAAATCTTGGAATAGGAAGATTATACCAAATAATTAGGTTGAACCCTAAATGCTATCACATTATTATCACAAATGTTAGCACATGTCCTCCGGAGAGAGAGGCAGAGGGCGCTTAGACAGATACACAGAGGCGCTGACAATGCAAAGACAGACACAGAGTGAAGTGATGCAAGGCAAACCAAGTAAGGCCCAGAGACACCAGAATCTGGAAGAAGCGATGAGTAAATTTTTCCTTAGAGCCTCCAGATGGAGTGTAGCCCTGTCAACACCTTGATTTTGGACTGATTTTGGACGTCTGGCCTCCAGAACTGAGAGACTAAATTTCTGTTGTTTTAAGACAGCAGGTTTATGGTAATTTGGTTCAGCAGTCACAGTACTAATCCTCTGGATTCTGTTTCACAGCATTTTCCTGAGCAGCTACTCTTGTTAATTATTACTTTGGAACTGAGAAGGGGTGTATGAGTATGTGAAGATAAACATGACTTTAACCATTTATGTAGGAACTTATCAGGCTCTTGAACATCTTTAGCTATGGAAAGTAAAGAATACCACCCAAGTTTCTGTAGAAACTGTAGACATAATAAGCATGACATAGTCTTCCAGGTCCTACTAGCCAATCCTAGTGAAAATTTTCCATTCCTTCTGTTCTTATCATCATGTTTTAAAACTCTGCAATGTCTCATCTCCTCAAGTCTTTCTACTATTTGGACCATACTTATCTCTCTGTCTTCATTGCTTATCACTCTTTTTTCTAATTATATTCAGGTGAACTTTCCTGAGCTATGCTCAGTTCCTCCAACACGCCACCCACTGTCTAACCACAGATCCTTCACAATCTCTGCTGGGACACTTCTGTTTTGTCTCCCTGACTTCTAAGCAGATTACATGCCCAAATTTGTGTTTTCATAAATACCTTATACATCTTGTATTGTTATCTTTATTATTTTTATTCCCATTAGTGATCTAATTTTTCTCCATTGACATCAATCTCTGTAAAGACAGAGTATGGTCATCTTATTGATTACTGCACCCTTAATGCCTACCATTGTAAGTGCCTGGCTTGCAAAAGAGCTATCAAATAAACATTTATTGGTAAATGGATGACTGAATGAGTGAATGGTCAAAATATGATTCAGTCATTTCAAGTCACCATGGTTTCATTTTAACCTTAGGCACCTAGACCTGAGCCTTATAAATGCTTCATTGCTATAAAAGAAAAAAAAGCCCTGTTTTCCATATTCAAATTTGCTTCACTCTATCAGCTATATTTATTATTCAGGGTGAGTGATCTATGACAAGTATATGGATAACTTTTGCTTATGTGGCCCCACTCAACAGTGAAGCAGGTTGATTATGATTCTACACAAAATGAGATTTATGTAAATGTCACAAATACCTAAGATGTATCACTGCCTGTTTTAGAGACCATTTCTAAGGCGATGTTGCTTTGATTGCATTATCTCCACAAGATCTTCAGGGAGCACAAAGGGTGACTTAGGTGCTGTGCATTCCACATATCAACCCACTGTTGGACTTAATGCCAATTTGATAGTCATCAAAATTTGCTATCCTCAAATGCCAACTCTTAGGATCTTCTGGAATTAGTTAGTGACCATAATTCATTTCTAGTGGAAAAGGCTGTGTGCAATAGCCAGCTGTCTTAGCAGGAAGGAAAATGATTTGTTTTTTCAAATTGGCTTTAAAAAATGTATACGCTGCCAGACGGCCTCTGGGCATGTGTATGAAACATCAAAAACAGATACAACAATACACACGGAAAAGAAATACACTCCCGAAGCAGGCTCCCCTTGAGGTAGCCAAGTGAGCTCTACTGATGGAAATGAATGAGCCATAGAAACATCACTCTTCTCTTCTATAAATGACTTTCCTCTGTGAACTATAAGGAGAAGGGGGTGATACTACACTAGAGTAGTCTATGAATTAAGAAGAAAACGATTAGTGCTGCACCTTTCTAGACTGTTTCACTCTTTTAAAGTGTCTATTATGCTTTAGAAAAATATTGCATGTCACAACTATCATTTATTTTTGACTCCACAAAGCAAAATCTGCAAGCTCTCTTAAAATTTAGAGATGCATATTCATTTAACATTTTGCTGCAGAAACTCTTTTTTAAAAGTCTAACTTGTGGCTTCTTTATACAAATATATTCTTATTTACTCTTTTGCTCCTGAGGAATCTAAAATTCATATTTAATGTTCTGATTAATGATCATAAACAATGCTTTTAAGATTTTTTTTGTTACCTGTGTATAATCAATCCATCTAGTTACCAGTAATGGCAAATGTCACATATCTCAATGGTCTCTTTGGGACTTTTAATCTGTTTGCTTTTATAAAGAAGGTGATTTTATTTTTACATTAAGGAAGCATTAACATCATTAAATGGGTTCCCACTTTATGATAACTGCGAATGTCACATTGATCCAGAAAGATAAGAAAATGTGCTCATCTTTGGAACAAATATCCAAGGCATGAGCAGGCAACCCACACTATTTGCATTAAAAAACAAATTGTATAAATGCAGAAGATTGATGTACCATCTGTTCATGTCCTTCACTTTTCTGGCTCTTCCGTGTTGAGATATTTTTATGGAATAGTTACGTTTATTATTTTGAAAATGAGCCACAGGTTAAAGAAGTTTACGATGAGTAATATAACTCAAAGCTACTCGCTTACTATATTCCAGGTATTAAAGCTTGCATGATGTTACATTTCATACTATCAAATACATCACTTTATTGCCTATGTTGTCTGATGTTCAGATCAAGATAAAATGTATACAAAGCTATAAAGCATGTTTAGGACCAAATCCAAAATATCTCAGTAAGCCTCTTGGGAAAAAAGAAGAAAAAAATCCTTTAAAAATTAATGACTTATAAACCATTGGCAACAGACATCAACTTGTTCTGTCATTCCTAAGGAAAACAAAGGAGTAAATAAATATCTTTTTGGGTACACTGAATTTTGAAACATCTACTAAGGACTACTTCCTTTTTTCAATTTATCACATAAATAGCTACTAGCATACCTTCTAACAAGAAATTTCACTTGTCTTCTGTTACTTCTTTACTCATGATACCGACAATATTTACTACCTTTTTGAAGTTGAAGATGAACTCGCAATCAGAGTTATCCTGTATAAAATGAAAGATTCTATTGAGTATATCACATTTTTAATAACAGGACATCTAGGGTCATATATATATATTATATATATACACATACATATACACATGCACACAATTATATGTATGTTCATGTATACATATACATATTTATACATATATGCATATGTATGTATATATCTACACATATAGAGAGAGAGAGAATACACAATTGTATAGAATGAAGCTTTACTACAATAATCGCCCTCTGGTGGCAACAGCCTTGACACTCTAGATCAAAATCTTTCTATGATAGCTCTCCAAATTGCACATCTCATTTTTCTGTGAAAATTCTACATCATGTAATTTCATATGGTCAAATACCATTTTATTGACAAACATTTGTGCATACGAATAAGTTTCTATGACTATGTCCCCCGACCCCCCAGAGCCTAACCATATGCTTCTGTCATCCTGGTTTTGATTTAAAAAAAGGATGACCAAAATAAAATATTGAAGGGCTTTTCCTGATTTCTGACCAATTTTGAAACATTTTTGACATTAAAATAAAAAAAAATGAATTTTGCGACATCATACTCTCTGTATATGTTCTGAAGGCTACTGATTTCCTACGTCCCAAACTATAAAGAGGTGCTATAGTTGGAAGAGGTACATGGTGACAGTAGTAATAGAGATTCCTATTTCATTCTCTCCTCACTAAACCTGTGAAATATTTTTCTGGAATAACTTACCACATCATCAATAATAAACTTCTCATCAAATTTAATTTTTAGCATCCTTTTCAAAAAATTCTCTATTTTGATTTTTTTTTTTTTTTTTTTTTTTTTTTTTTTTTTTTTTTTTTTTTTTTTTTTTTTTTTTTTTTTTTTTTGCAGGTGATACAAAGGAGTTGCAAATGAAAGAAATGTGGGGAAGGTGGCATGGGGAAGCAGAATATTATCTGCTTAGAACTCAGCCATATAACAGCAGATTTGATCTTGGGAAGACCATATATCCAGGGGGGTCCTCTTTGATGCATCTCGAGTTGGAAGAATCAGAATGCTTCTAAATAAGGGCAGAGGAATCAATGACACCAACTAAAATGTGTGAAGAAAATACACAGAGTAGAAAGACGTGCTCATAGAGAGTTAACTAGAAGGAAAAAATGACTGTAACATAAAGAAAAAGACACTACAGGATATTTTAGAATATCTGAAATAACAGAGGTATATGTTTTCTTGATAATCAAATTGAAAACCATTATGAAAATTTCAATCAAGTACATATTAAAGAAAGAGAAAGGTAACTACTTGATTTTTCCAACGTTTAAATCATTCTCTTAATCCTCAATTTTTCTCAACTACAGTTTTTTTCTTAGAATTGTTTTCATTTAACCTTAGACAATAAACTGGTGTACCCAATGACTTTCAGAAAACAAGGATAATGCTGGAGAACAAGTTGGAAATGAGATATGGAAAACACTAGTAAAATAGAGCCTTCACTCATTTACAAGTGACCTTCACTCATTCATTATAAGTGACCATCATATTGTATATAAAAGAATATAATGCTGTAATATAATCTGTCACAGCATTTTATAAAGGTCAGAGAAAATTCCTATCAATCCATATTTACTCATGAAAGGAATAGAATCCATTCTTAGAAGTAATAATGATTAAAACAATTTTTCAATAGCTAATATTGAAAACATGAAGAAAAAAATACACACATACTTTTCTCATTCTGAAAATCTAAAGGAATATTTGTATTGGAAAACACAGATTGATCAATGACAAAGGCTGGAAGTGACTCTTTTGGCTCATCCTTCCTTATCTATTTGCACAATTCCAAAACAAAAATTCACATTGCTTTTTCTTCTGACTGAAATTGTGTTTATAAAATAATTCCAAATGCATCTCATCTTGGTGAATCCACAATGTCTAGTTCGCAATTGTTCATGTTCACATGAGAAGGCACACACAGGACTTCAGGGACCTATAACATAAAACGGATCTCGACACAGTTTTCTGAGTATACAGGAACACGTTATAATCTTTTCCCTCACCATTCTCTAAATCACAGTTGTGCATTTTTATTTTATGTCAAACACACTAAAATCTCAGTTTATTGAACTTGCATTCTGTTCTCTTTATTTCTTTCAGAAGTAGTATTGGCTCTTTTCTCTCATGTTTTATTTAAAAATATTAGTGTACAGCTGCAAAATACAGCTAGTATCCTATACGAGTTGAATGTTATAGCTTTCTTAGTACACTATTCTATTCTTGATGTGTAGTCTCTTAAATCATGTGCATTTTTTAAAAAGCACTGTTAGAGATCTATATGTTTTAAAAGATGTTTGAGGATTTCATTGCCTGCTATAGTACATTGTACTGCAGTACATTATTGTGCATTATTCTTTTTTCACACTAGTTTCAAAAAATGATCTACTGAGAATTTTTAGAAACTATTATTTTTCTTGATCAGAAGGAACTAACAGGAATTTAGTCAGATTTTGTATCGTGAGTTCTAAGGTTATTTAATCCATGTGACAATTAAAAGGTGAGACAATATACATTCAAACTATGGTAGAAATGCTGTATTAAGTCTTAAGGTAAGAAAGAATGCCTTCAATTTATTAGAAAACTCTTCCATAAAAAAGCTGGCATATCTCTTCTTTCAGGTAAATGTCCAGTAATGTAGCTGAATTTTATCAACATAAAAGTTCCAAAGAAATACTACAATGTGTCTTCAGAAAAAAAAAAGTCACTAGTACTTCCTGTTTTCTGTATTCTTTTCTGGATGTTACAGTTAAGCTTTGTTGAGATAATGCCAGGATCTCATATTCCTTTAAATTTCTTTTCTCTTAAGAGAAACTGTTTATTTTAACCAAGATACAGAGCATGATACCTACTTTACTAAGTATTTACGATCTAAGGTTTGCTTTAAGCGAGTAAAGCTTAGATTATGAAAATTATTCCTAAGTTTTTTTCTTTGTTGTTATGCCATCAACGATGTTCATCTATTCATTCTTTATTTTTAGAAAGGAATATTAAGACACAAATCAATTGATATAACTGAAGAGAACACTAAAAATAAGTAATAGCAAGTTTGATACATATTTTATATATGCATCAGAACGTGTTATGTTTTTAAGTTTCCTAATAAGAAAATTTTAATATACATGAGCTATAGGCAGTACGATAAGTAAAAATGTAGTCAGCTAAGTCTATTCACACTACGCTTTGGGGTTACTCGTCATCTAAGATGCATCATGATACGAAATGCCTTAGAAAACTGTATGCCCACAAGTTCTTAAGAAGGTGTTTTGAGGAAAGAATGACACCACACCACTTTATGCGAAGCAGTTGGTTTCACAGTAACAACATAAAGCCTTCCTACCACAAGGGTCTGTGTACCAGGCTGTGCTCAGAATGGTCAAATAACTTTCTCCAACAACGAGGGAAATGATTTGTTTTAATTGACAATTAAAACAGAGACTGTAGAAATCCACACAGTGACTACCAAATTAAGTGTGTATGGAGATGGCAGGGCAGAAGTCTGCGTGTTTCAGTTAAAGGACCATAGATAACTTCTTTAGATAAACTTTTTTAACTGAATTGACTGACTGATTCTAGCATCCTGTACAGTAGAACAAGTAACAAAAGGGCTAAATCATGTATGCTTTCCCTTTCCTAGATGCAAAGAATATCTGAAAACATTATTATTTCCTTGTCTTTTCACATGAATTTATATACCAGAAAAGTTTACACAAAATTAAGTGAAATTAAAGTCTTAAGACATGTGGCTTTTTTATTTTTGTGTGATAGAATAAAAGAAGACACATATATATGGATAGCAAAATAGAAATCTCTCATTTATATTTGCATGACATAGTAATATAAATAAATAGGTACAATTTATTTCTTTTGCATACATATTATAAATGGGGCCACACCATTTTAAACACTAGAGATATAAAATTAATACTTCACATTATTTATGGATAATAGAATTTATAGCATTCACAAAATAAAATAAATTCATTGAAAGAAGATGATGAATTCTTTAGGGAGAAATCATGTTCAAAATGGCATGAAATGCTTTCCTAAATGCTTTCCAATGAGATCTATTTAATTTCTTCTCAATCTACTGCTGAACTTTTGTCTTTTTGGGAAAAAAAAAACTTGTAATACACTTGAGTTTGAAGAAAATTAGACTTTTTGACTTTTAATGATTGAAAAACCTTTCAGAGTACAGTCTTTGTTTATGTTACACATAAAACATATCTCTTATTTTGTATTTGACCTTGCACTTTTTTGCACTGTTCTTCCACACTGCTACCACACATGAAACCCTAGCTTATGAGCCGTTATTCTCTGCACATATTTCCCCTTTTGTAATTACAGAGGTTACCTCCTCCTCTTACTGATTAAGCAACAAAGTTATGCTCAGAGTTATATAGAATATAAAATTAGATATTGTCCCTGCCCAGTGGGCTCACAGTATCTCAAAATTTGCTGTAAAATATGTCTACATATTGTATAACAGATGTACTTCAAGTGCTAAATGTCTGGAGATAAATCTATTATTGACTTCATCCTCTCAACCTTTCCAATTTCCTTTATCATTTGTCAGCTCTCTTTATGTACATGCCCAGGCAGATTGGTAACTGCAGATCGTGTCCTTTATGTTTTAAGTGGCGCCACTACCCAAACGAAGCATGACAGATTTTGATCCTGTGCTTTGGAGCACTAATAACGTTCTTGACCCCAACCCACGAACATGTGCGCTCCTGTAGCCATAACAATTCTCAGGAACATTCTAAAACACACTTTAAAGAGCATCAGTATTTCATCTACTGAGCTGGAAAATTCAGGATTCTGGACATTTTTAAGTATTTTATAACTGGTCTTGAAAAATAGCCCTCTTTCTTCTGGGCTGGAGGAACAATTATTTAGTTGACAACTGGAATACTAGAAATGACACAGGTAACTTTTTTTATCATGTATTTTAACACAATTCTATAGTAGTTTTCATTTTTTTACATTTGTGGAATGTACATCAAAACTGGCAATTTTACAGTTTGAATACATAGGTGATAGAATTTATGCACTGAAATATACCAAAGAATTGCTTTCTTGATATTTCTGTGATACTGTAATTAAAGCATTATTGTCTTTGTAAGATCTATGTAGAATTCTTAATTTATAAGAACTTAGTTTTATAACAGCACAAATGTTAAAATCCAATCATTATTTCTGCTCCTACCTTCAAATCTGTGGCTCAATATCACAGTTTAAAATTCTCTCAGACTTAAAAGTTGAAATGTGAGTTTTCCGCCTACCTCAACACAACTTTTGCCATTTTTTAATAAAATTTTGCTTCTTATCTTAAAAATAAAGCAAGGAAAGATATAAAAATAAAATATCCCCTTACTCCCTTCCCTTTTTTTTTGTTTATTTCTGAGTCTTTTCTTCATTTCAAATGAGTTTTTTAAACACATTTGGCAGTCAGTACCCCTAATCATTCAAAGAGTTATATGACAAGGGGGAGCTGGCTAGATACCATCGGTTCTTTTAAAATGTATTAGTCTTTAACCACCTGTCTTCTCCCTTGAAATTTCAAGAGGAAAAAAAAATATCTTGATGAGGAAGTCATCTTAATGATTCTATAATGGAGCTTTGGGATAAATACATTAGCATATCTCATGACTGAAGACATTGTTAACATGATAGAAATGAGTTCATATGCTTGAAGTTTGTCTTTTGGTAAAAATCATTCATTTTACCACAATGGAAGTATATAGGACAAATAAAATTATCAACAAATATGAATCTTTTCTATTGCTGGCTGTGTCTTTATGGCCCAAAGTGAAACTGTATTTTGGTTTCCATGTTAGCTATCTGTTTTTGTCCCCAGGGTAAAGAGAATCTCATTGTAGTCACACTATTGCCAATAATTTCTTGTATGTTCATTGACTTTCCACTTCATAAAATATGGTTTGGTCATTAATGCACTAGTACCTGGTGATCTATTTTCTGTATCCTCAGTCTGGCTACACCATGTAATGTAAATACATGCTGATCCACTGACTTAATGATTTTAACTGACGGGCGAGCTGTCGAATCCTTTAAATCTAGAAGACAATTTATATTGTGAAACTAATGTGCATCTTGCAAAGACATTGATAAATCTTGATCAGGGTGACCTGAAGCTATTTCCTTATAAAAGTACACAGCTTCTCGGGAAATAGAAACATTTTTGTATAATATTTTCTAACATTTCATTAAGATTCTAAAATCTCAGAATTGTTTTGCGGGGGAAGAGTGGTGTTTTCTCTTTCAGAAATTTTGACATGTAGGAAGGTTCTGACAGTGGAATCGAGGTGGCAATAACATTGAGCATTGTAATGGGAGAGAAATAGCAAGCACTCCTGTCTGCTTCCTTGCCCATGGTAGCAATCATAGGCTGAGGAAAGAAGATGTAAAGCAAAGAAAGGAAAAAAACAATAGGATATAATGTGCTGATTAGGGACATTAAAGAAGGAAAAGTTGGAAAATACAGAAGTAAAAACCTAATTTTTATTGAGTCATTAGTTAATAAACAATCATATTCTGAGAAATCACAGAAATTACTCTGTGGCAATCAGATTTCATTCATTTAATAAATGTTAAGTGTGATCTAGGAAATGGACATTATATTGGGCCTGAGGGATGATATTGCCAATAAAAACCATATGTGATCTCTTGTGCATATTTTACAGACTTGTGAACAAGACAGGTATCAAATAGTATCACAACTTCAAGGCAGATAACAAGCAGTTGGTCTTGTTTGCAAGTCCCTTTCAGGACTGGAAGAATAAACACAAGTTTACATTATCATTTCCTTAGTCTTAAAAGACAGAAATAATATAACTTGCATATAAATAACAAAGTTATGATATAGTTTTATAATTATTAAGTTTAGTAAGAGGAAATTAAAGACTTGATGTGTACCTGAATTACTGTTCTTTCATAACCTATGCTATTCAGATATCACAATGTAATTCTCGCAGGCAGTAGTTTTATTACATATCTATAAACTTCAGTTTTCAGTTTAAAATCTCAGATGTTTCCATTTGCATTTAGCTAAAAATTGGCAAGAATATTATCATTTCGGATCCAATTTTTTTAATGGAAAACTAATTTTGATTTATGGAGTGGCAAAAATATAAACATTTTAGATAAATCTTTTGCCAATTTCTAGATTAAAAAATGGTTTTAACTGTTAACTTTGGCCTTTTGAAGGATTATTTTTAACTGAACATGTCAATGTATTTACCCTATAATGTTCTTCTGTATAAAATCACAGTGTTACCTTGTTCTGTATCACAGGGTGTGATCCTTTTATGAGACATTAGCACTTATCTCCTGCACAGGAATAATCACTATCTGATGAAGCCAAAGTCTTCATGTTATCACCATGTTTTAGGCAAGTATGCAGCAATTATTAGCACATTGTCTGGATACTGAACTTTTAAAATGCAATATCTTTCTTTACAGCATGTATAAAACAAAACAAAAAGACTAGTGGAAATACTCATGATTATCAGTGTTAGCATTAGTAGTACAATTGTAGGTGGTCTGGAGATGAAGTAAGATAGAAGTTTACAGAGAAAAAAAATTCTGAGCATATTCCTATGGGAAATCAATGATAAGAAAGTTTAGAACAGTCGAGTCTTCTGAGGTTTCATAGGAAGACTAATTTGACTATTTCTATATCTTTGATTTATAATTCTGTCTTTTCCTTTTTAGAACTTAATGTCACTAAGCAAACAAACATCAATCTGAAAATAGCCTGCTGTTGTTGATAAGTAAATTGTTAGAATTTCTCCTGATTTTTGATAGCAACCTGGTCATTTCTTTTTAAGGCATTTATCACCTTTTATAACTAGGGCTTGATTTATTTGTCTTTTCTTAATTATATAATATTTATCTATGTAATATTTAATAATTATATAATATTTTGAAAAGTACTACAGCATGACAGCAAACCCTCTTCAGTCTTAGAAGTCAGTTTAGTAAACCTGTTTTAAATTATTTTAGTACTCAGTGCCAAGTATCAGTAATTTTCAATTATTCCCAAGAATAATACATTTTGGATTTATTGTTTAAATTAAACATGAAGAAGGACATTTCTCAAGACCTCCAAAATTTCAGTTATATTTTTCACTTGTTCAAAATGTACACATATGTACATACATATACATGTATATGTACATAGGTTCACGCAATTATATGTAATTTTAAAATTCAGTCATGTTAAAATAATTGCAGTGTGTAGATACACACATTTTTAATTTGTTATATATTTTAAATTATGTGAATGTACATCTGCAAATATGCAAATTTTAACAAATGAAAAGTCAAATATTTTATTTTAAACATTATTAAAATTATAAGGTTTGTGGCAACTTTTCCCTAGCTTTGTTGCAATATAGTTTACGGACAACAAAATTCAACAAATGCAATGTACATTTTTACAACTTTGAGAAATGTAATCAGTTTTGTGACCATGACAACAATCTGATATAGATCATTTCCATATCTCCTGTTTCTTTTTGCCCACTTGCTTTCCATCAATTATTTTAAAAAACAATTTTACTTAATTTTAAGTTATAACTGGCACATGACATTAGTTTCAGGTATACAGCGTAGTGACTTGATGTCTGCACGCATTGTGAAATGATCGTCACAGTAAGTCTAGTTAATATTGATCACCCCACATAGTTATAAAATCTGTCACTGTATTTTGCCTTTTCGAGGGTTTTGATTTTGTTCACTCTTTTAAAAAAATGCTTATCTCCTTTCAAAGACTGTAAGCTCCCTGAGATCAGGGACTGGGTTAGTTCTATAGGAGATCTGAGAATTAAGAGGAAAAACGTGGTTTTGTGCAAATGATACTTTTCTGCAACAAACTGGAAAGAAACAGAAGAAAACACCAAGTAGATAAGTGTGAGTCTTGGGTCTCTCTTAGTTCCTTGAGACAAAACCTGGCAGTCATGATAATTAAGCTGAATAGGCTGAACAGGTGCTGTCATATTGTACAAAGACACTGCCTGTCACTCCTGTATTCCCTGCCGTGTCACCCTGAAACACTGTTCAAACTACCCCAGGTGTGAGCCTCTAACCTTATATGCTTGAATAGAAATTTTGTGATTCACATACAACTTACATATAAAATTCACATATACCTGTGTTCCAATACTCACAAATCAACTAACATCCACTGCCTTCCTACATGCAGGGATGCACTGCAATGACCTCTGACTGGTCCAAGTACTGGGCACTGGTCTATCAGCCTCATGACTCGGCCCAGGAGGTACAGAACAAGACAAGGCTAACCAGGATTTCCCTCAACCCATTGGATCCATCACTGTGAATTCCAGGCACAACATAAATTTTTTGCATAGTAGCTATTCAATAATGATCTATTGAATGAGAAGATGGAAGCCTCTCTTCTCCCATCTGTAACATGGACCTAAATCACAGTATCTACCTCTTAATTGAAAATGTATATATAACACTGAACATGATGCCTGGACATGGTAAGCACAGACAAAAAAATGTCTATTGCTATGATTACTTGAGCAATCCTGTTACTTAGAAGTCTAGAATAATTACTCTGGTGATCCAGGAGGATCTTTGTAATGTCCCCATTTTCAGTTTTTCTTGGACTCAACTACCTCAGCTAACTGAATGGCTATACAAACACACACACACACACACACACACACACACACACACACACACACACACACAACTCCACAACAATAACTATGCCCCGGTAGAGCAGCAGTTTGGCCAGTCGTCTCCAGCCAGTGCAGTCCACACATATCCCAAGGATTCTTGTTCATGTTCCAGGGCCAGTGATGAGCAGCCAAATAAATAAAAATGCTTCTTCCTCCTCTGTCTACCTGCCTTCCTGCCTATGCTCACTTTCATTCCTGTCTACACCTTTCTTAAAAAAAAGTATATATATGCACACATATACACGCATATATGTGTATACTCACACAGAGTGGATTGACACATGACTAAGGAGTTTTGTGACTCACTGGCTTTAATGAAATCTGCATGTCAATTGGTACTTCTATATGCCATACACATTCAATAGATTTTCACTGAGAGTAAAGCTCTTGTGAAATAAGAGTGAGTGTGTGTGTGTTCTCGTGCATGTATCCGCATGCACACACATGCATGAGGGTGTGAACACGCACACACACAAACGTTGCCAATGTATTATTGTACCCGAATCTTTGGCGTAGTAGGATTGTATATAATGTGCTTAGTAGTGATTTTTAAACCTTGAGGATTCATTATTTAATGTTGGTGGCACCTGATTCAGTCACAGCTCCATATTTTTTAGCTGTTTTTACTCTTCTAATGCACATCTACTAAGTGCTGCAGCTTTCAACTCTGTCCCACGGAGAGCCAGAGTGCCAAATGTGAAATCTGATCTTTATACGTTTTAAATTAGAAAGAACATTAACAGCTAGCTATCTAACCCAATGCCATAATTATTCAGATGAGAGAGGAGTGCATTGCCCTGGAAGGTAAGGCAGGGGGTGGAAACTGCAGGGCCTGTCTACTTTTCCTACTCTGCATTCCCTTTCATTTTCTCTTCAGCTGGTGGAGATTAAACCTCCCCCCACAAACTGCAATATGATTGAGCAACTAATTTTTTTAATTGGAGGATTTATTTTCTTTTTAACATAACAAATATGCAACTTAGAGAACATAATCTATATAACTTCTGCCTTCTGCCACATGCATTAGCATCCTCTTCTTATTACTTGAATCTATGTAGCTATCTGCTAACTTCATCAGATTCAGGAAAAAAGAAAAGAGAAACAAAATTTTTATGCACAAGTCCCTCACAAATATTCAGATAAAATCAAACCAAAGAAAATGGGAAAATGAAGGAGAAAAGAGATCCAGTATTAAACTGAATTTCCTCCCTGACTGCTCTCTAGCTTTTCTTTCAATTTTTTTAAGTGTGGTAATCTCACATGTTAAAAATACAAAAAAACTAAAAAGCATAAAACTTGCTATAAAGAGTTTGGGTTCCCATTTATCTTTAACTAAACTTATTTTAGTGACATGGCAGGAACTCCAACTGATAATTCTGATTCATAACCAATTGGCCTAAGACTCTGTCAAATAAGTTCTAAAAGCCATTCAGTCAGGAGTATCTTCTAGAACATTATCCTGGGTAAGCCAAATAATTCAACCTTGCATTAATAATTGTGTTAATAGTAATAATTATGTAGTAATAATACACATATAATCATCAATAAAACATAATTTAAATATAATATACATTCTATTATATTTTGCTTTTAACTCTTCAATAGAAAATTTGTGCATGTAAAAACAATGCAAAGATACATTTTATATATCAGAAAGAAATAGGCCTGCAGTTGAACGGGGCTGTGGAGTTGGAAGATAGGAATTAAAAGCATAATATTCAGGTGAAATAAAAAAGAAAAATCTAGAAATAAAATTGGCAATTTAAAAATCAGGAAGAGACACAGTGTAGTGGGATTTGTTTCTGGAACTTCACAGGACTATGAAAAGATAAGTGAGATAGGTAATTTCACAATGAAAATAGCATTGGAAATATTACTTTATCTTAATAAAAATGTTTAATTGCAAAAATGAGACATGTACATGCTTTTTTTTAAAAAAAAAAAGTACAAATAGATAAGCTGCATAATGAAAAGTGCCTATTCACATCAACTCCTAATTCCACTGCCCAGAATCAGTCACTAGTGCATCCTCACTCTTTTCTCTGCCTTCTGAATGTTCTCTAGTGCCGACTAAGGGCACATCACAAATATGTGAGATAATATTATAGTTTCAAAATGATTCCCATGAAAGCAGACTGATTCCTTCAAGCCCTTTTAGGAAACCTATACATTTTTCACATTTCTAGGACATCGTTTCACAAACCTACACTAAAAATCTTCCAAAATTGAACATATTGGAGGCAATCAGCCAAAAATCAAGACTACACCATGTTAAGCATTAAGAGCCAAGAAGAGTGACTAGATGTCATGTGCAGAGCTGTGAAAACCCAGCCCATCCTGACAGAAAATAGATTTACTGTAGACGGTGCACTGTAAATGGCAGCATGTGCAGCGAGCAATCACATAAGCTAAAAGAAACTCTGTGACAAGCCACATCACAAGCTCCAGAGGGCTGAGATGCAGATGAACTTTCTGGCTACTTTATCTTCTCACAAACTGTCTTTTGGGTGCACTGCGGTGGATCAACGAACATGTACATTTTTCAGCATGTTGGTGGGTCTATGAGTCGGAGTACACAAATCTGGGTGAAGTGCACTTGTTTTGTTCATTCATCTCTCTCTCAGCTTGTGTTCTGGGTCAGACACAAAGCATTTTGCACTCTGAGGAAAGAGCAGCATCCAATGGAGTAAACATGCTTTAGTATTATATAACAGCTACTTAGAAGACCAGTACTACTGACACTTTTGCTCTGTTAGTTCTGAAAGTAAAGAAAATTAATCATAGGGAGACCACCTGGTCTTAGATCTCACACTCCCATAACCCATAACAAAAGGTGATAGAGATATGATCCTGGTAAATGAAATCATTTTAAGCCATTTATTATTTGTGTAAAATACAAAAGAGGTAAATAGCATTAAAGTTATTTGCTTGTTCTATCATTATAAATTATTTAGCACAAAGCCAAGAGCTCCTGGCACTCCAAAACATTAAAGACCTTCTTTTACATTTTTTTTTTTTAAGGAAAGGTGAAAGCAGGAATGAAAGTGAGTAAGCAAGCAGGCAGGAAGAGAGAGGAGGAAGCAGCTTTTTATTTTTTAATTTTTATTTATTTGTTTATCCTGGGTTTTCCTCTGGCCCTGGGTTATGAACCCACATCCCTGGGATGCACGTGGAGTACTACTGGTGGATTTAACCACTGAGTCACTGGGGCATGCTTAAAGACTTCTAAAATTGGTTGGTGTACATTTCTTACTCCCTTAATAAAAGATGCCATTTGAACAGTATTTTCAACTTGAGATTTAAGTAATAAAAAACTTTACATATAATCATTATGAATGGCTGCTGTCACGGTTTAATGTTATTAACAAACTTTCTAAATATTCCAAATTTACTGTTATTATATAATATTAATTAGATGGTAAATTGTAATTAATTATGTCTACTACCAAACATTATGCATATTGTACATTATACATTTTATTGCATTCACACATTGTGCATATTATACATTATGCAATGTGTGCATATATTTGACATTATAGAAATAAAGATATATCTGTATAACTATGAAACAATAACAATATATCCACCTCTTAAACCTATTAATTTAATGCCCACAAATCCTTTCTTAAAATCAAAATCATTTAAGCAGGGTTGGAAAACTTGGTATAATTAATTATAGTGACATCTCGATTTAAACACTTCACTTGAAAGCTTTGAAGTGCAGCATCTCATACATAGGGAATAATTTTTATCACCAGTTATTGAATATTCCATGCAGAAATTTGTTTGTGTTTTAGTATGAACAAAGGCAATATTTTTAAGGAAACGTAAGATTGTTTTCCTACATTTGTGTGTAATTATACATAGCAAGTCACCAAGTACTGTTATAACTTTATTGTGTGGCAGCCTTCAAGAAAAACAGTATTTATTGTGAAAGATGATTGCAGTTTCAATAGTTGTCCTCTCTTATTACTTAGAAAAAAACACATATTTAGCCAGATACCATACACACTAACTTTAGATCACTTGGAAATGCTTCAGCCAGCTTTTTTTCATGTTCTTTATATTTAAAATAAATCCCAAATAAGCTATAATTCACTCGACATGCTGAGCAATAGCTATACATATCTTAATAGACATGTTTACAATCACAAAGCTATTATCAATCATATTTTGAAAGGCAGAGTACTAAAATAGTGTAAGAAAAAAAATTCTTTATTTTATCTGAAAACAAAAGTTGCTGGGAACCAGAAGGTGGTTGGGGAGAAGAAACCTAACAAGAATTAGTTCTTGGAGAGAAATAGCTTTCCTAGTAGCTGTATTATAATGAAATCCAAATTACATATATAATAGCATTTCTTAATAACAAGATAATGACACTACAGATCATTATGTATTTCAAACTGAAAATGTAAAATGAATGAACTTTATTTCATCAGGAGATTATAAGCCTACCTTTTCCTAATCCACCAAGGAAAAACATTTCCAGGTAAAAAGTAAAGGACAACTGCTCTGTCTCCCATTGAACAAGTGTATTTTCACAGTTCATCAAAGCTATATCTTGAAGGACCAGGGAAATGGCATGTGCTTTATACAACACAGATACATACTCACCATTTCTTTCTTATTCTGATCCATATAAATGTGAATAGTTCTGACCCACCATATCAAATGTCTTGGAAATAATTTAGTTATTTAGCTACTATTTTCTTTATAATTATGCTATATGATGTATATTTCTTCAAAATATCTGTTTAGAAGTTCAAGTCTGTTATTTTGCTAATACATTCCTTTATCCATTTACTTCTTTCATAAATCAGAACTCAGAGAAGTTTCTTTGGGGTAGATGAATGTAACCTATTTTTGCTTTTATTTATAAAGACAATCTTCTTTGTAGTAAATTCATCTGTCTCTCAAACTGTCATCGGAAAACAGAAACAGGAGTTAAGCCCAGTGCAACATAGTTCATGGTTTTAACACCTTTTGTGTAAGAAGTCAAAAAATTGATCAGCTATAATTTCATGGTGTGGATCCAGAAGTGAAAGGGAGTGGAGTTGAGGAGCCAAAGTTTTCCAATTTCCCCAGGCAAAAGAAACTCCACAACCAGACAGAGGACCATTGCCTGCCTTTGATTTCATTCCATTCCATGGCATTTCTAACATCTGACACTTTCTACAGCTAGTTTGAGCTCAGCTCACCTTCCATCCAGTTTTGTTTGTTAGTTTTTAATGCTCTACCAAAAAACAAAGTCACAAAATCATTGGCACATAATACAAGGGCACGATTTTCATTAGACCCATGTGCCCTCCATGATTCCTGTAACTTTGAGACACAAGAATTTTCTTAATGTTTCTTCTTGCTAACAACCTTATTTCAGTCCATATGGTTCAGCAATTCATCTACTGGGTCCCTTTTCTAGTCTACGATGCTTGATGTTTTATGTATTCTTCTCCAAATGTGAATTTTGAGATATGGCCTGGAAATTCCAAATTTTGCCATTGATATCGAAATAAAGGTTATATCATGTGAAGGAAGCTATTTTCTTTCCACTGGAAGAGGAAAATGCTAACACTGGTTGTGTTCTTATTCTATGTCATACATTAAGCAGGTGACAAGGAGATCTTATCTCCTCAAAAATTCTCCACATCATATGACATATAGATATTATTATCTTCATGACATAGATGTAGAAATAGAGGTGCAGAGAGGTAAAGTAATTTGTCTAAGATCAGAAGTGTATGTGAAAGCAAATTTGTCCTTCACCATGCTGGATCCCTGGTTTTCAATAAACAGATCTAGTTGTCCTTTTGATTCCATCATCTTAATGAGAAAACGACAATTAATCGAAAGAAAGGAAACAGATGATATTTATTTTATAACACACTCTACCAAAGATTTTCAAGTTTTATTTCCTAAATTTTGTTAAACAGCAGATATACACGTTTTTAAACATCAACTGTAAGTCATAGAGGAGGTTACAAAGAGCACAATGGGAAGAAAAATAATCTTTTGTAATCTAGACTATATAAATTTTACAAGGAAAATACATTCCTATTTCTTCCCTGGCAATCTCTAATGAGGGGGATTTTAAGCTTACTCTCTACCTTATTACTGCTTTCAACCTCTGTTAAAAAAATCAAAATACAGACAAATGCAGGATACTCTTAAAGACAGAATTATATTACTTTAATATAATTTTTAAATGTATTATTATAATTTGGAGGTTAGCTCCCAAGAATTATGATCATAATATTTAATTAGGTTTTAGTTTTTTCTAGGGACTACGATAATATGGGAAAGAATTTTCCCAAGGTTAAGAAAAAGCATGCTACAAAGTACAGAAATGAGTATCACAGAGCCCAACATAAATATTTATAACCTGTAATAAATATCTTAAAAAATGAAATCTTTAAGAAAAATTTGAACAACTTTATTGAAAATTTTATCAGTTGATCACATGGATTTATATTATCCAGTATGGCTCATAGAACAGAGTAGATACTCTAGTAAATATTTGTTGAAGCAAAAATGGAAAAAGAAAGAAGGGAAGAAAGGATAGGAGGAAGAAAGAAAGAAGTGGTGGAATTTAAAATTGATATTTAAAATACTGTATTTTCTACTTTTCTAATTTAAATTCATTTCTAAAGGAATTCTATTTCCTTGCTTCCACTGAGAAATCCACAAAACAGTAATGTAGAATTTCTTTGTATTAAAAATAATTCCTTCACTTTTTACTAAGGAGTTACAGACCAGCATTTGTGGAGAAATACAGTGAAGTAATTGAATAAAATCCACAAATGTACTTTGAATATCTAAAACCAGTGCTCTGAAAGAGACAAATAGATGAAGTATATATTTATCCTCAAGGAGAATGAAATTTGGAAGTAGAATTGAGTCAGCCACAAAACTGACCATCAGAAAAATACCACTTATGATTTTCCCTGACAATAGTATGAAAGCAGTGTGTACACTAATCTAGACATAGTGTACTGAACAGAGAGCCAGAGAAACCAGCATTATAGAAAATTCACTGGATGACCTCAGACCTTCAGTTTTTCAGTCTCTCCATTTGTAATATTCTGTCTGGAATATACATACTATATACCCTAATTTTTATGGACAGATAAAGCTGAACAAATGTGCACCAAAGCAGTCTGATCTCTTACAAGGAAAGTTATTACTCATGTCAAACATTAGCATAAATATGTAGCCCTTTCAAAGGCATTCCAGGTACTCACGAAATTCAGGTTCAGTTTAGAAAAGCTCTACGTGTGTGTCAATAGATACTGTAGGAATTGACATATAAAAGTTATCGAGCTCTTTCAAAATTTATTCTGAATGGTTCAAGTGATGTTTCTGATTACAAAATGACTTTTTTTGCTGATAGACATTTCCTACTGTGTTTGTCAAATGGTAGGTTCATGGCTTAATCAGGGACAAAGTTATTAAGGACATAAAACGCCATCTGGATGAAGCTAATAAACATAAAACATAACCTTCAGATACACTGCTGCAGTGGCCAGACTGTGCCAGGCCAGATTACCCTTTGTTTGTGTTTAAATCTGAGCCCTGTTCTAAGCCTTTGACTGTGCTACCATTAGATGTTTCCCCTTGACTCAAATGCAAAGATTCCATGAGGTAAGCACACTGCCTTTGTGCCCCACAGCAGGTACAGATTAAATGCCTCTATGGCTGATCCATCACTTTAAAACTGTTCTTCCACTACGTTCTTCAGAGATTTTCTAAATGGATAATTTCGTTGACTTAGAAAGCAAGACCTCTAAAATTAGAGAGGGAAATATATATTATTCCATACAAATTTCCTTTTAGTAAAGTCCAAAGAAATAAGCATTAATACCAAGAAAACCTACCATTAGTAAGTTCCTTGAAAAACATCATCTTCAATTCAAAAAAGATCATACAAGCACTAAACTTCAGTACCTGTTTGGTTGAAATAGAAAATTAAATATATTTCTATATACATGTGCAATAATATCATCTGAACTTTTTTTTTTCAGGTATGAGACAAATGATTAAAGTTTCCAAAGATCTTTTAAATTGTATATTTTCCAGAATTAATTTTAAAAAGGAATACTATTTTAAACTATCAGGCACAGAAAATAGATTATTGAAGATTATTCCACGAAAGACCATCTACCAAAATCAGCCAGTCATACCCCGGTCACTTGAATGGTGTCTGATTGAGCCTTGTTATTAGGAGAAATATGATCATGATGGACACTGTGGTGAGTCACACAGGTCCATCCTCTTTCAGAAATGAAGAATTTGTGTCGTTAGTTGCTGGGAATGTCCTTGGCAGACAGTCTTCAGCTACCTTCAGGAATTGCCTCAACTGACTGAATCATGTAAGGTCATACACCCTTGCTGAAGCACCCCATATCCAGGTGTATGGGGATAAAAGTCCAGCTCTCTTGACACAACTTAAGTCTGAGTTACTCTCTCATCTACACAATTTCCCTGTGTGGACCTAGGTTTCCACAGAGACTGTATTGCAGCCCTACTCTCCTACTGTCTAATCTTGCTTCCTTTTCTTCCACAGGTGTAGATTCCAAGAGCCCTCCCCAATAAACCTTCCCAAGATGCTTCTCTGCCTCAGGTTCTGCTTCCTAAAGAGACCAACCTACAAGGGTAATCTTTCCAGAGAAGGAAAAGACTGAACTGCACAAGCAGAGTTACCCTTTTCAAACTCTCTTGAAAGAGAGTACACCCAAGTAAGAGATATGTACACTCGCTCTGCATGCGCGCCCCAGATGCTAGTCAGCGCTGGAAGAGTTAAATAGATTTAGTGACTAACAAGTAGGATTATTTTTAAAAGAAAAATCATAAAACACTATGAGCCATGCTATGCAAATTACCCTGAAAGCAATGGCAGTAAAGGCTGACTACTCAGCAACATCAATCCATACCCACAGGCCTCTGCAATTAGTCTACCATGGTGAAATTGCAGTGACAGACACATGTTTCATTCTTCATTTTTGTGTCGCCCCAACATTTGAAAATGTCCTCTCTTCCTAAGTAAGAGGCATTTCATTAGATCTGAATGACAGCTATATGGTAAGAGTTTTAAAGCAAAAATGCAGATTACAAGTGGGAATGCTATGCTAAATGGTGATTAAATTAATTATGAGGTCTTTTTAAAATTTTCAAAGCCACATTATGTTAATATTCCCCAATAGAATCTGATGCTTTTCTTTCAAACACTAACATCATTAGGTAGGATTATGGTAGTGTGTAATGCCATTTGATTATTAATATTTTCCTGACACTCATTTATTTTAGTAATTTCCATCTTTTGTTGATTAAATGAAGTTGATTATACTCATGAAAACACACATTTATGCTAATGAAAGAGATTTCCAGGGATGTATTTTGCTGGTCTACTGGTGACCCTACCTTTCTCTGAAAGCATTTATCTTTTGACATGAATATAAGGAATGTGATGCCATTGTTGAGATGCTGTCCTCTCTCATTGTTATTGATTTTTCTGCTCATCAGATTCTCCCCTGCAAGTCTTTTTCAGAGCTGAGAGGTTTCTTAAGCTTCTTGGTAGGCCCCATAACACTTAAAAAAGAGGCTCAAATATGGATAATACTTGATAGTTATTTTGATTTTTTTTCAATTTTTATGACAGACTTTTTTTTTTTTTCGTGGCTCAGAAACTGAGCAGTTGACTGCAAAACTCATTGATAACATCACTGACTTTCTTTGACACAATGGGCCTCTCTCATTCCTGATAAACTTTTCCTTCTGGGCTTTGGGACTGCTAATCTATTCTAGCTCATGTTCTGCCATGTGCTCACATTTCAGGGCTTCCTTTCCAGCTCTTGTCTTCCCTCCGTTCTCTCACAACACAAGCCAGGCACTCTCCGGGGTGCTGGGGATTCAAAGATTAATAGCCTTCAGTCCCTACTCTCCACATGAGAGCAGTCTTACTCTACAAGGTGAGACACCAACATCCCAATTTACATTGCATTCATTTCACAAGTTGTTTATTGATCATCTACCATGTGCCTCACTTTATTCTCCGGGCAAGGGAAAAATAAGAAAAAAAAAAAATCCTACTCTCATTGAACTTACATTTTTGTGAAGGTGGAGAAAGACAATACACTAAATAGGTAAATTAAATACAAGAGGTATTAGATGATGGTAACGGAGCAGAACATAAAGAACAGACTCTGAAACCGGACTCTATGTTCAAACACAGCTCCGTGCTTCCCACTTTTAGAAATTAAGTACAACTTCTCTACGCCTTAATTTTCCCACCTTCAATATGGGGGTATGCTAGTGTTCCCTGAGTGTTAAGAGGAATTAGATGGATTAATCTTTTGAAAGACTCTACAACTGTATCTGGAGTGGTTAAGTGCATGTGGTGACTACTAAATAAAGGAAAAAAAAGTTGTGAATGTTCCAAAGAAAAATAAAGCCAAGGTAAGGAGAAGAGAAGGTGAGTGGAGGGGTGGGGCTGCCAGGGACAGCCTCCTGGAGAAGATGACCCTGGATTAGGTTTTTAAGAAAATAGGGTGCCCATTTGCAAGAGTGTTTCAGAATGAAGGAGTAGGTGGAATAAAGGTTGTTCAGTAGGAGCTTGCAAGGTGCGCTCAGCAACGTCAGAGCTCAGTGCAGCCTGAAAAGATGAGCGGTCCTCAGAGTAATGGAAACGGTCGCCTAATGGCTGCCTCTTTTAATACCTACACCAATTCCAAATTCTAACACTCACTTTTTTTTCTTAATGTACTAAACACATTTAAGTGATAAATCTTTTATTTTTTTCTTCTAGGGATTGCTGTCAGGACTATTGTTTACCTTTTCTAAAGAGTTTCCACAGTTCCTTTCTTTGGAAACTATTATTATTGTCCATTTTCAGTCTTTGGATTCTCTCCATTTCCTTTTATGCGTTCAGTGTTATCAGCAGTGGCTCCGTGATCGACATTTCCAAAAATCTGGGAATGTAATTTGTTTGGACTTCATGTCTTGGATTTATTTAAAGGGGAGTAAGTGGAGAAGCATCCTCTCAACCAGATGCTTATCTTTCTAGTGTCTGTAGTGCCTTTTTCAGAGCTTTCTCTCATGATTTAGCAACTTCCTGCAGCAGTTAAGATACCCTTTTCTTCTTCCTCTTTTTCTGAAAAATGTCTGTTTAGAGGAACTGAGGATCCTCCCTGACACCATTGTCTCAGTTGCATTTAACTTTTTCATATTTGCTTCTGATTGTATGTTTTTCACTTGATCCCTGTAAGATTTCTTTATTATTTGAGATTATTGGAAAACTCCCTGAGTAGCCTTTTATTTTCTTAGTTGATTTCTTTCCTTTACAGTTCAGCTACCTTCTACTTAGTTTGCTTTCAAAGATCAAGAGATTATCTTGTCACAGATCTTGATTTAGTTTCTTCCAAACTTGCTGATGCATTTACTCTTGCGGTGATACCAGATATCAAGCAGGCAACTTAACTTATTAAAGTGGACTGGTTGGGGCTTTGGTAAACTAAGGCCTTCCCATGGAAACAGGCACCTCTCTGTTGCTGCTGAGCAGGAGAGTGTTGCCAAATATGGTAACTCTTCAGAGAGGCTGAGCTTCCAGAGTTGTTATATGTTAAGTTGTACTGGTTTCTTAGGGTTGCATAGCTGAGTGACTTAAACAACAGGGATTTGCTATCTCACAGTCTAGAGGTCACAGGCTCAAAATTAAGTTGTCAGCAGTGATGGTTCCTACTGAGGACTTTGAGAAAGGACTACTCTATGCCTTTCCCCTAGTTTCTGGTGGTTTCCTGACAATTTTGGCATCCCTTGACTGTAGAAAGCATTGCCTCAATCTCTCCCTTTACCATCACAGGGCATTTTTCCCTGTGTGTGTATGTGTCTAAATTTCCCTTTTTAAATGATACCCATCATTTTGGAACAGAGGCACATTCTATTCCAGTATGCCATGATCATCACTACTTCTCTAGGCAAAGACATCTGCATTTATTTCCAAATAATAGCAGATTCTAGGGTATGAGAGGTAAAGATTTTAACATGAATTTGTGGAGACACGCTTCAACTCATAACACAAATTACTGATTTTAAAATGTTAGTAATCGTTGACAAAGTTTTATTTTTAAAAACTTCATTTTCTTAGAGAAGTTTGAGGTTCAAAGCAAAAGTTAGAGGAAGGTCTGGATTGCCTTTCTTTCTACACAAGCATGGCCTTTCTCGTGATCAACATTCCTCACCAGAACGGTACGTGCATTACAGCTTATGGACCTATATGAAGTCCACAGTCTATCTTACAGTACAGTCTTATTTTACGTCTATGGATCCGAACAATGCATCATGACATGTATCCATTATCATTCATTGTATCAGAGTATATTCACTATATTATTTTTAATCCTTGTTAAAGGGGCATTTAAAGGGGATTAAGTCTGAGCAAAATAAGTCAACCTCATCTCTTAAAATACATGCTTGTAACTTCTGTTTCAGTCTTTACCCCTGCAATAGCAGCTGCCTTTCCTTCAGGGTGGTGTGCAGTGCATTCCTGAAAATTAAGCCACATATTTGACCAGTCCTGGATTACTCATTTTTTCAAATGATAGAAAACATCATTACCTGCCAACAAGCTCCTATTGTGCCTGTTTCCCTAACCTGATCTGTCTTGGGGCTTAATATGAATTAATATTCTATACGAGTAAGTCCTCAGGGTTACTCATCATAGTGCAGGCATTTATGGGGGAGCCTTGAGTACGTCAGTCATTTAATTGTAATGAACAGGATTTTGTGTTTAAATTTATTGAAAAGCGTTAGCACATGAACCCAGATATTCCCAAACTGTGAATATTTAGTCCAACTTCATTCATACACATCTTCTTCTGCATATTGCATTATAAATAATTAAGATGAAGATGAAGTTGTAAAATATTCAGAATAATTTTTGTTTACAAAGTATCAATTTTTTAAATTTCTGATATAAAAATGTGGTTGTGTGATGTGTGTTTATAAAAAAGGGAATAAAAGAAAATTTCACTGGAAATTAGGGAAAATGTTTAAACATTTTAGGCTAAGAGATTAAAAAATTATAGTTGTCATTTTCTAAATATGTCCCTTTAATGAATTGGGAAATGAAAGAAAATTTTCAAAATGACTAATTATAACTATTAAAATTGCATGAGGAGCTTTTGGCATTATCTTTAAAAATTCAACTTACAGATTTTCACATATTTCTATCTCTGGAGTAAATAAAACGATGAATAGGAAATTCCCCTCATTCTCCTTTTCTTCTGGAAGTTTGTTGCATATTTCCACAAAAGTCAGGTTATGCTTTGCTTTAGATGAAAAATTCAAATGATCTCTAAAAACTATATCCTTTGTTTTGTTTAGGGCCTTACATTTAAGAGAGATGAATTGCTTTCTCTATTTATTCTTTAACAAAATCTATACCTCAAATCTGCTCTTTGTGCAAATAATAGTTATAACCATAACGTAAGTTTTGTAATATAGTGGGTCTTATTATGCAATTCAGGTTTATACTTACAACTTCTTTACAAAGGTAAAATTAATGTTCTGGAATGGTGGTAGTGAATTTAATGTATCATATATGGATGTTGATTTCCAGTGATGTGCACCTTAAGCTCATATATTATGAGGCAATGTTCCTTCAATAAAACTAATTTAAAAATTAATTTTAATTTTCACAAAGAAGCATTAAGGAAAGCAAAGTCTTTAGGAAGAGGTCATCATGAGAGAACTAAAATGTTCCCTTTTGATCCTGTAAACCAACAGGGCAGCCCTGAGGTAATAGGTGTTTTCACTTAAGCAATGTAGCTACAGATACCTATAACCACAGTTTGCTCTTGTCAGCTGGAAATCTGGAAGTCAAGCCCTTTTATAATCTTCTCTAGGCTCTCTGGTTAATACATGTACCAATGTGGAATCTAAACTGCAAACATAAGACATCATCGGAAGGATAGCAGGTAGCTTTTTGAGTCAATAAAAAGGTGGAGAAACAGGCTAAGAAAGCCAAAGGACAAAAGAAGTTCAAGCAGCAAGAATCTCAATTCATATCATAGACACTGTCTAGTTAGGAAGATACAACAGGAGTTGACGCCACTGAATTACTCAGTAGTGGCATCACTGGCATTATAAGTAGACCCCTCTGTCATGGTACAAGTCCCCTAGCAACACTGCCACCATAGCCAATGGATGGACAAACAAGTCAAATCCATGCCCTTGCTCACAAAATGTAAGAAAAATTACTTTATTTTCATTTCCAAAATGGAATATGGAATTCTTCCTCCAACTGATTCTGAAATTTCCTCAGAAAGAAATTATATTTAATTTTTAGATGGTCAAGTTACAGAAGAAATCCACTAATCCTTTTTTCTCTCTAATATGCATATTACCTTCTTAAAAGTACAATTCCAAAAAATATAACATAACTATTCCATGTAACATAATAGAAATAATGATAATAATAATAGTGATAATAAAAATGAATCCTTTTCAAGGGAAGATAAATCAAAATTTCATCAGATAGTGACTCTAGTTCAAGTACAGGACAGTGAGATGATGTACATTTTCTCCTCTGGTTTCATCATAATCCTGAGTGACTATAATGGCACCTGTGTGTTAAGTTGTAAATTGTCTGGCACCAAACACCCTCGAAATTCAAGCAGATGAAGATATAGTACTTGTTTCAATAGCAGATGATGACAATAGCTACAGTATTTAAGATTTTTCTCCTCTTTAACCATTCCATGCTCCTTTCACTTTCAACCTGCTCCTCAGCTATTTAGAGCTATTTATTCAATGGTATAACCAAAGCTTATTATTGAGGAATCTGTATTATATAGTGTTCTATTAAATGTAACCACTGAACTTAGTTGTACAAAGAAGTATCCAGTGAGATTAGCTGGTTTACTTTATGTCATTGCAATTTGCTTTTTTGTTTTCAACATATGTATGTCTCCTACATATTTTTCCTGATAGGAAGATCAAAAAAAAGACTAAGTAAAAGTATCCACTTCTGATACAACAAACAAACCCATATTTACAACTCTTGATGGAAGCATTGCTCCTTTAGATAATAAAAACTCTAAAGAGTAGAGCCCAAAATTAGCATAGAGGAGCAAAAATTTTGCCGATGGGTCATTATTTCTGATTTTGAGAGTTGTCACCTCATTGTCATTCCTTTGGAGTTTGGGGAGAAGCAGCAACATACACTGGTTTAGAGTATATATTTGTTCAGAGGTTGCATGGAATCATATAGGATAGAGCGATTGCTCTGATATTTTAACAAACCTCTTAAATGACCAATTTACCATTATTTTGTAAGTTTACCTGTTTTGGAAGATAGAGGTACATAAATGAAGTAAATACCAGAGAAAATGATCAGTTTCCTTACTTTTCTATTAGAATGCAAGTTTCTTGATCAGAAGAATCCATATTTGAATTATCTTAATAATTTTTAAAGCATTTTAAGTGCATGTTGGTGAACTGAATTAAACATGGTTGATGAGAAAAGAAAAATTGATTATTAAGTAGCTTCCCATAGGACAACAATATCTGTTTTGTCCAAGTAGCTGTCTCATCCTTATTCAGAGCCCATTACTATTTCTACTGGTCAACTAAGCACTCAGCAGAAGAAGAAACCTCAGTGTGCTGCTGAGCAGTGTTGTATAAAGGAGGCCTGGTTTCTTAGTCAAGAAATGCTCAATAACAAACTGATGTTGGAGGTGAGATCATGAAATAAGAGTAGCAACGATCTGAGTATTAATAACCCAATATTAATTATACTCATTATTAACAGATTCAGTTATTAAATTTATTATTTGCCTTCTAGTGTTCTAAGGAGATAGACTATTTTGACACTATTTAAAGAAAAAGTCCTATTTTAGTTAAAAATGTTTTCTGTCTGGGAGCTATTAACTTCAAAATTAAATAATTATGAAGGAGTGAGGAGGAATTTTGTTCCATACCAACAATTTAGGCTAACAGGCAAATGATGCCAGGATCGGGCATGGATCTCAGCTGAACACGCTATTAAAGCAAGCGAGTGGAGGGGAAGAATTAGTCTTGCAGCATATTCTGCTTTGCTTAAAAGATTGCCTTAGTAAAAAAGGCAAGGGGAGAGAAATTTCCACACCCAATAAACACTATCACCAGTACAGTCTAGTTTCTAGAGTCAGAGAAATTTGTTCTTGTTTTCTTGTTTTTGTTTCTAAATATATGAAAATTGAGGCTATCAGCTATCTTTTTTCCAATTCACCACCCCCCTTTTTTCCCCCTATATCCTTCAAGAGACAAAATTTCTAAGAAAGAATGTGATGGAATGTGGGGACAGAATAGTGGAAGGCTGTTTGATGAGAATTGCAGCTAATTTTTGGAATTGTGAATTTTTTATGTACTCTGCAAGGGCTCAGAGAACTTGAACAGGAAAGTAGGAGACAATCTCATTGCACTTAATTAGAATCATACTAGAATTCCTTACAGAAACCTAGAGTTGTAGTAGGATCAGTAAACAGCAGACTTCTCTCCAGATATAAGGTCATCTAAGTGGACTGTGAGCTGGGCAAGGTTCAGCTATGTCTTCCATATTAAGACACATCTAGTTATGAATTACCTCAGTTGTATAGATTCATAAAGAGGAAAGAGTGAGATTTTTGAAAAAATATGAGAACAAGAAAACAAAACGTTATGAAAACTGAGAAAATGAGTGGATGTTAGGAAATAATATACAGTCAGATTAGTGATTCAACAAATATTTAGTACATGCCTCATATATCCAAGCATTGGTGGCTTCTTGGGGAGACAATAAAAAACAAGACATGTATAATTGCTGCCTCCATAAATATCCAGTGTCGGTGGAATATAGCCAAATAGACATTTATATATCCTGTAGTCGATTATAAAAGGGGAATTATAGACTACTACAGAAACACACAGAAGGAACACTTAGTCCAAATTGGGATGGTCTGATGATTTGGTTGGAGATGAAGTTCTAAATAAAGTGACATCTAAATTAAAAATAATGAATAAGTAGGAATTAAGTTGGATAGACATCCAAGAAAATAATTCATTGGGCAAAAGAAAGCATAGTACTCCAGTCATTCAGTCTGGCAAGGACAGGCACAGTGTGATGGACAGAGCAGGGATTGGTGGAAGTGACCAGTTGGGGTGTGGGTAAGGGGTAAAGCAACAAACTCAAGCAGAGACCAAAGCATGATGAGCCTGTAAAGCACATTAAAGGAGCAAAGACTTTATCTTTAAGTCAATATAAAGATGTAGGTATTTGTATAGGAGAGTAACATGATCATTAGGGAACTCTAGAATCATTATTCTGCTGCGTTGTGGAGATTGTTTTGAAGGAAAGATGGAAAGACTAAATGAGAGAATTTTGTCATGATTAGGAATTATACTGTCCTGAAATTGCACTTGAAGAAAATCAGAATAAAGGGAAGTGGATAAAATGTATTGACAATTAGGAGTTGCAAGTAAAAAAAATTTATAATTCTATAACATAGAAACGAAGAAAGAAGAGTCAAGAACAGTCATCAAGTTGTTGCTGGGTTTGGTAACTTGGTGGTGAGCTATCTTCTCTGAAGATCAGATGAGTGATAAGGAGATGAGATGAATTTATGACATGTTGAATCCGAATTTTCTGTGAAATATTAGTGAAAATTCTACAAGTAATGAGAGGTCTGAGTCTGAAGTTCTGGAGAGATCTCCGGGCAGAAGCTCTCCACTCCATAATTGCCAATGTAGACTGTAAGTGAAGACACTGTGCTGAGATCAGGCAGGAAAAGTGAGTGAGAAGAGCTGCTTCACCTGGGAGGATGGTGAGGTGGAAAGGTGGGAGGATGCAAAGGTGAGAGAAGATGGAAGTCAGATGTCACATGGAAGTTAAACATGTGACTGGATGGTTTGTGGAAGCGGGGATGCTAGATCATCGTTGAGAATGTATATGAAGGGAAATAGTGTAGTGAAATGATCAGAAAATTATGTTTGGAGCCCAAGAATTTATAGCAATTCCAGACCACACAACAGAGGGAATCTTCCCTCTCTCTCTCAACTGGAATTCTCATAATCCTGGTGTGGACTCAGGGTATATAGAGGAAAGGATTGAGTGGTGGAAGAGATGATAGAAATGATGACTGACACAAGCCAGTTTACTCAGGAAACTACAAATGGAAACAATACCTAGTTTAGTAGACAAAAAGTATCCTGCCCTTTGTGATTTTTTGAAAGACTTTGGGCAAGATGGATCATTTGCATTACAAAGTAAGTCATGACAGTGTCTCTTTGTTATTGTTGCTTTAAAAAAAACAACAACAAAAAAAAACACCTGAATTAGAACTGATACAGACATTAGGAAAGACTAGAGGAAAGCAAGCAAAATAGGAATTCATATCTGTCATGTCACGAATTCAGGTTATTTTCAAACTCTTCTCTAATGTTAAATGGAAAAACACATTAGCTTTTGGGGTGGGGGTGTTTGTGTAATAACCAAAGGATATTTTATTTTATTTATTTGTATTTTATTGGTATTATAAATCTAAATTTACTCTGTATAGGCAAAATAAAGGCAATCTAAAGGCTTAAGAAATTTAATACACGTGGTCTCTTAGTAAGAAAAAAATATGAAGATCTATTCAATAGTTGGGAGGTAAAGAAAAATTAGAAGCTTGAGAAAATAGTATTCTTAAAAATTTCTCCAAATACTGAAGCCAATTAAATAAAGACAAAAAGTCACAATAATTTTAAATCGAACATAAATCTAAATACAAATGTTAAAATGATTGTTTTAAAGGAGTGGTGTGTAATGTTTTTGAATAAAGCTGAACATATAGAAATTGTATACACATTCAGTAGTTTACATCAACACAAAGTAACAAAATAGTGATGTCTGGTTACTAAAAGTTAGAAAAATCATAATTGTACAAAATTAAGCACAAGAATTTACCACTCACATACATTTTTTTAATTTAATAAAATACTGTATATATCCATGTAGTTTAAAATTGTAGTCAGAGATATTCCCAAAACTGGTTTAAAGAAAGTAGACTTTGAAATAATCTGATAACTATTAAAAATCACAATTATCAAAGAATTACTATTATATACAATGTAACAATTTAGCAACTTTCATGGGGAAAGAATTTCAAATATTTTTACAAAAGGTAGTGCCCATACTGCTTAAATATTGCTAAAGGTTGTGTCTCAACAAAGAAAGTCAGTTTAATTTTTAGAGCAAAATCTGACAAGGATGTTATGAAAACCAAAACTATAGACCAATTTCATTTGTAAGTAAAGAAATAAAAATTTTATATATCCTGTATTAGATGATGTAATATATACTAGAATATATAATACTATCCTATACTAATTTTTATACTAGCAAACTTCTTTTAAAAAGTTTCTTAATGTTTTCTTAAATTCCAAAAGTAATAATGCATAGCAATTAAAACAATTTAAAATAAAATTCCAGCAACTGGTATCTTAAGGAATATTAAAAGAATAATATACCAAATGAAGTAGGATTTATTCTAGTGTTATACAAATGCTTTAAAATTAGAAAACAAATTAGTATCTAGGAGGTCTTTATTATTCTAAGATAATAGCAACTGACTTTAGAATTAAATTCAGTTAAAACACATTTTCAGAGTAAGTAATTTTGAAAAATAAAAACTTTTATTAGGAATTTATCTAAAAACAAAAATGATTTGGGAATTATATTGTCCATAACAAAATGTAGCTTGGAATTGAAGCTATGAGCTCATTTCTAGAATAAAATAAAAGAAATCAATTACTAATAAAAGTTAAAGTATATCTCCAATAAAATTAAAATTATATGATCACATTTTTATAATTATCATGAAAAGGTCCTTCTGGCAAAATTTATAGAAGGCTTCCTTCATTTTCCAAGAGCCTTTTGATTCACTGAGTCAAAACTTACTCTAAACACATTTGATGCCATCAACTTTTTTGATGTTTTCTCCTTTAAACACTGCACTAGTTTAATCTCTGAGACCTTGTCTTAATGCATTTGAGTATGATTTTAGAAACTGATTGACAATATGTTTTATTCCATGAAATCATATATTTTATAACATTTTATAATTAATTTACATTGTCTGATGCTGTATAAACTCAATATTGTAATATATATATACAACTAATATCATAATGTGACATGTTTTTAAAATAGATAAATTTAGAAGTATCAGTACTAGTGAATATTTTTGGATTCTGATAACATTTAGATGCTTATATAATCTTGTGAACTCAGGGTTTTGATAAAACAAGTAACATCAATGAAACTACACATTTCCCTATCCCTTCTCCTTGGACACACCATAATCTTTATTTTACTATGTGAAATGGGTGAAAATGGGAATATATGTACATATTTTCAAAGTTATAATAATCACTTTGTCACACCCTGCTGGAGCAGGGGTTAGGTGCAGTCCACATACATCTCAAGGTCTTAGGTTTATGCCCCCACACTGGCAGGAGCAACCAAGATGAACAACTAAATAAAATAAATTAAATACTTCCTCTTCTCTCTTCCTGCCTTTCTCTGCTCACCTTCCATCCTGCCTGCACTTTTTTTTGGGAAAAAAAAAGTATTTTGGAAAATATCATACGTCACTATTTTTTTAAAAACCATGCGTTATACTTTGATATCTAATTCTCTGTTAAATCTCAAATTAACACTTAATTGATCAATGGGGAAATAATAGGTGTATTTATCATTTTTAAAATCAGTCTAAGACAAAATCAAAGTCTGGCACCACTATCATTTAATATAGTTTTAAAAGTTGTAAAAAAAATCAGTGAGACTAGAAGAAGGAATGAGGCAAATTTCTTGGAAGTAGTTTAAATTACTGAAAATAAAAGGAAATAATTTCATAATTAGAAAAGCTAAGAATATAAATTAAAATATTAATAAAACAATTAGGTAAAGTCTACTTATATAGGTCTAAAAATATTAAGGTTTTACTCGACTAGTACTAGCAGAAAAGCACATAAAATGTTAGCATATGTAGACATATAGTGAGATAAGTTTGCATAAAGAAAATTATACAATTTTACTTAATGACCAAAAGACAAGCAAATTAGAAACAAAAATGTTACCAGAAAGAAAGACGATATTGTCAAGATGTTTATATGAGTGATAGTCATAACTCCTGATGGGAAATCTTACAAAATAATTATAATTTTCATCTGGAAGAATATACTGACAAAATTAGCCAAGAAAAAAAAAAAAGAAATACAAACAAGAAGGGAAACTTGCATTATTAGGAAAAAACACATTTTTATAGCCTCACCACAGTGAAAAACACTGAGGCATTTGCTCAGGAAATAATAAACCAATTTAACAGATTGAAAACTCTAGCAATAAGATGTTTGCACATACACACAGTATAATGTGGTACCATGTAAATGATAACTGTGACAACTAAAATCAACAATAAAGAATTGTTAATAATATATAATTCTGAGAATTTATTTAGAAAACTCTTTTGGAATTAGATCTACTCAGCAGGTAAATGAAATTTGGATCGGATTTTGGACTTCAGGTGATATCCAGAAGCACAGGTTTTGAAATTCATTCATGGTTGAAATGATAAAAGGGCAAACCTGAATAGAAATAAAGATTTAAAAATAGACTGCCTACACATGATATATTTATGAGCAGAAGAGGAAAAGAACCTATGAAGAGAAACTGAGTTTGCAGAGTCTGAAAGTAAAAGCTATCAGGAAGGAAACACTATTTAAAAAAAAAAAAAAGAAAAAAGAAAAACCTTTAAAATCATCAGAGCTTGAAGATAAAACTATTTAACAACAAATTAATCACTGGTGTTTTTTGAAAGAGCAGAAATCATTTCATAAGAAATAAAACAGCAAATCCACGATAAAAAATCACATTCAAAAGTAGACCCTGCACTTAAAATATTTTGCTGTGGAACGAAGAAGTTCTGATAAAAGTTTGTTTCTAGTTTGTTTCATGCTGGGAGCTTTCAATTTTTTTAACCTTTATTTTTAATTTTACTATTTCACATGTTGCTCTTAGAGGGCCACTTGAGTTTATTAACATGTAATTAACATAGTAAAATTCATCCAATTTAGTAATAATGTTATATGAAGTAACATATATATATATATATATATAAAATACAGTCATGTAGCCACTAACACAATCAAGATTAAAGACTATTTTCATCATGTAAAAAGTCCTCTCCTATCAGCAGTAAGTGTCCACATCCAACCTGAACCCCTGACATCCACTTTCATCTATCCATACTGCTTTCTCTTGCAGTGTTCCTTCTTTCATTTAGCGTAATAGTTCTGAGATTCATCTACATACTGCATGCATCTTTCTTACTGCTGAGTAGTCTAATTTATGAGTCAAAATAATTTCAAGGCCATGGAAAGTAATCCTCATACTTAACTATTGAGAGAGAAGCTTTCTCCATTTTACTGAGACAATATTGACTGTCTATAAGGTTAATAGGCATCGTGAAACCCAGGGGGATAATCAGAGCTGGAGCTGGGGTTTAGACCCAGGCCTGTGTAACTCTGAAGCATAGGAACATCTTCCACTTTAGAGACTGAAAAAGAAAAAAAAAAAAAAGGGAATGACTGCAAGTCTAGCAATTGGAGCAAATGCTATTTAAAAAGTATTAACAATTTTTCTCTCACTGAAAATCAAGATAAAATGTGTGTTTTTGATAAGAAACAAACTTGTGCTTTTTCAAATTTCACATTTCCCCTTCCCCCTTTTGTAGACTTCAGGATTTTAAAAGATAATATAAGCATTTGGGGAACTCAGTCCACTTTGCACCCCTGGAACCTTTTAAAAAGCTTGAAGCAAATTGAACTTCTGATTTGGATCTGTTCCTGGGGGACATTTGCCACAACCACATGCTTCCATCAAATGTACAGGACATGATCAGAAGGATTCATACTATAGATAGAAAAAGGACAAACTGCATTTGAATCTGTTCACTTCTAAATTTAACAGTTCATTTTTTGTATTTATGTAGAGCTGCATCAAAGCTCTGCTTTGCCAATACTATATTTTATTTAATGCTTAGATTTACACTAATTCATCCATTGCCTGACTTTTGAATATCTCATCTCTTTGCAAAAATAATTTTGTGCATTTTTAGAAAACAAGTTGATCAGAATCCTGTTGTCTTTGATACCACAACAATTCCCCCTTTTTTTGTTTTTTTTTTCTTTTTCTTTTTTTAAGATGAAGGCTCCCTGCAAGGGCCACCACGAGGGAATGTGTTTCACATCACAACACAGATGGCTTGTTTACATCATTTTCCCTTGTAAAAGAAATTTTTAAGGATAAATTCAAAATTTGCTTTTCATTGCATTGTGTCTTATAATCCCATTCTAGTTCAAATCTATTATTGCCCTTAAAATATTGAAACTGCTCTATCTCCTTTCTTTTAATATAAATAGACACAATCACTACCTCTTCCCATCTGTTTGCTAGTTTTTAAATAACTCTTTAGAGCATCTTTGGGAAAACTCATTGCTCACCTTGACCTTAACAAAGTGACATCTGGAACTTCACTCATGAATTTGGAGCATGATCTCATTCATATATAAATGTTTCAGTTCTGGGTCAATCTTAAAAAAAAAAAAGATAAAACATAATTGACAAAGGCCAGAACAATGATTCTCAATCTTTATTATAATTTAGAGTTTACTAAGGAACTTAGAAAAAACATTAGTGATGCCTGGTCCCCAACAGCACCATTTCTCACTCATTGTTTGAGGGAGGTCCTGAGTATCAGAATTTATAAAGTTTTCTCAGATGATCTTAATGAACGCCCAGGGATGAGTGAGAAACACTGGCCTAAAATCTGTAATCAAACATTCAATATGATGCCAATATAGAACTTTATTTGCATTTTTCTCACCATCCTTAACAAAATATGTGCTTGCCATTTAAGGTTATAGGAGTGCACGGATGTGGGAAGGTTTCCATAGTGATGAATATTTATGGAGAGAGTAGTAGCTCTCCTATCGCTCATCCAACAAGTTGGTGATACTGTTTCATAACCTTCTGTAGGAACATGATATATATCTGGTTCCTGGAGCAATTTCTATTCTAGTGTCTTACCCTGAAGGACATTCAATAAGCTCTGTTCCCAAAATTAAAGAAAAGCCTGTTCTCTGGTGCTGTAAATCCTACCAAGAAATTGACACTTGCATCAGATTTTTAAGCCAGAGTATCTCACTCTCAGCACTGTTTACTCCTGGGCCAGGTGAGTCATTGTCATGGAGCTGCCCTCACATGTAGGATGCTTAGTAGTAACACTGACCTCCACCCACCAGAGGCCAGTAACACCCCCAGTGGTGAAACCAAAACTGTCACCAGACATTGTTAAAATATCCCTGGCTGAGGTAAAATTGTCCTCAATTGAGAAGACTGCTCTAAGCAGATACATGCAGTTTTATATATAGATGGAAACATTTTGTCAGGATCATTATCACTGGCACATTGATGTGTGCCTTCATTGATACCATACTCATTTTTTTCCATTAAATGAATGTTTTCAAAATTGTGGCAACATGTTCTAGGCAAAATAGATAGTATACTGCTAAACGGATAATACTATCCAGTTTTAATATGTATATAATGTATTAAAGGTATTTTAAATACACATTTAATATGAAGGTGTCTCTGCTCCTATCAGGTAATATATGTAATGTATCAGGTACTATGGGAAACAGGAAATAATAACAGAAATATGACAGGAACACTAAGTAGCATTGCTAGTGTTAGGACACCCTCTTCAAGTGCTCTGGCCGTTAGCTCTCGAGTAATTAATGTGTAGACAAAAATTAAAGTTGGCAGAGTCATAGGAGATTTAATTGGTTCTATTCTCTTTCTTCACATTGATACTTCTTCAGATTTTAACAATCAGCCATAACTGCGTGTATAGCATCATGCAAAAGGTATGTGAAATTAACTTGTGTCTGTAATTTTTATCAATAACTTGGAGATCATCTAGCTTATAAAGTCTTGATATTTTACATTATTATGCCAAAAAGTAATGAATCAAAGACACCAGCAAATGGGACACGAGTGGCTTTACTTAGGTCCTTACATTTCTTGCCAACAAAATGATAGTCGTCAAAATTATCTCCATCTTCCATCAATTAGGAAAATAACAAAGTGGAATAATATAAAAAAATTTACAAAAAATATTTAAAATTCTTGAATAACAATGGGAGACGTATGAATTAGAGTTGCTTGCATCTGGACTCCTACAGGTGAAATGAGTTGTTCCAAATACAGGCAGCTCTTTGGAAATTTTGTGGGTTTGGTTCCAGATCACTGCAATAAAGTAAATATAGCAATAAAGAAGTCAGATGAATTTTCTGATCTCCCAGTGCATATGTTATATCTATAGTACGCTATTGTCTACTAAGTATTAAATAACTTATGTCTAAAAACAAGGTATATATGTTAATTAAAATACTTTTTTACTGAAAAAGCTAACCAGTATCTGAGCCTTCAGTGACCCAATCTTTTTTGCTGGTGGCGAGTCTCACTCAGTGATGATGGCGGCTGTCTGATCAGGCAGATGGTTGCTAAAAGTTAGGGTGGTTCTGGCAAGTTCTTAAAATAAGACAACAATGAAGCTTGCTACATCAATTAACTCTTATTTCATGAAAGAGTTTTCTGTAGCATTTACTATTTAATAGTATTTTATGCACAATAGAACCTCTTTCAAGATTAGAATCAATTCTCTCGCACCCTGCCTCTGCTTTTTCAACAAACTTATGTCATGTTCTAAATCCTCTATTGCTTTTTCAGTACTGTTCACAGCATCTTTATCAGTAGATTCATCTTAAGAAACCACTTCTTTGTTCATCCTTAAGAAGAAACTCCTCATCTGTTAAAATTTTATCGTAAGATTTCAGCAATTCAGCTACATCTTTAGTTTCCACTTCTAATTCTAACTCTTTATTTCCACCACATCTGCAGTTACTTCCTCCACTGAAGTCTCAAACCCCTCAAAGTCATCTAGAATAGTTGGATTCAACTTTTTCATAACATCTATTAACAATGATATTTTTATCTCATCATGAGTCACAAATATTCTTAATGACATTTAAGATGATGAATCCTTTCCAGAAAGTTTTCAATTCACTTTTCTCAGATCCATCAGAGCAGCTATAGTCTTTAAAAAATGTGTTTCTTAAATGATAAAACTTGGAAGTTAAAATGACTCCATAATCCATGGGCTGCAGAGTGGATGTCGCGTTAGCAGGCATGAAAACTACATCAACCTTTTTGTACATCTCCATTAGAGCTCTTAGTAACCAGGTGTATTGTCAATGAGCAGTGATGCTTGAAAATAATTTTTTCTTTTTCTGAGCAGTAGTTCTCAACAATGGGCCGAAAGTTTTTAGTAAGCTGTGTTGTACATAGATATGCTGTCATCTGTTGGACCACACAGAGAAGCTTCACCATGATTCTTAAGGCCCCTTGGATTTTCAGAATGGTAAATGAGCATTGGTTTCAATTTAAAATCACCAGCTGTATTAGTTCCTAACAAGAGAGCTGGTCTGCCCTTTAAAGCTCTGAAGTCCGGTATTAACGTCTCCTGTTTTGCTATTAAAGTCCGTATGACATCTTCCAGTAGGAAGTTGTTTCCGCTACACTGAAAATCTTTTGTTTAGTGTAGCCACAATTTTCAATGATCTTAACTAGATCTTCTGGATCACCTGCTACAGCTTCTACATTGCAATTGCTGCTTTATATTTCCCTTTGATGATATGGAGATGGCGTCCTTCTTTAAACCTCTGTTAGTTTCTAACTTTTCTCCTGCAGCTTCCTCACCTCTCACTGCCTTCACAGAACTAAAGAGTTAGGGTCTTACTCTAGATTAGATTTTGTCTTAAGAGAACATTGTACCTAGTTTGATCTATCCAGACCACTAAAATTTCTCCATTTCAGCAATACAATTATGTTTGTGTATCCTTCATGTGTTTGCTGGAGTAACACTTTGAATTGCCTTCTAGAACTTTTCTTTTGCATTCACAACTTGTTTGACACAAAAGGCCTAGCTTTCCAGCATGTTGTGGCTTTGAACATGCCTTCCTCACTAAACACAGTCATTTCCAGTTTTTTATATAAAATGAGAGATATATGAACCTTACACTTAGAGGCCATTGTAGGCTTACTAATAGTCCTCATATTAATATTGTTGTATCTCAGAAAATGGGGAGACTTAAAGAAAGGGAGAGAGATTAGAAATGGCTGGTAGGCTGAGCAGTCAGAATATATTTAGGAATGAAGTTCACCCTCTTATACGGACTCAGCTTGTGGTAGTAAAATACAATTACAAAAGTAGCTTCAATATCAAAGATCACTAATAATAGATCATCATAATAGATATAAAAATAATGAAAAATTTTGAAATATTGCAGGGACTGCCAAAATGTGACGAATGATACAAATGGAGCACATGCTATTAAAAAAATGTGCTAACAGACTTACTAGCACAGGATGGCTACAAATCTTCAATTTGTTTAAAAAAAAAAAGGAATATCTATGAAATGCAATAAATTGAAGCAAAATAACGTGACTTTCCATAAAAGGAGGTATGCCTGTACTTCTAAAGGAATTCCAGAGGAACATTCCATTAGAAATAAACTTGTATAAATTCTAAGTGAATGGTATATCCAGCATTTTTTGTTAGTGTTTAATGAAATAGCCTATTATGTAGAGCATCTTTGATAGCATTCAGTAATTTCTCAAATTTTGCATCAAAATAAGATGCTACAATAAAAATCAAAAATACAAATGGCAGATACAACTCATTTGCAAATATACATGAAATAAATGTGGAAAGATACCAAAACAAGCATGTACACATACATTACTGGAAGGATATCAGCATTGTTATATCAGGTTATTTGAATTATGAGTGGAAAGTATTTTTATGTTCATCTTTATATATAGTTGAATTTTCTCATTAACATGTATCATTATTTTGTCAGAAAAATATATTAATATTAACTGACATGTATTGAACACTATGTAAATCATGCACGAAGTTAAAAACTTTTCATAGTTTGTCTCATGAAATTCTTAAAATAGTCCTTTATGGTAGATCTTACATTATTCTCAGTGCAAATAAAAAAAATAGGATTAGAAACATTAAAAATATCCATGTCCTACAGTTTCTGAGAATTAAGTCTAAACACAGCCATCATAATTCAAGAGACTGCTCTTTTAACCACAGAATGCATTGATTTAGTAAGAGAATAGAAATTTGAAAATATATGATCAGGCTTCACAAAACTAAATAAAGACCTCTAAAATTCTAATGCTGTTCTCCACTTCCCTATATTTTTGATGAATTTATTTTCATTAACTCTAGGAATAATTCACTTATTGGATATGTAGTCAGAGGTTGTTCTGTAGGTGTCTCTCTATTCATGAGACAGGTACATACTGTGCGGATTTCACAAGATGCTGCCCTCTCTTCAGAGTCCAGCCAATAAGTGGTTTAACAGCTTATATGCTTCTTTTGGTGACTGCTATGAAAAGACAATGTTAAGAAATACTCATATGTAGTGAATACATGATCTTGAAGAGAATAGTTATATATATATATTAGTCTACATCTTACTTTTTTATGTTTCAGGAATAGAATTCAGCATGTAACTAACTCCAAAACTAATAATAAAGCTAAAGCTATATATTTACTTTGAGACATCATATTTTAAGCAAAAAGCACACTATTTTTTATTTTATAAAAATAACCTGAATGTTTTCCATTTCACTTCCAGTGTTTTCCCAAAGTAAAATCTGACTCATATTTACATGTAGTAAGATTTCTGGGACAGTCTTTATTTAAACAATTAGAACATTATGGTCTAAGAAAGACTGTGTTCGATGTGGTATATATAGAAGCAATGTGTATTATATTTCCTATTTTGGTTATTTATTTCATATCACAGGGGTATAACCAAAATTTTGAGGATCACATACTATCCACTAGACCATTTAATCAACCTAATTGAGGTTAAAATTAAATGTAATTTAAGATTATAGGACAGCCCTTCATATCTATAATCCTTAACCACAGGGTAAAGAAAAATTGTCGTATAATTTTTATAAATGATACTGACACAAAATATGTCAGTATCATTTAGTTAGTTTGACATCAAGCAGATCTAAGGTCAATGCATATAAACACCTAAAGATGCATGTATACATAAAGTAAATTTTCAGAAAGGATAAGAATCTAAAATTGTTTACAAAGTTAATATTTGTATCTATTTTGAAAGCTATTTTTTCTTATTCCCTCTTTCTGAAATGATATATTTCTCATGGATATATTACACAAACACAAATAGAATTCAGAACATGCTGCAAGTGAAAGGTTATGTAGGTTTTTAATATTCTCAGGATGATGAAAAAGTTAATTCTGTTAATTTTCAAATGTAGAATATACTATCCACTAAAACTTGTGTGATTTTAGCTGACAAATAGAAAACAGATTCAACTTTTGGCTTAGAGTAGATTATATTAATGGGCAAGAACGTCTGTTGTCATTATTCATATTTAGATAAATGACATTCATTCTACCATTATGGCTGAAGCATATTCTTCTTGATTGCTGTTTAGTTTCTCATAAAACTACCTGGAACAGTTTTGTTACTCATTGAAAGTTTTTAACCCATAATCACTGCCTGAAGTTCCTTCCAAAATTTTTTAAGCTTTTAACTTTGAAAGACAGAGGCAGAGTTTATTAATTGCCAAATCTGGGGGGCATTTAAGCATTTTACTATTGCTCACAGTAAAATTTCTGCTTCATTTTGTGATCCAATAACACTTATAAGTTTGTATGTACATGAGAATAATACATACCCTGAAACTAAAGTTTTGGAAAGCACCAATTACTGACTGTAATTCACTCAAATAAATTTAATTCTACATTGTTCTGTATTCTTGTATTTTGTGTCACTAAAAAAAAAAAAAGTTGGATCTGATCAATTTAAGACTTAGAATGTCTTAAATATTAAAAACTCCCAACTTCTTTATTTAAAAATACCAGTATTTTCAATCATCAGAGATAATACCTACTAGCTTTAAAACTTCTTGGAAGAAATGAATTCATATTGATCAAACATACCTTCATGAGTAACTCAAGCTTGAATTTTCATTGTCCTGTTACCACTGATTGAGACAGCTATTGCATTTTTGCTGCCAGATAAGAAATCTTTGTTTCGTTTTGTTTTGTTTTGTTTTTGTTAGAGAGGAAGAAAGAGAGAGAAGGAAGAAGCATATTTATTTATTTGAATTTTCAACCACATCCTAGGTTGCAAACGCAGGTTGCTGGATGTCACAAGGTTAGTACACCATTATCTCAGCTATCAGAGCCATAAGATCATGCCCAGGATAGGATCTTTTATGTGCAAATTTAAAAATTTATTAATCGAGGATATAAATCTATTTTACATATATTCAAGGAAGTAGGAAAATATATTTTGACAATGTATCTTTCTTATTTTCATAGTCAATGACAACATCTTGATCTATGTTTTTTAAAGCAAACAAACGCTCTTGTTTTTGATGTTTCCCATGCATGAAAAAGTGTTCTAGAAATCAGATCATCATTGGAGTTCATGATTTCACACTGTCAGTGTATTTCGATTATTTAATTTTTCTACAATGTTCCTCCTATATATTTATAGGGATGTCACCTAATTTTAATAAAAATATCTATATGACATTTTAATTGGTATTTTTAGCTATTGAGGAAACATACTTTATCTCTATTAAGGTATTCATTCTTTACCTATGATAATGAATGCCAAAATAAATTGTTTTCTACTTACTCCTGAGTTGAATTTTTTTCTAATTTATACTTTGGAGAATAGTATTACTTAATTGAAATGGGAAAGTAGGTAAATGAGGAGGAAATATAGAAGAGAGAATGAGAGAATAGCAGAATGTTGTCACAGCTTAGGTTTAATTTAAAATTACACAAGATGATTGGAAAACTGGAGAAAGCAATTAATTACTGGTTGTATGTCGTCAAGGTCCTGGCTCCTACCAAGGTGAACAGAAAATCCTTTATAAAATAATTGTAAACCTCTCAAAAATAAAATGAATTGAAAATTCAGTCCATACTGCAGTCATATGTGATAGTCACGAAGCAGCATCTTTGTTACTATTAACAACATAAACTTAACCATTAAATTTCAGATAGAGATGTAATAAAATATTTTCCCACTTGTTCTGGTGCCGATGTTTTCACTGTGTCAGTAGTTTCTCTATGTATGTGTGAATTCAAAAATAAAATTAAAAAAGTATAAACCATGCCCTTAGACAGTACCTCTTCCTGATAACTTTAGTCTAGTTAGACTCAGTTATAATTATTTTAACAAAATATATGCCTAATCCACTTTATCTGCTCAGTGATACAATTTCAAATGATCTCTGATTAGGTAAAAATGTTGTAAATAAGATATCAACTTAACAATGCTTTTAGTTACCATCATAACTCATGTTAACTCTTTTAACTGTTAATTCTGTGTGTATCTAATTTCTTAAAAGACTTGAGATAACACATTTTAAAGTCAGAGATAAAGTCTATTTTACTGGTAGAGTTGTGAGGTAAAGCACATTTTCAAAACCAAATACCTATCTCTCATTGCAAAATAAAAACCAAATGAATTGAGCATTATGCCTCCAATACATTCTCGAAAACATTACTTAGCACTTGCTTTTATGCAATCAAACCTTAGCCCTCTGTCATTTGGCCATGAATATCTCAGACCCATAAATCAAGAAACCCTTATGGGAGTGGAACAGAGCCAGTCTCCAAAGCAGTATGAATATTATCAGCAAGAAGTTTGGGGGATAAAGAAAGTCAGATCCAAAGTTACTGGCTTTCGTTTAGAAGACAAGGCTATTTCACAGAACGTCATCTTTCTAGGAAAATCCCAACAGGATACATCCAAGTGTAACTGCGACAATTAACAGTTTCTATTTCCCATTTGAAAATTGTGAGGAGGGTGGTTATGATTATGAAGATTATTTATTCAGGTTATTTCTTCCCAGAGACTGTTCTTAGGTCGCTACACTGTCACTGCACTATGCTGTGTTCTTTGCAAAGGGAAAACCAAAATTACTCTATTAAGTGACCCTTGAAAATTTCCCCAAATCCCCATTTGGTTTGGATTTCCCTTAATCTATTCTAGGATGATAATATAGCAGAGGAAAGCATATGGTCCTAATAGATATTCAGACCAGATGTTAGTTGTCTAATATGTATCCTATTCCAGCATGACTGAGCAGAGGAGTCTATAAGAGAAAATGAAAAAGTCATTAAATATAGACCTTGTACATTCCACTCTTCTCACCAATTTACAAAAGTTAAGAGTTCCAAAAAGCACTACCTCCATTTCTGTCACTTTGAATTTCTGGTCAATATTAGCATTACATTTGTTCCATATACATGTGGAGGGGGCTAGGGAAAGACATACCTGAGATCAGATCCCAAGCAAGAACTGAAAACAGGAAAGGTGAGGACTAGGTTTACAGTTTATCTAAAACTCAGTTGTCTATAGCAAGGAACACATAAAAACTAACCAAGGAGTTAAGTCTTTCCTCTCACATATCCTGCATTAAAGCATACCATTGCCTAAGTTCCTGGGACCCACGGCAGGGCATGGTATACATTGGGAGTACAGCTTATAATAATTAACTTAATGATTAAAAGTCAATTCATGCTGGCACTCTTGTAGACCAGTGCTCTGAATAGAATGGACAGACTTGGGTTTGAGCAAAATAAGCATAACTAAAATGTCATATCATGATATTATGTGTCTTCCTTTGAATAATTAATACCAGTTATAGGTTTGTTGTTAGTGATTATATCTCCTTTGCTTCTTCAAGTTGTAGTGAATGTTCTGATTCAGAGTGAGAAAATAATTTTATGTAACACGTGATATCAAAAAAGGAACATTTCTTTTCAGTACCCATACAAAGGTGAGTGCCTTATAAAAAAAGCAAGTCACAGGAGCATGTCTATACCATTTAACCCCCTAAGGGTGCAAAAACAAGATTTGGCAACCAAATATTAGATGTGTAGATTAGGAATTTAAAGAATATTTTCAGTTGTTGAGTGGTACAAAAAAAAAAAAAAACATGAGCATGAAATGAAACATTTTACACATGGGTAATTATGAAGAGAGATACAAATATGGTGCAAAATTGAAAGCCTTCTCTTTCCACATAGAGAAAAGACAACATTGCCCTTTATAGGCCAATTGGAAAGACTTTTTAATGAGAAGTATGGTTTGGAGGATAAATACTGTATGTTATTGTTTTAATCCTTAAAATCTGTTTTCACTAATTGATAATCGCTGGCAAGTAAGGGCTGTTAGTGATAAATATAGTTACGATGCTTCCGTCTTCATTTGCAATGAAAATCTGCTTTAAAAACAATTTTTAATCAACATGAGCTAGAAAGAATTGAGGTCACGCACAGCCTACAAAAATTGTGTACACAGTTCTAAAGCTGAAAACACAGGCATTTTCACAAGGGCTCATATGAGCTCTTTTAAATGATGAGCACTCCTCTAATCACCAAAGAGTTTGGGACCTTGTGTTTAATGCCAACAAATCTAAGAAAAGTGTAACATACCAGTTCCCCTGGTTATAATCAGCAGAGACTGACCAGGGTTTAATTGGAAGACTCTCCAATGATTCATACTATTGAGAGAAATGTGGAAGGTCTTGCTTAGAAAAGTCAGTAAAGCAAGGACATTCTACATGTCCCCAAAGGAAAATGACAACCATTCTGGAGTTGAGAACATCCTGATCAGGACACATCTGCAGAGATAAAGGACTAAGAGACTGCAGTGCCTGAGAGAAGTTAGAATGGCTGAGTCTAGGTTATCTGTCTACTCTGGTATTATCAGAAGGTGGAATGAAAAAGGATCTGGCTTCCTGAGCTTCCTTAGTGGGACATCAGAATCTAGAATTACCCTTTCACCAAAATTACATGATAGGTGACAGTTACTTCTCTGAGCAGTTAGTGCCGTAACTTTGGAGAATGAATGCTGGTAACCAATTACCTAACAGCACCCAATAGCAAGTAGAGCATTAATAATTCAATATGGTGTACCTTGAGAATTAGAAAACGAAACTGATATCTATGGCAGCACTTACACAGCCTAGACAAACCATGAGACCTTAGAAAGATAAGACTGAAAGAGAAAAGATGTGTCATGTACTGATGACTTTCTCTGGAGAAGACATTATGGTACCTATAGTACATGTATTCACTCAATTGATACACTTGATTATACTTTTTTTTTAATTTAGAGATAAGGAAACAGAGGCACAGAATGATTAAAAATTTTGCCTAAGGTTCACAACACACTAAAGGGGAAAACTGAGGAGTGGATTTGGGTGTGCTCAATTCTAAAGCCCACATCCTTTCCACACAAATGCACCAAACCTGTAGTATTGAGTTGTGCCTCGGCCTTGCAACTATTGCTATTATATACAAAGCTGGGAGACACTAGATCTGTAGGGAGATACTCCAGAGAAGAGAAAGAACAGCCAAGAGGGAACCTGGCAGAAAGGCAGCATCATGTAATTTTATTTGCCACTTAGTCATGAAAGACAGCTTACTTCATGCGGAGGGATGATAAATAATAAGTTTAATTTTAATTATGTTCAAATTGAGATACCATGTAGCATATATAGACGTTCTGAAATATAGATTGTACAGAAAGGTTTATCTTAGAAAAACAGATTCAAAAGTTATTTCTGTATAAATGGTAAATGAGGACTTGACAGTAGATAGATCATGTTATAATGGAATTATGAGGAACTATCTAAAGATGGAAACATCAAGAATCTCATTTTTAAGAGACATTGAAATAGAAAGGTTCATGAACTAAACCGAAAGGAACAAGTGAAAACTGAATGTAACCTTCAGGGATCTAAGGTATGAGAGTCCGAAGAGCACAGGGACCACCCATGGTGCCAAATGCTGAACAGAGGATTTATGTAGAACTGGTCGACCCCACACCTCCCTGTCCCTCCTCTAAGGGTAAGGTCTGCTGCTACACCTGAGCAGGTTGGAATACCCTCTTTACTCTCTGGACTAATAATTGTTAAGTCCTCTGACGTTACCCTTCTCTGATTTAAGGAGAAGGACTCATAAAAGCATCTGCTATGGTTTGAGAGATCATTAGAATTATAGGATTAGAAAAAGATGTAGGGTTCTTTTTAAATTTTTACACTCTTATTACTAAAAGTTTATGTAAATACTAGAATATCTAGAACAGTTACGGTTATTCAAAGTATGGTTCTACAATTGACAGCATCAGTATCACCTGGGAACGATATAGACAGACAAATTTCTGTCATCACTACAGTCTTACCGAACAAGAAACTCTGAGGGCGGGGCCCAGCAGTATGTGTTTAAAAAGCCTTGGAGAAAATGCTGATGCTCCATAACATTTGAGAAGACCGATTTGAAACATTTCGAGGACCAACTGGCAGTAAATTAGATTGAGGAATCAAAAGCAGCCGCTGAAAAGAGTTCTGGTATGGATCTCTGAAAAGGAAAATCAAATCCCATCACCATTCTCTTCCAATGAGGACATGTGACATACAATGAGGAAGACAGTAGAATTGAGAGTGGGTCTGAGAATACGTTGTATGGAAAGAGGAACTTATTATTAGTACGTTTTCATTGAAAACCTACTAGTTGTCAACCTCCAGATGACATGTTGTTAGTTGTTATCAGTGTTACCAATTTCTTCCAAATTTTCATTTTACACCTCTCTCTCTCTGTCTCTCTCTCTCTCTCTTGTGTGTGTCTATTATACACAAAGATGCAAAGCTTACTTAAATACTCACTTGTTCAGATGTATTTACAATATTTGCCCTTGGCATCATAACCTTCCTTAGTTTGAAACTAAAAACATTAACATCTACATATCCACTTACTAGCATTCCAGCTTAATAAATATTTTAAAAATAGGAAAGTACTCGTACCATTTCAGATCTCAATTCTGACCCTTCTTGGGTATAAGCATTCTTCATTGCTTCCCAGTTCATGGATTTATGATTTATGTACTTATTTACACACTCACATAGTTTTGTTTTGCTTTTGGTACCCCCCCTTAAACATGACATCATAATGTGTTCTGTAACATTTCATTATTCATCCTTAATATTATATTGCTGAGATTATTTGTGAAATTCATTCAAGGTGATAAGGATAGCTTTAGCTCATTCATTTTTTACGACTTTATAATATTCTGGATGATATTATCGAAATCTATTAACCTATTCTTTCATTGACTAACATTCAGATTATTTCCAGTGATTTATTATTAAAAACACTGGGTTTTATATATGACTGTGCATTTATCCTTTAACATAGAGAACCGTTTCTATAGTTTGTAAGAGTGGAGTTGGTTGGATTGTTGTACAACTTTACCAACTATTGCCAAATTTCTCTCCAAAGTGAATTTTTAACTACCACAAACAGAATATAAGATTCCATTGCTCTTCATCTTCACCCATAAATGCTTTAGTCATGCATTTTAATATGGATGAGTCTGATAAAGAGAAAAGAATTCATACTATGGTATTAATTATGTTCCTTTGATTCTAATGAGATCAAGAATATTTTCATATTTTATTGGTTATTATGGTTTCCTCTTGTGCAAATTTGTATCTTGTGATTATTTTTATTGGCTTCCCCCTCCCTTCCATCCTTCCTTTTTTTTCTATTTTTAAAAAAGTTATTTCTAAGAGAATTTCATCTGAGATATGCATTGTATAATATCTTCCACAATTTGTAGCTCATTTTTTCATTTTTTATATTATCTTTAATTGCACACAAAATTTTAAATATTAACGTATTTGAATGTATCATTCTTACAACTCATGGTCTGAGTTTTATGAACTTAAGAAATAGTATCCTGTGAGTACAAATATCTTCCTTTCATAATTCAGAATTTGCTTTTTACATTTAGGTCTTTAATACAAGTGGAATTAGTTTTTGTGTATGATATGACACAGGGATCTAATTATATTTTTCCCACATGGATAACTAATTGTTCCAGAACCATTTAGCAAATAATTCATATTTTTCCACTGATTTTCAATGCCATCTTCACTTGTCACATGTGTGAGTGTGTTTCTGGGTTCTCTCTCCTATTTATGTATTCCTTGTACAAATACCACATTAACTGAGTTACTACAGCTTTATGATATATCTTGATGTCTGATTAGTTATTACCTTCCCCTTCTTTCTAAATCATTTTTAAGTTGCTTGCTTGTTCTTTCATATACAGTTTAGAATCAGAACTTAAAATTACATTTAATATAAAGATTCAACATTTTTGTTGTTCATTAATGAATTGCACATCTTTGACTATAGTATAGCACTAATTTTTTTGCTTTTAATATTAAAGTTTTTCAAATGTGGTATATAGGGAAACCAAACCAATGAGTGAACTATGTAAAGCAATAATAAACTTTTAGACTATAAATCCAAATTAGTGGTTACCAGAATGGAAGGAAAGAGATGGGCAAATCAGGTAAAAGGGGATGGAATTGGACTTTTAGAGTTGAACCTAATGATTTATATACAGATGTTTATTTATAATAATGTACAACTGAAACATAGAAAATGTTATAAGAACACAGAAAATTGTTTCATTTCAATAAAAATTATAAAAATACTTTGAGAGATGCAGAAAATAAAAAAAATATTTATATTTTTTCCTAAAAGAGATATGCATATTATCTGGCTTTATTTCTATTGTCTTATAGTTTTTAAAGTTACATTGTAGTCATAGCCAATAGTGCTTAAATTGCATTAACTTTGGCTTCTGGTATAGAAGAATGAACTTAATTTTATGAATTAAAAGTATTTACAAGATCTACTGAAGTTTCCTGTTAATTCTAACAATATGCCAATAAAATCTATTGGATTTTTGTCTCTTAACTTTATTTTTCAAATTAATGCAAAACAAAATAGAGCTTATTGCCAAATCCAATGGAATTTTGCACGTTTCTTCATCTGCCACCGTCATGTTTTTATTTATTATTATTATTATTATTTATTATTATTATTATTACCTTTGGGATAGATGATGTTTTAAACTTCTAAGGCTGACTGATCAAAAAAAAATTCATCTTAATTCATTCAAGTTTTGATAAATGTGTCAAATGCTTTACTGATTGTAATGTATATCATGTTTCTCTTCCTTTTTTGTTTTCATACCAAGAAAAATGCAACTCTCAGGCTTGGTGGCATAATTTCTACAGAACTTTCTAATATTCTTTACACTGCGGATTATTTGAGAATTTAATATTTTTTTCAGTTTTTGTGACTACTGAGGCAGTAGAGTCTAAACAAGGAAGAAAGGATTGAGGAATATGGTGAGGATTTGTGTATGTTTGTTTCTTTTAAGTATTGTTGAAATGTGGGAGAAGAGCAGACTAGAAATCTCAACAGTGAAGTGTCTCAAAGTTGATTTGGAGGTGTTTTCAATCTTCCTTTTGTGTATTCAGAGCAAATATTCATACTTCTACTCTTGTGCTAGTTCTAACGTATTGCAGTTATTTTTACATATTTATTATTAGCACTAGACTAGAAGCTCTTCAGGGTTAGGATCAGGGTTTTAAAGCTTGAATTCCACAAATAAAATATCTCACACACATATCCGAGGCCGAAGAAATATTTTATGAAGCTATTTTTCCCCGCTGAATTGCTAATAAAGCTCTTTAAATACGTTATCCTCCAGGACAGCCTAATTGAGGTTGTGAAGTCATATGTGCTCAAGCACTAGTTAGAGGCAGCTCATAGAAACACAGTCTTAAATTCAAACTATCTGTAGCTTCACTTCCTTCTGATTTGGTCACAGAGGTCATATAACAATAGTTAATAGATAACAAAAAGCAGGAATATGCCTGCTATTTCACTAGACAGTCTCTCCTGCATCTCAATTGTTGAAAGAATTTCTCTTCATTTTCTCCACATGTTGCTGTGTAAGAGAACACCCGCTTTTCTAGTTCAGTAGTATACACATTTCTGAAAAAATATTTGCTCTCTAAAGGATATATATATATATGTATATACATTCATATATGTATATACACACATAGATACACCTATATTCTAGTGCACTAATAATTCCTTCAACTTACGTGATCTACAATTAAAACCATCTATGGGGTTTTTAATTTTAATTATATAATGGGGTTGGTATAGGCTATCTCTTTGATTTATCATTTATAGCAAAAATTATCTGTTCCAATTCTTATACTAGTTGTTTCTAATATTATAGTTATGTTAACACTCATGTCTACTGACTAGTAACTCAATAGCTAAAATTCTTGTGGGTTGATTTTATTGTTTACTTTTCGTCTTAGTTTCTGGTCATTTGATTTAGAATCATGGTATTCTTTCATTTTCTTTTTGACTACAGGATATTGCATATCAAAATTTATAGAGATTATTTAAGGATCTGGGTGATGTGATCTATCTCCAGAGAGGACTGACTTATTTCTGGCAGGATGATCACTGCAATTCAATCTGGGATTAAGCTTGTTTTGAATCTGTTTCAAACTGAGAATTTATTTATTTCAGTTTTTCTCTCATATCTCAGGTACATGCCTTCAGGAGTCCTACCTAAAGTGTAAAAACTTCAGAGGCTTTCAACTCCAGTATCATTCCCCCAGTGCGTTTAAAATTCAGTTAAGCTTTTCAACCTATTTGCCATTGCCTACCGATTATCAAATATCTCAAAAACAAAAGCTGAGCTGAATATGAAGATCACCTCTCTATTTCTCCTCCTCCCTGCCATATTGGTTTCAAATAAGCGAATTATAAAAATCACAAATATTATAATATAGGAATACTATCTTCATGCATTATATTGTTTTCTATTCAAAATACAATATATTTGCCAGCCAAAAGTTAAGTTTTGATCAACTTTCTGATATAATTTCAACAAGGTATTTATGACTGCCACTCAAAAGAAGCTCCCTTGATTCTGGAAACTCAACCCAGATTTCCTCTGAAAATAACAATTAAAAAGAAAATCTAGGAAGCATATACATGGCCAATATAACTCTTTTTATTTTATTTTATTTTTTTAATTTCCCTTAACTCTTTAGAGGACTTTTCTCAATTATGCAGTATAATTAAAGCTTACTAGATTCCAAAAATAACTAGAACTACTTCAAATATTTCCCAATATTTTATAGAGAAACTTTCTTAAAGTTCTTTTAAATAGTGAATGAAACATTCTGAATGGCAGCAAAACTAAATTACTCTGGGCAAGAACTATTAGTATATTAAAAATAAGCATTAGAGTTTGGGAAGGAAAATGCATAGGGTGTAACATTTTTCATGTGGCTACAATGAAGTAAGAGATTTGAAGGCAAAAACAAATCTGGCAAATTATAAGTTAGGGCAGTAATTCAAGGAAGTCATAAAATAGAAGACTTTTATTGCACCATGGAGACAGTTTGGTGCTATTAGGGGATTAAAAAGCATGTGGAACTGTAAGACTGGAAAAGATGGAAGCTTGAAAGAGTTGGTGGGTTAAATATTAACAAAGAAAAGATGTTTACTGACAGTTTCTGCAAACACACTCTAATAAATAAGATCCTCCAAGCACTTAAAAATAGAACTGTGTAAAGCCACAAAAATCCATGCTATTGATCTTTCCACCAAACTTGGTCTCCTTCAGCAATGCATGACTTCACTGTCATCAGAATTAGGGTAAATGCATGTCCTTTTGGAGAATGTTGCCAGAATAGGCGAAAACTAGTAAAAATAGTAAGGAAAAAAAAGCAAACAAAATAAACCTATTTTACACTTGTCTTAAAAAAACCAGCTTTGTTTCAGCGCACTGAAAGCAGGGAAATGTGGTAGAAATGTGTGACTGTGAGCTTCACACAGACCTTAGTTGAAGTTATAAGTTGTATAATGTTGCCTCTCTGAGACTCAGATTTCTTATCTGTAGAATTTGAAACCACATATACACTTCCCACAGTTGCTTTTCAATTATTCTTCAAGTATAATATGCATTATTATCAACTTGGTCATCATACTAAAATGCAAATCCAGTTTAGTGAGTATGGCCTGGTACCCCAGTTCTGAATTTCTAGCAAGCTCCCATGTTGACACCCGTTGGCTAGTCCCAAGAACACACCTTAAGGGCGAAGTCTTTGAATTTTCTAAGTATTTAATACACCGCCAACTAAGCTGTCACTTACCTGTAATAACAACACCTTGGATGTTTTCCATTATTCTTTTTGAGTTGACAATATTGCTCTTGGAAAACAAAAGATATTGGATATTAACATCCAAAGAGGAAGCCCAGATACATTGGGATGAATGGATATGACTATGGTTTTAAGCAGAAGACAGTGATCCTCTGAGAGCCACTCACTGTGTCTTCACTATGCCTGTTTAGAATTTCTTAATTCATTCAGCATTTCAGCAGCTTATGCAGTCCTCAACTTCATGAAAAAGAGGGAACCCCAAAGCGTTGATACATTACAAAAATAAATAAATAAAGTCTATTTTAAAATGCATGAAGAGTCTAATTGAAATAAGCATGTTTCTAGATATTAGGAAATATGTGGAGTGGGGGAATATTTCAAATATTGCTCACCACATGGAAATAAATTTTTAGAAAAACATAAGAACCATAGCATGACTTACAAAAACAAAGAAAAAAACATTAAGTCATGTTGAGGGTGAGTAAGGAAAAGCATCTTCAATGTATTTTTTTTAAAAAGAAGCTATGCTAATCACTGGACAATCATATGCACTCTAGTGTCCTCGTGACTGTATCTTTTACTAAAACTGTTGTCCAGCATCTTTTCATAAACTGCTTTTACAATATTAGTTTCATTAGACTATTATAATTCTAAGATTAAGCAGATGGTGTATAAAATGTCTTTTATACGTTTCATTTTATCTTTTAGTGCACAATTTTTGGAACTAAATAAGGATAATAAACAGAGAATTAAAAATCAATTCCACTTAAAGTTTGCACATTAGTCAAATTAAGCATGCTGAATGAATTCAACATATCTTCTTTTTAAGATGCTAATAAAATTACAAAGTACAGTAGTTTGTTGTGAAAAATGAAGAGTTAAGTATCCAAGCAGGCAACAGAACTTGGGCATAACTGGTGACTCTAGGCTGCCAGGGAGATCCTGCCAATCACCTTATTACTGAGGTATTGCATTTTTTATAAAATCAATCAAGAAATAAACTCCAAAAGATTATTCATCTTGTAAGATTCAAAATAATAACATTCTTTCCAATAAAAATTCCAACTCTTCTCGAAGAAAAATTACGTTTTGAAAACATGATTTCAAAAAAAATTAAATGACAGGCACATACCCTCCCAATTCATATTTCTTTTCAAAATATTGGTGAGACAAGGGAGGAAAGCAAACTATACACACCAGAATCCTAGCTGTACCTGGGAAGGAAACAATACTATAGTGATAGAATTTTGGTAAACCTGAGAATCTGTAGGTCACATGGGCAGAAATAAGCACCATCTGCTCTTACAGCAGGTGGAGGAGAAAACATACAGTCTTTTTTCACTAATTACCTACAACAGCATCTAACTCTAAATATTTTGCATGTAGAGATTTCCGTTCCATGTTTATAAATACACATATATGACAAAGAAACACTTATTTTAAAGATCTTAATATCTTGTTTGTTAAGTAATTAGTATTTAGGAAAGGGGCTATGTTGACAGCTATGCAAACAGAAGTTTCCAATTCATCTGCTAAAGAGATACATACCTTGGCAGGCTTCCTCTCAACTTTGTTTAATGATTTACCCATATTCCACATAAAACCACCCTGGATATCCATCCTGATAATTAATCTGTTAAGTATCACAGTAGAGAATATAATCTGTTCATTCCCTGAATTTGGGGAAATATCAGTGTAATGTCAAAATGTTTAATTATATTTTATTTTCTCCTGCAGGTAGCTATGCCTCCCAGTCAAATCAACAAATAATAATAAATGAAGCAAAGTCATCCAATTGTTGTGAATTTCAGGAAAATAAGATATTTTCCAACCATAGTCCATGTAGTTGCTTCCACACTTCTTCAGCAAAACCATGCCTCCTTTTAACCAATACCTGCGTCACAGAATTTTATATTCACTCATTCAAATCTGCTTTCTCTTCTTCCTGGGAAGAACTGAATTATATTTTTCAGACTCCCTTGCACTTAGGCATGACTATATGACTGGACTTCAACCAGTGCAATGTGAGCAGATATGATGTGTATCACGTTTAGCCTTCATCCACTAGATACTTCCATGCTTTGTTCCTTTTCTGACTGACCAGTAAGAAATAATCATGTGGTCATGAAACGAGGTGTGGAAAAAACCAATTGTCTCACTGCTTAAAATGTCAGACTTTTAACTCACACAGGATTGTCATATTAAAAAGAAATACAATTCTAATATTTCTGTGCCATTATTCATTCAGGAATTCCTTTGTTATAGCAGTCAACATTTTCCTATATTATTTAGACCACACTCAGAAAAGTCTGATAATCAATCTCTCATACTTCTAAATAGGATAAGACTTAGATGACCTAAGATATCAATTCCATTTTCAACACATCAAGAGCCCATATAAAATTTTTCTTAAAAGTTCATGTTAATGATTTATACCTCCTCATTCCTTGACAGAGAACGTTATTGATAGTAAAAAAAAAAATTAATTTCCAGAGATAATTTCACTGATCATGAAAACAAAAATTGAAGTGCTTATGCTGTAGAAATAAGGTAAACAGATTTAGCAAATTGAAATAGAGAATTCTCAGTCAAATTTGAATTTCAGATGAACCATGATGACTTTCTTTAGTATAAACATGTATGTCCAAAATGGCATAAGTGACAAATGGAACCTACCTATATTAAAAATATTTTCATCACTTGTCTGAAATTCAAACTTAACTAGGTGTTCTATATTTTATCTGACAATTCTAATCAGGATGGATGTAGTCAAAAAACAAATTAAGTTGTTGAAAAATCAGGTTGAACTGGAAGGCACTAGAAAGCAGTAAAGAGAAGAAAAATTTAAAAATAAAGCAAAATAGAAGATAGAAGTAAAATTGTCAACATATAAGAGAGCACTCACAAGAAAATAATGAAAGAATAGGGGAAATATATTTAAATAAATGATAATGAAAACAACACATAATGAAACAAACAAAAAAAGACTTCAGAAGATAAGGGATCATAGATTAGTAAAGACATGTAAGATTGAAGAACATCCAAGAGAAAGATATTCTAAGAACAAAGATTTAATTCTAAAAGAAAGTTTTGAAAGAAATTCTAAAAAGTCCTAGAGTAGAGGAAAAAAAATTGGAACATACACAAAAGCAAAAGAACAAGATATTCAAAAGACAATTGAGAGAAGATAATCTAACACAATCCTCAGTATCAATACAAACTCACTGGATTCATCAACAATGATATCACCAGTTAGCTTGGCAGGTCTCATTTATAAGCAAGATAGCATTCATTCAGTAATTCATAAATTTATTCAGAAATACCTAATAAAGTTGTACTAATTATCAAAATTTAGACTTCGATCTTGCTAAAGGCTGAGAGTTTAAATGCAGAACCTTTAGTTAAATCCCAGTTTATGAAATACATTATACTCCTCTAAATCTGCATTTCCCAAACTATGTTTTATAGAACATGAGTTTTCAATGGGGCTGGGTAGACAAGTTAAAAGAAAAATATGACCAAATAATTTGGAAAATGACGTATCTTCTTGGAGATTTGCATTGATTACATTTTGCATATAAAATACTAGAAAATCTAAAAGAAAATCTAATGGTATTTAACCCATAATTTCTTATTAAACACATTTAACCATAGAATACAATATTTTTTCATAAGAATACCTAGTAATATCCCACTGTGATCTGGGGGACCCAATTTAGTAAAACTATTATTTTCATTAAAAACTTTTTCTGAAGTATTTCCTAACAGTCACCTACTGAAGAGAGTGCAGAAACTTTGTTAGCTATGATATTTAACCATATTAATAAAGCAAAGGGATGAACCATTTCTCTTCTAATTATCATCTGTTTAGAATTTCCATTATTATTTGTTATGCTTTTTCAAAAACAGCTACAAGAAGAAGAAAATAAATACACAAAACAGCAGAGTGAAGTAACAAAAGTTGGTGCTGCAATTTATACCCAACAGTACTTAACTGCAGAAGTATTAAAATTACTATGGTACACAGGGGGACTCATAGGCCCAGGATTTACTATCATTGAAATCACCCTGAGTAGCTGAGTGTATTACAAACACAACACTATAAAGGAGACTGCAATATGGGAGCAATGTGCTGGGAAAGCGTTTCAGTAAATAAAGACTCCGTAGACTTTATGGCTTTTAGTAATACTTGTCACTTAATACAGTTTATAAAGATTTGCTTATTAAATTTTGCAGGGCAAAAATAACATGTCTTCCTGCTTCTAGCAGTGATGTTGACATAGACTTCACAAAGCTGCAGCTGCGGTTTTCCTGAATCTCCCTCCCCCACTTTATTACAATACGTGTTGTTCTGAAATTTTCAATTCAGCTATAAACAATCTCCTTTATCGACAACATGCTTTTGCACTTTTTGAAATGGTGCTTTGAGGTAGATAAATGAAAATAAGTATGGCAGAGTGCCAAAAAAAAATTCTGCAAACTGAATCTCCTATGGAGGACGGACGAAGGCAGCCCAACATTTTGTTTATTTATTTATTTACTGTTGATTCTGAAATCTATTTCTAGCCTTACAGTAACTGCTTTATTTAGTTGACCGTTTGTTCTACTCATGGCTGAAACTTTAGATAGGAAAGTCTTACACACTTTTAATCACAACTTTAATCAATGTTGAAAGAGACTTTTTTTTAATCCGGCATCTTTTCAATTGTTATGTCTCCTTTGGGTATGTAGAAGTTAGATTCTGAAATTTAGGGCATATTGCAAGGTATTTGTTACCCCAGACTTGCTCCATTTGAATTGACAGAGCCCCAGATTCTAAACTGAGATCAATCAACAATAAAACTTCTGCATGTAAAAATAGTTACAACTACATCTGTATCTATATCTTTATCTACTATTTCATATTCCTTTTCTTGTCTAAATAACCTGCTAGTTTTTTCAGTAGCTTCATTTCATGCCCTTTCCTCATGCTTTTAAGATTCTTCACAAACTTTGCTTTAAAAAGACCTGCTAAGTGGAATAACAATAAAAATTAAAAAATATTATTTATTGTGAAAGAATAGAGACTGTGAAATTAAATTTCTCACTTTCATATTGGTTTGGATTATGAGAACTTCAAATTCCAGTTTAATTCTCTGTAAGTAAATTTTAATTTTATGCACACTAATTAAAGATTTGCTATTTGCTATTAGTTTGGAAATACTCATTTACAAAGTACATTTGATCATCATAGGCTTCCAATTCTAAAGAAAGTCCTTGGGGACTCCTTCTTAGTAATTAATAATTTTATTGAGTTTGAGGTCAATCAAATATGTCCACCATCCAGAGTCCTCCACAAACTCAGCAAAATTTTGTTTACCCCTTTGTATTACAATTAAAATAACTTTAACAAGCTAAGAAGCAAAAATGAAACTAAGGCAGGACATACAGTTTTTAACATTAAAAATAGATATTCAAATGAATATAACACCGTTTACATCAAAAATAAATAGCAGATAATTCGGCTTTATCTATGTTTGTCTTTATATTACCAGCAATTTGAGGACTGATTCTTCCAAAAATCTTTACAAATTTAGTAGTCTAAAATTTATTGGTTATTTATTTTTGTTAAAACTCCAACTCCGATAGTATTTTATATTTTATGGAATAACTAAATTTATTTAAAGTTGAATATTGTGAAAAATATAACTCAGACATGTTTTTCCTGTCCCTATCTATAATAAATAAATGTTCTTCTCAACAAGGTAAGTTTTGGGAAATAGAAATATTCTAGCATTAATGTCTGTGATTTATTTATGTAATTGTTACAACATATATTTTAAATTATAAATTTAGAGATTATTATGAAAAAGTATATAGATGCAGAGAACTATATATTAATAAAGCTGATTTAACAGCATACTTTTTTTTTACATGAGAACTCACAAATTAAGAAGTAATACTCTATAGAAAAGTGAATACCAGTGATGAATAATTATAAGTAGCATATTCATGACATTTAAAAAATAAAGTAAATTTGGACACATTGATGTGACACCTACAATCCCATAATACTTGGTTTCTAACTCAGAATTGGATTAGAGCCAGTGTACTTTGTACTTGAATACAAAGAGCACATAAGAGTATTCAGGGGAAGCACAAGTTGAATTTTTCATCCACATTGGGACTAGAATTAAGGTTCTTTCCACCCATGCACATATAGACAAAAGAAGGAAAATATAATATTTTTTACATTGACAAATGACAAAATCTCCTACTCTTCCATAGTCTGTCTGTATTACCCCTCACTCTTTCATCCCAACTACCTCTCCTCTATCTCTGAGGCTAATACCAATAATTTTTGCAGTTGGTTTGTGTTTTTCCCTCCTTCATCTCTTATGCAACCACCATAGCTGACAATGTAACAAACATCATCCAAGTCAAAAAAATTCTGTATATTTTTAACATGTAGTTTGTAGGAACGGGAAGATAGTACAAGAACGTGACATCCTGCAAATCCTCTGTGTAACAGAATCCAACTATCTGGCATTTTCACAATTTTCTGAACATGTTCTGTTTCATGATTCTACCCCCTTTATGTACAAAATCTATTCTGGTTATCTTTAATGATCTTCCCTCAGAATCAATTTGGGTAAAATTCTGCTCTATTCAAGGCCCAGATACTTGTAGACTTGTCAGGAAAGCCTTTTCCAGCTCCAGGAGGCAGAACAGCTACACCCCAGACAGTACTGTAATTTTCTGTTCACATAGATAATTCCTTATTTAATTTTAAATGCTTTACGGAAGGGAAATACACTTTATTCATTTTTATTAAATATTGCTAAATGAGAAAAAGAATAAAAACCAAGATTCAATTATAGTTTAGCAAGAGACACACACATAACAGAGGAAAGGCATGATGTTAGGGTGATAAGAGACACAAGACTAGCAAGGTATGGAAATATTAGCTCTCCAGGAGCTCACAGGAAGGAGCTTCCTTCTAGAAGATGTGACAGGTCACATCACAGTAAATTCTGTGACAGATAATTGGACCCCCAGTGCTAAATACAGAGTGATAAAACTGATTTACATCAGGCACAGAGAGAGGTACAATCATCATCATCATCATCATCATCATCTTAATGTCATCATCACCTGTATTTTATTGATAACTTACATTCTTCTAAATATATAAAATCACTTATTTTAATCATCAGAATACACTATGATATAGAAAATATTATTATCCCCATTTTACAGAAAACATAGAGAGGTTAAGTTACTTGCTTAGCCACAAAGCTTATAAAATACAAACTTAGGATTTGAATAGCGACTCTAAGACCCACACACTCAATCTTTCTGAGGTCAAAGCACATCATACAAAATACACTTGTCTTAAAGTTACTCTCTGATGTACTTCTTAATAGGAAACTCCTTGGCATAATTTTTATCTAAGTAGCATTCAAACCTGAAAATCATCTCTGGGCAGAAGAGATTACTTAACAAATTCAATATGGCGATCCTCAGCATAAATGCTCAGAGGGTGAATGCATTCCCTCTTTCAGGGTTTGTCCATACTTTGTTTAAATAACTTAACTAGCAATTTGAACATCTGGTGTGTTTATTTAATCTCTCAGCATTTTAGCATCAGATTCTAAAAAAGGGAATTATCAGTTCCTACTTCCTCAGTCTTATGCTTTTTAACACTGAGAAGCCAAAGCGATATCCTGAAAAATATGTCCTATAAATACCCCAAAGTGGCTGCTTTGCTAGAAGTAACAGGAGTAGTGGCACTATTACACAGATGCGCACATTTTTTTTTAACTTTTAGAAAAAATAACACACAGTGGCTTTTAAACACAGAAATCTTTTAATTAAGAAAACAGCATGAATATCTCCAATTTAATATGGAATTGGACTTTCTATGTTGTCTACACATGAGAAATATTATTGAGACATGGGTGAGCAAAGCCGTAAGTTGAAGGGTGCAGATAATTGGTAGATGAACTATGCCAAAGAAAAAAAAGCAAATTTTCAATGAGTGCTTTTGGGTCATATTGCCAACCAAGGTCAGAAACACTGAAGGGAGTAACCTGGGTGGACTAGCTCTGCAGGCAAGAAGCACCCAGAGCCACTTTTACCATGACCAGCTCCTCACCTTGACTTTGTTGTGCATTCCATATAGGCCTTCCCCCTTGCCCAGTGTCTTCCTTTTTCACTTTTATTCTGATTCATCTCTCTTAGACAGGGAGAACACATTCTAGGAGAAAAAAGAAAAGAAAATCTGAACTTTGCCGCTTGTAAATGAACTTGCTGCAGAGAAGATATTTAATGCAAATGACATAACCAGCAAAGTCCAGGAAAGCTGAACAGAAAGGAGCCTGGGAGGCCCTCCTCCACCTCCACCGGCACATGGCACACCCATCGGCACTAACAGGACTTAAGCATTCATATCAAGGGGCGGCAAACCCCTGGGCAGAGACAAGCCACATACTCACTAGATATGGAAAATGTATGAGGAAAAAAAGATTAACTGACAAAAAGTTAATTAAAACCGCTCTGATTATGAGGTAGAATTAAACAATTACTTTTAAAAATGCAGTGTGACACAGTGCAGCGCTGCAACTGAATTAATCATGAATGAGGAAAGCGATGTTTCATTTTTGTGTGCATGAGAAAAACACTCAACAGATTTGACAATTAGAGCAGGGTAACGGCATTGCATGGCACAATGCGAGGCAGCTTTTCCCAGTGGTTTATTGGGAGGGAGCTAAGCAGATGTGCTCAAACATTTACAAATGCACAATATTCGCATGCTCTTCAGCTGCCCGCCCTGCTGATTTCGCAAGAAGTCGCCTTCAATCTGGAGGCCGCTGCGGGAGCCCTGCACAGTTTCTCCCAACTCCAGGAGAGGCTCAGTCTTCAAATCCATGCCTGCATTCAAGAAGTAATGGGCGCCAACAGGCAACAGCCATACAGAGCTCCTTGGAAAACTCAGTTTCTGAATCCTCTGTGCTCCATAGAGGGGACCAGGCATGCATGCAGTCATTGCTTGTAAGGCAGGGACTACGCTGAAACTGCTTCAACCACCTGGCTGTTTAATAACTGTTCTCAGTGAGCTTCGGCACCCCAACACGAGCTCTCTGTTAGGAGCGTCATACCTCTAGCCAGACTGTAGCCTTCAGGTACTATAAATCATCTGCCAGCAAGGCCTTACATGAACGCTTTGCTTTGAGAATGCCAGATTGTCACCCTGAGTATTTATGAATGAACACCTTTCAGTTACTACTATTAGCACTAGTTTTTATCCTTTTTGCATTTCTATTGAAGTAGAATTCACCTACCACACAATTCATTCATTGAAAGTGTAAAATTCAAGGGTTTTTAATATACTTACAGCATTCCACAGTCATCATCTCAGTCTATTTTAAAATATTTGCATCACCTTTCCTAGAAACTTCAGACACTTGAACCATCATTCTGCAATTCTCTCTTCACCCCACACCCCAAACAAAGGCAACTGCTATCTACTTTTAGTCTCTATACCTTCACCTTTTCTGGATATTTTATTGAAAGGGAATCCTATAAGAGGCGATCTTTTGTCTCTGGCTTCTTTCACCTTCTATGATGTTTACAAGATTCACCCATTGTCTTAGTCCACTTGGGAGGTTATAACAAAAAACTGAAAACAACCAAACAGACAGCAACAACAAAACACTGACTGGGTAGCTTATAAACAAGAGAAATTTATTTTGGTAGTTCTAGAGACCGGAGGTCTGGGTGCTGGCAAGGTGGAATGAAGGCCTTCTTCGGGTTGCCTGCTTTTCCTTTTATCTTTTCGTGGTGGAAGAGACTAGGAAGCTTTGTAGCATCTCCTTTCTAGACCGTTGGGCCCATTCATGCAACTATCCCTTCAGGACCTAATCACCTCCCAATGGCCCCACCTTTAATACTCTCACTTTTGAGGGTTACACTTTCACCATAAGACTTTTGTGTACAAAAACATTCATTCTATCGAATCCATGTTGCAATTTGTATGAGTACTTCTTTCCATTTTATGGCTAAATAATCTTCTATGATATGGATATAATATTTTATTTATCCATTAATCCATAATGGACATTTAGGTTGCTTACAGCTTTTAATCATCGTAAATAATGATACTATGAATATTCCCATACCAGTTTTTCCGTGAACATATGATTTTACTTCTTTTCCGTGTACACCTAGGAGTGGAATTGCGAGGACACAGGATCACTTTGTATTGAATGGTTCAGGAACTGCCAGACTGTGCGCCACAATAACTGCGCTGCTTTCCATTTCAACCAGCAGCATATGATAGCTCTGATTGCTGCACATCCTCACTACTGTTGTCATTATGTCTTTTCATTAAAGTAATTCCAGCTCTCTGTGGATCTGACCAATGCTGTTGAGCATTTATTCATGTGTAGACTGGGTATTTTTAAACCTTCTTTGGATGAAAGTCTCTCCAGATAATTTTTCCCATTTTGTAATTTGTTATGTACCTTTTCACTACTGACTTGTAAATGTTCTCTATGTAACTTAGATACATGCCCCTAAGCAGATATGTGGTTTGCAAATATTCTCTCCCATTCTTCAGGTTTTTCTTTTCACCTTCTTGATGATATCTTTGAAGCAGAAAATCATTTAATTTTGAAAAAATTCAGTATTTCTATTTTTTTTTAGTTTTGTTGCTTATGCTTTTGATGTCATTCCCGAGAAATCATTGCCAAATGCAAAGTCATAAAGATTTACATCTATAATTTCTTTGAGGAGTTTTATAGTTTTAGTGGTTACATAGTTCTTTGGCCATATTGAGGTTATTTTTATATATGGTGTGTGGTAGGGGATCAACTTCATTCTTTTGGTGTAAATATTCAACTGTCCTAGCAACATATATTCAAAGTGCACAGGCATTTTTAAAAATTACAACCCCCCCCAACCCCCTTATTCTCAATCCTCCTCTAATTCCAGTCTTTATAACTTCATACCAGTCTGAGGGCATAGGGTATAAAGGGCTCTCAATAATGTTTCAGTCATTAGTACATGCAAATTCCATTTTAGCCTGCTAATCTCTGTCACATTCCACCAACTGCACTCTTCCCATATGTCCCATAATCCTCCAAAGCATAAGTTTTTACATTCTAGACTCAGACTTGTTTTTAGCTATTTCACTTATTAATCACATCATCTAGGGAAAGTAACTCAATTTCTATAACTTTTATTTTCATATATGTTAAGTGAAAGTAGTGATATTGAAGTGAACATGATTGGTTCTCTGCCCAGATTCCCTCATATTTCCTTAAAGGGTACCTACCCCCAGCACCTGTGTCTCTTATTTGAAGTGGCGTGCAGTTAAAGCTCTCTTTGGAAGTCTTCCCTTGAGCCACTTGCAACCATTATGCCTGCCTGAACAGAGATCTGGAAGTGTCTGAGAGTTTACACCACCTCAAAGGTTACACAGAGTATGAAAGTCTTTGCATTAAAGTGGACAAACCTCAAGATATGAGTTCTCCTGAAGGATCATGCTTGAGCTAGAACTTAACTTGAAATTGTATTTTATTTAGCTTCTTCATTGCATTGCCCTGCTTTCCCCGCTCCCTACTATCTTCTCATTAAAGTAGGAGTTCCTGAATGAAATGCTTGACCACAAAGTCTCACATCAGGGTGTGCTCCAGAGAAAACTGGCAGAGGATAGATACCAGCATCATACCATTACCGTTTGTACGGAGAACTTCTCTTCCACCTGCAAAAGAATAAAATCAGGCCCTCAACTTAGACCGTATTAAAAAAATGAACTCAAAGTAGATTAAAATCTTAAATGTTAGAGCAAAAACTATCAGAAGGAAGCATGTTAAGTATCAGGGAGAACAATATACAGAAAGAGAAGGTACTTAATAAATGTCGATAGCTCTTGTGATTATTACTGTTGTTATAACAGCCACCTCTCTATGTTGGCAGGCAGGCACATGCTGGCTAACCCATGAGTGCTTTACTTTGAATTTTTTTAAATGAATTATGCTTTAATAACTACCACAATCAAGTTAATTAATACAGCCACAATCCCCATGGTTATTACTTTGTATGCGTATGAGAACAGTTGTTTGACTTTTTAAAGCAAGCACGAAAGTATATATGTGCACCATCCGTTGTTTCCCTGTCTTAGAAAGTCTTGCGAAGACTGAGGTTGAGGGCACATTCTTCTTCAGAATATAGCGCAACATTCTAAAATCAACCTAGTTTGAGTCTGTCTTTCTAATCACCTACTAAACGAATAAATATGAATGAATGTTAATCAATTTATGTGTCTTTTTAAAGCCTGATTTTATTAAAATCTCTCAGAAGAAGATGGTATATAACATTTCTGAATAATTATGTCTTTCCTTAGTTCACACCAGGTGCCCCATGTCCTGAAAGGAAAATTTTCATTCAGTGAAATATATAAGGCTATTTTTGTTGTTGTTTTATTTTCAATGAGGTCATGAAAAGTAAATTTTAATCCTGTGAATTACCTTTAGGAAAACACAACAATTATGTTTCTGACATGCACAGCCTGTGAGCTTCTCAAGGTCAGAATGAGTCTATTTCTTTATTCAAAACCCCTTTCATAAACTCCATATAGAATCTTCTTTTACTTTATTTTGCAGTTGCTATGAAGGGCTTCAACTCTTTAATATTTTCTGTTCATCTTCTGTTTAAATTCTTTTCCAGGTTTATTGAGGTATAATTGTTAAATATAAATTGTATATATCTAATGTATACCATGATGATTCAGTCGATAGTGAAATGATTACCACATCCATCATGTCTCATGGTTATTTTGTATACATGATCAGAACATGTTTTGTTCAACTTTTAAGGCCAATATGAAAGAATCTATGTACACAATTATTCTGTACTATGGTAAAATGTCCATGTACTTTTGGTATATACATCCTTAATATGTCAAATCTATACCATCACTAAAAATCTGATAGCTATATTGTATGCATACATGATTACATAATAAAGGTATGCATAAGATTCATTTTAGCGGAAATAATACGTGTAATTGTCTAGTGCCATATTCAAAGAATTTCATGCTTTGTATCATTTCATATGAATGTAGAGGTCTCTGAGGCCCCTAAGGATGCAGGAATCACAAGTGAAACCTAGATCCTCATATCATTGAAGAAAGGAAAACCACCCACCACATAAGACCATCTGTTTTGATCTGAGCTCAGAACTCATGCTATTACCATTTGGTAAATCTGCAGTACTTCTCAAATTTCACTTGTGTGTATAAGCACCAGTGGAGGATTTTAAAAATGCTGGTTCTCATTTTTATTCAAAGTGTATTTCTTCATAGATCAATTTGAATCAGAGTTCTGAGAATCTCTGCAACACTAAGGTGTTGAAAAATTAGAGCTGAGGTGGCTCGCTCCCATGACCTTCTCAACCCCACCTTCATTAAGGCAAAGAAATAACTTGCCTCTTTCTAGATCAACGTCTTACACAGTGCAAGTTTCCAATATCTTAAAAGTTTTCATTATTAATTAGTCTATTATATGAGAAATGGAAACCAGAGACAAAAAGCAAACACCAGGAAGGGAGCATCCAAAGACTTGACTTGGATCACATGCTTAGGTTAGTGTGGACTACTTTCTGTGGAAGGGAGGTAATTAAAATGTAAAGTCTGAATATTGATTAAAATAGTATAATTAACATGCAGGTAAGTAAATCAACACACAGCAAAATCCACCACCATAATCCAAAAATTATCACAGAAATAATAGAAGGTAAGGAGATTATTTTTTAAAATATATTAATAAGCTCACATTATTAATAAAATATTAGTCCAAATGTTGAAACACATTTAACATTATGTTGAAATTAATTAGTACCAAATAATCTATATTCCTTATTGTTGGTGTAAAGAAAAGCAAAAAATACTGATGTCATTCTGATTAGCACTCCAGAAATACGTCCACAATTGAGAAGTGGTTGGTAATGTTGAAAATGTGAACACATTGACAAAATGTTGGATAAGAACTTAAAAATTTCAATGGCTTAAAGGAAAATCTTCAAATTTTCCCTTTTTCTACCAAAGAACACATAGAAAATATGTTAAAAATGTTGCTTATCATTAGTAGAGCCAGATCAATTTGTCTGAGGCATTGATTGGTAAATTTCAATTGCAGGTTAGTGTCAAGAGGTTCCAAAATAACACTTGTCAAAATTATTGAATTACACAAGGTGTTATCTGAATGTTCGTCACCATTTAAGCACAGTGGACACATTCTTAAATTTCTTCCAGACTGCATGCATGGAACTTTATTGAGAATATTGTGCTCTTAATTTACTGCATGAGTACATATATTATTTTCAATTTATGTTTCCAATTTTTCAACTCTGAATCTAGCTTTATTCAATTGAGTTGTTTCCTTTTCTCCAAATACATTCACTCTATTTTAGACATAAGATTAAGTAGCATATCATTATCATCAAGTTTACACTTACCTTTGTCAGTATTGTCTTTTATTGTTATCAGTCCATAAGCACTATGTATGTTTGAATGTGTGCACAAATATAAGCATGTGTGAGATGTTATTTGAGAATGTGTGTGAGGCTGTGTGTATGTGTCAGTATGTATGTGTGTGTGTCTTTAGGAAACCGCATAAAATCACATAAAACAACTAAGGGTGTAAAACCACGACATATATTTTAATGTTGAAGGCTAAACTTATGCAAAAACAAAAATTACCTATTACTTTTATATGTAAAACTTATTTCACTGAAAGCTGTTTAACTGATAGTGGTAAATAGTGCATTACATGACATGTTGATTTACAATGATGTGCACCTTAAACCCATATAATGTCATGATGTAATGTTCTTTCAATAAAATTTTATAAATGCAAAAAAGAATTAGAAATATGCAATTTAAATTTATATCAAAAAATATCTTAATAAATCTATATTAATGTGAATTTAAAATTAATGCTTTACAAGCACTATTTGTAAGCATCATCATTTAGTGAAATAATTATTGCACATTTTAAAAAAGAAAGGAATTTTGGTTTTAAATTAATTATGAATTAAGGATTTACACTACCTATATTTTCCTTATTTGCAGAAAATATTATGTTTTATAAAAAGTTACATTTTAAAGTTGATCTGTAGAGGGAGAGAATAATACACCTTTTTATTTTTTAGCATTTACCAATCTTTTCCTGTCTCATGGTCATTATCATTCAATGAGTGTGTGTTTGCAGAAAAAGATTAAAATGTTCTAAAAACCTTAGCTGTTCTCACAGTTTATTCTTTTTTGTTGTGATATTTAAATTTTTTTAATGCAACAGTTTGTTTTAGTAGTGTTAGATAACAAATTTCTCAAAGATTTCCAGAAAACAAAAGTTTTATCAAAATGAGAAAAAACAACCATGCAAAACTCCAAAACACTTTACTTCAAGCACTAACATGAGCTGGCTTAGTAATGTCTACAAAGTGCCAAACCAACCTGGTAGAGAGAAAAAAAAATCATTAACTGACTGGTGCTTTGGCTACATATTACTGAAATATTTTGCACTGAAATATTTTGGCATTAGGGTGAAATACGTATATATAGTACATATATACATATGCACGTAGATTGAAGAGCTTAAGAGCTTGCTTTATTCAATTGCATGAATTTATTTTTAATATAATTTAAAAAGTTAGACTTTTCAAAACTTTTTGTGAAAGACTGAATTAGTAGAAGAAAATACTGGCATTTTCCTTTTAAATCAGATACTTCTCTGATATATTGAGCCATCACTTTTCTTTTTCATGCTTATTTAATAGTAAGATTTTTGTCCTTTTTCATAAGCATATGTTCTCTTTTCAAAATGAAATCTCTTGTGTTCATCAAAAGAAAAAAGGAAAATAAAACAAAATTTGAGCAGTTATGAAAAAAACAACACGACTTTCCGAAAACCAGAAGACGTTTCATAAATTGATTTTATAGTTCTGAAAGGAACAAAAGAAAGGTTTCAGTTACATCAAGCATTGTGTCTACCATTTTATTAAAAATGTAAAAAACAGCTGTTATTGACCCCTTTTAAAAATGAAAATATATATATAGTTTATATATTAAATTTCCTTAATTAAATAAAATGGTCTGCTTTTAAATATTAGAAATTAATCTTGATGGTCTACAAATGTGTATTTATACTCAATTGCTATCATTGTACCTGTTATTTGATACAATATAGAAGTATATTGGTGTCTTCAGTTAAGTATCTGATAACTACCTACTGCATAAAAATTATGTTTTAAACTAAGGCAATTAATTATGGCTATTATTTTTGCTTTATGTAATAGGATAAGTACATTCTCACCTGTTTTTCTTCAAAATGCAGTAATCATTAATAATGAAATAATGTCTATTCAAAAATTACAATATATCATTCCTTCTTGAATTCATCTTGAATACTACTAAAGATTCATGAATCAAGAAACATAATATGATTATTTGCCATTTTTAGAATTTTAGTTCAACCCCTGGACAGATCATTTTTAATTCACCATCTTTTGTTTGTGTTACAACATTCTGCATCTCTTGACACTTCTGCAGAATACCTGTTATAATGTTTGTCTCTTCACCTCTTCCATACCCCAGTGTTCACACCTCGAGGAATTATCATGTTACAAGTAAACAAATATGTTCTATCTACCAGTTTGCAAAAGTGGGCAAAACAAGTTTTTTTTACCACTACTCAACATACACTGTAAATACATCTCATGCATGCTTATTAAGTTTTAATTGAAACATTAAATCTGAGACTAAATTACTATTGAATGATACAGCTTCTTAATTCTTTCATACTTTGGCAAGCAAGTCTACAATTATTTTTTATATGTGAGAGTTATTGGTGGCTCAGAAAAATTCCCCTAGAGATTTTACCTGTTTGGGGGAAAAAAGGAAAGTTGGAAGAAAGTAAAATGTTTTTCATCTAATTTTTAGACAGTGTGATAGAGGATAATAAAAATTACTCATTTCCAATGAAATGTCCTCTTTTGAAGCATGATGCTATAATTCCTTGGGAAAATCTGCAAGAATCTACCTTAGCATGAGATTCAAGGAGTGGATGCGATTCTCAACCCGTGCCGGATCATGATTCAGGAGAGCTGAAGTCAAACCCAGTTCACCAAGTCTGTCCATTACTAACTTCCAATCTAGTTTGTGAAGTTTACTTTTTTCAGGGACAACTAAGTGATTCATTAGAACCTGATGCAGGCAGGGAGGGAAATGAGATCAACTTCTGGCAAAAATCCATGGAATGGAATATAGCAAAACGATAAGCTGGAGTGTGTATCTTAAAAAATATTCCCTAAATATGTACTTCCAGGTTTATTTTGACAGAATTATTTTCATATATCTATAATCATAATATTTTGTGGTATCTTCAGCAAGTAATTTAATATTGTATTTCAACTCCTAAGACCGAGGAAGGAGCAGAAAATTTGTGTGAGTGGAAAACTTTACCATATAAATGTCAGTGAATGTCCTAAATTACACACCCGCCTCCTGGACTAGCTACATTTCTTATTCATCATGTTAATCAAAGAAAAGGTATATATAGATATTTTTTAAAAATGCACTATATATGACTAGCCACCAGTTTATTGAATGTCATATAGTAGGTATTGTGCTAGGTTCTAATTTACTATAGGCAAGATATAAATTTATATTAATATATAACAGATTAAACTGCTAAATACATGTATATAGACATAATTAGTGTGCATACAGGCATGTATGTACATATATATATATACACATATACATATGAAAAAAATTTTCAAGGTCTTCAGTGTTACTCCAAAGAGGAGAGGTTCATGAGCACTATAACATGTAAAACTCTCTATTTGAGGTGTATGTTATCCTAAAAACAAATGAAGTGTCACAATTGATTTATTAAGTTATCTTAGTTTTTCTCCCAGGGACATGATAAATTAAAAAATGTTTAAAAATTTTAAATAACGGTGCTCTTTTTCAGATGTTAATTTGTATGTATGTATATATATATATATATATATATATATATACATACATACACATTAATGGGAAATTGTGATTGTGCATCAATTATTAAAATTTGGGGGGAGTTGAAATGTATTAGTATTTGCCATATTGGATGCAGTGTGCAAAATGTATTCAATCTCTTTAAAGACTTGAACATCAGTTGTACAAACATTTGTTCTCAAGAAGAGATAGGTGGTCCTATAAACTGCCTCCTGCTTTCCAGAACACCTTATTTTAAAAGGTCAACAATTCTTCTCTTAGGACATCTCCTAAAGAGATGTCAGTGTGAAGGTCTTCCTAGGCAGGTAATACCTCACATCTGTCAGCCAAAGAATTCAGAGAAGATATCTGTCAGTTTATAGTTTGAGAATTTAAAAGTGTAATTCCTATCAAAAAAAAAAAAACTATCATGAAGAATAATCAATTTCCCATAGAATTATTGGGGAAAAAACTTCATATACTGAGAAAATCTTATTGATAACATTATTTTAAACAGGCTGGTCACTCACTAGGTCTTTGTGAGAATAAATTTCCCATGACTACTAGTGAGAAATGCACCCAGTCTACCCACTGTAGAAAACACCCATTTCCTTCAAACTCTCAGCCCCCTTCCCCCTCAAGTCACAGTAGGATCTCAGCCAAATAAAACATGCATCAAATATGTGGTGAAGCATGACCAGGCCCTCCCAACCACCATAAAAGGACCTGAAAAGCTGAGTGAAGTAGGAGGAAAGATAATTATCATCAATATGCCTCCCACTTGGGAAACTGTTAAACTTATCACTCCTCTCAGTGGTACATTTGATGTAATATGCTCATTTTTGAGCTTATTCTTAAGTTTCAGGATGTTGTCTAGGAAAAGATGTCTAGACAGAATGGAAAAGAACCTTTTTAGTAGTCTTGCAATTGCAGTAAAATGAGTGACAAAATAACATACCTGGTCTTTCTATAGTAGAGACTTCTAGGATTGTTTACTATAGTAGGATATTTTGAATTTTTCTAAAAATAATTCTTGATACCAAGAACATTACTTGAAATTTGAGTCTCCCAAAATCTTTAAGCAAATCCATATTTGCTGTACAGGATACTCTGAGAAATATATTGGACAATGAACAAAAGCAAATGAGCAAACTATCAACCCTGATTTTAAAGAAAATGCATGATTAACTAGCTCTCTAAAACATAAAAATATGACTACTGAGGACTGTGAGGGTTAATGTGTAGTGTGATCCCACTGATCTGAGCTGTAATCTTGTGTTTTACATTGTGCTCTGTATAGTTCTGGGTAACATGGGGCTGTTACAAAAAATAATAATGATACCCAATATTGATTGAAGCTTTAGCAGGCATTGTTTACAATATGCCACATAAACTACATAGCCTGATCATCCTTAAAAACTTTGCAAAACATATTGTAAACTGCCATGAAAAAGCAATGATCTAAAGATAATTTGTGATAATTATATGTCTACCCTTTATTGGGTATCTACTAAATGTCAGTCATTAACATTTATTATCTAGTTTATTTCTTTATATGCTGATTAAAAAGATATCATAATCACCAGGGGTACATTTTGGGAGAATAAGGCTAAGAATCTTCAATAATTTACCCAAAGTCATAGAGAAGATTTGGACTTACACTCATATTCAACTGTCAGAATTGGTGTTCTTTCCAAATACACAAGATTTTCTATTTTCACAGAAAGTCTTTGAAAAGGACCCAATGTGCTGCAGTGTTTCAGGCCTTGGTGATAGACCCAAATGTTGAATCCATCTATCTGAATTAGCAAATTTATTCTTAATATATGTTTATATTCTATAGTTTCTAATTCTAAGCTCTAACTATTGTTTAACATTCTCTATAATTTACAGGAAGAACTCAGCTCAAATAAACTAAATACTGATGACTCTACATGACTTCCTGATGCCCTACTGGAAAATATGGATCCTTTTAAAGGAGGTTAATAAATTGGTAATAGTCCACTGATTGAGGCAGATTTAAACTATAGCTAAATGTGGATTTGAAATTGTGCATAAACATTCAGAAGATTCTTGCAGCATTGTGCCCACATTTTCATGGATCGAGATGAATCAACACTTGGTGGGTGCTAAGTAGAACCTATACTTGATTTGTCATGATTATCAACATTTCCTGATTCCTCCTCTATTGTTATTAAGTGTCCTTCAATAATCACAATAATATTACTGTGTCTGATTCCATGTCACCATTAAAAGTTATTGAATAAATGGAATTGGAGTGCTGTGTTTTCTGTGGCCTGTAGAAGAGTATATTTCTTTTGTATAAATGAAAAACATGCTTATGCATTTACTACAAAATATCTAATTCCCTTCAATAACTATTTATTTAAGTCTTTTTTCTCTTGACCTAGTTAGTATAGTTAAGGATTTGCCAATTTTAATTTTTTAAAAAATCAACTCTCAGTTTCTAATCTTTTCTATTGTTTTCTATTCTATATTTCTTCCCTGCTCTTCATTAATTCCTTTATTGTTAACTTTGGTTTATGTCATTCTTTCTTTTCTAGTTCTTTGAGGTGTAAAGTTATTTTGCTCATTTGAGATCTTTCTTCTTGATGAAACCCCCTTCTTAGAATTACTTTTGCTATATCCTGTAAGTTTTGGTAAGTTATTGTCTTAAGTCTTTTTAAATACTTTTTTCATTTTCTTTTTGACCCAGTGATTATTGAAGAGATTATTATTTAATTATTATTGATATTTAGTTTATAATTATTGTTATTTAGTTTATTAATAACTAGCTTTCACATACTTGTGAATTTTTCTGTTTTCTTCCTATTATTGTCCCTAGTTTCATTCCCTTGTAGTTGGAAAAGTTTCTTAGTACAATTTCAATTTTAAATTTGCTAAGACTTGTTTTATGAAGCAACATGATCTATCCTGGAGAGTTCTATGAACACTTTAGAAAGCCATAATTTTTGCTCTTCGGTGAAAAATTCTGTTAGGTGTCTAGTAGGTCCACTTGGTCTATAGTGTTTATCAAGACTGCTAATTATTAATTGAAATTCTATCTAGATGTTGCATCCATTATTGAACGTGAGGTACTGAAGTTTCTTGCTATTATATAGCTGTCAGTTTCTGCCTTCAGATCTGTCAATATTTATTTTACATACTTACATGTTCTGATGTTGGATGTATATAAAATTGCTACACATTCCTCATGAATAGACTCTTTTATCATTATGTAAAAACTTTCTTTGTCTCGAGAGTCATATTTTTACTTAAAATCTACTTTGCCTTATATTAGTATAGCCACTGAAGCTTTCTGTTAGTTGTCATTTGCATGAAATATCTTTGCCATGCCTTCTCTTTCAGCCTATATGTATCTTAAATCTAAAGTAAACGTTCTGTAAGAAGCATATAGTTAGCTCTTAGTTGTTTTATCTACTGGGCTACTCTCTGTCCTTTTTTTGGAGAGTTTATTCCTTTTACATTTAAAGTAACTATTGATAGACAAGGATTTACTATTCCCATTTTGTTAACTGTTGTATGTTTTTTCTGTAGTCATTTTGCCCTTTTTATCTCTTGTTGTCTTCTGTTGTGTTTTCTTGCCTTCATGTGAAAAGGCTTTGATTCACCTCTGTTTTTTATATGTAACAGCTATAGATATTTTCTTTGGGGTACTATGGGTTTACATAAGTAGTTTAACATTTTGATAGTCTATTTTAGCTGATAACAACTAAACTTCTCTTGTATATAAAATTTATTCACTTTTACTTCTCTCCTTCCACACATTGATATCACAGTTGACATCTTTTAATATTATGTATCTATTAACATAATTTAGTATTTTAATACTTTAGTCTTTTCAAGAATTAAAAGCAATTTAATCTCCACTGTTACAATAAAAACACTGTTTTTTCCTTATCTGTCTTATTTACTTGACTATTTTCTATAAGCATTTTAACTGGAAATATGTCCTCAAAAGTTATTTTTTCCAACCGTGCTTCCTATAATTCTGAGAAGGAATTCTCACTTACATATGGAAGTGACTGGGAGGCAATTGTCCTCTTCCAGTGCTTTGTTTTCACTATTCCTTCTTTTTCCTTTTTTAAAAAAAGTTATACGATATATAGATACAGATATATAGATATCTCTATATACGTATATATATATAAATCTTTATAACAACTTTGTTTACATATGTGGTATTAGGATTAAAATTAAGTTTGGAAACTACCCTTTTAATAATTAATATTAGAATATCTCTAAGTATTTTATAGTGCTATTTAAAACATAAGTTGGATAAACTATATCTGCATACCTAAATCCCAGATAGTTAAATCCATGAAGTTCCATAGAGGAGTGGGTATTAATAATAGAAATATCATTTTCAACATAGCATAAAGTAACTCCCAGAAAGCTCTTTCTTTTCATAGGGGATCACATCCACTCCAAAGCATATAATGTCTATTTGCTGCTGCTTTTCAAATTTGAATCCCATTTCTATGTCATTAGAAATGATAGGATGATGAGTTCTTTAGACTACATGGGTTTAACTCCCAGCTCTTCTATTTAATCTCTATGTGATATTACACAATATTTTTAAGCTTTGTGAACCTCAATATCCTCAGGAGTAAAATAGACATATTCTCTTACTTCATATAGATGTTTAAGGACAAATATATTCGTACGTAACATTATAATACTTAGAGTAGATGATGGTACAATAATTTCTCAATAAATATTAGCTGTTGCTATTTTTATTTCCTCAGGGATGAAATGAAGGCACCAGACTGTTCTAAAGATCATAAACAACTTGTTCAAAACTTATTTCTTGATTTTTCTACAAACCTGATTCCGCACACCCCCACCGCATGCTCTCCCATCTCAGTAAATTGTACTGCTACCTAAAATTGTTCTATATCTGAACACTGCCTCATAATTCTCTCTCATACTCCATAAACAGATAATCAGTATTAATGTTTTTATTAATTCCAGAGTCTTTAGTTTTAGATACTATTTCTTTAATATATTTTTCCTCCCCATTTATATCTTTCCTACCCAAGACACTAACATTTCTCAGTTGGTCTCCACTATAACCTTGTTAGCCTGGTCTCCTGGGTTTATTCTTGTCTTCTTCCCAATATAATTGGAATAAAGCATAAATTTAATACAAAAATGAGCTGGCTCCAAACTCGACCTTTATTTTCCTCCTACTCATAAATTTGACTCTAGTCAATCTGGTCTCCTTTGAATTCCATCAAAACAAGAAATTCTTTCTTGCCTATGACTTATACACATTTAATCTGCTTTGCTTAGACTGTCCATTCCTCTTTACATGGTTGGTTCTTTCTCATGCTCTAGGTATTGGCATAATATCAAATCTTCTAAAAATTTGATTTCATTATTACTTAATCTCAGGCTATCTCTCTGCCTATGAGTTCCTATTATTACACCCTGATTGTATCCTTCATGATTTGTGTTTTCAATTACACACAACAATTATAAGAATGAATGAATGAGTAAGAATGAATAAATGAAGATAAAATATTCTATGTATATAATACATTTGTCTCCTCAATTATGATTTGCCTTTTCTGTTAGATTATAAAGTCTGTAAGTGACGGGTATGTGTTTTATTTTCACCAAAAATCCCCAAAACTGATAGAACTTCAATTAATATTTGTGAAATAACACATAAATAAATTTTTCCAAACTAAAACTATGATAATGTTCTAAAAATTGTAGTTTATCAAAAGCATTTCCCTATGAGTCCAGCACTGTGATACCAATATGAACTATGAAATATGAAAGCTTCATCACTACTTAGTGTTGATGATATGAAGGAAACCTCTATTCTCCCACAAAATGTCTCAGGAAAGAACCATTGTGCTGAATGTCACATCAATTAGACCAGTAGAGCAACAATTTTTAAATTATCATATCATAAATCATTAAATTGAGCAAAATCTCAACTCTTAGAGTGTCGATATAAATTATCAAGCAACTCTAGGACTGTTCTGGAAGTTTATCCAAAAGGTCTAGAAAATTTAAGGGAGAATACAGCTTTCATATTAATGTAAAGATATGATTATCTCATTTTTTACTATTAAAATATATAATATCATTTCCTACTTTTTATATTTTATAATACTTGTATTTCTACTTTCTACTAGAGTGAAGTATCAGTAAAAGATAGAAAGATAAATAGGTCATGTATATGATGTGCTGATACAATTTGACAGAATATCACAATCTGAAAAGTGGCTATAAATAGAACCTTTTTGGAGACTTTCTAACCTAATGAAATAAAAATATTAACTGCTGTGAGAAAATAACTGTTGTTTTTCATTTTATTTTCCAAAAAAGAAGTTTTTATTAGTAGGTCACTAACTCCAACCTCTGTGTTCATAACGGATTGTCACACTGCTTATAAAAGTCCACGCTTCCAACAGGACATGAAGATTATATTTCAGAGATGTCTTGAATAAAAATGAGAGTATGCCTCTCATGAATTCACCTTCTGAGATGTATGTAATTAATTCAATGGAAACTCAAGAATACTCTTCTCAGGAAAGCTATCACACACTTCCTGCAGGCTCTTGTGGCCACTCCAAGCATGGATTTGTTCATACAACTTACAAGTTTCCCTGTTCACAGAGACAGCACTCAGAGTGAGTTTTACCAAGAATATAGAATCTAAGACTCCTCCAAGTCATACTTTCTAAGAAGACACAATCTGATATCAATGTTTAAAGGTAAAATATGAAGTCGGTTTTCTCCTGAATGATTAAGGCCTGACAAGTGCCTTCTCTTAGCCCTGGCACCTTGTTCTTATATATGTTTGCTAATTTCGCTGCACAAAGAAACACATTTTGGGGAGAGGAAAAAAAAGACAAATAGATTTTGCCAGGTTGGCTTTGAACCTATCTTTCACACCACTGTGAAATGCTCTGCCAGGATGTGCGATATGTAGTTAGAAGCAGCAGATGGAAAAGCATTTTTGAGGGGCTTTTTGATGGTTCTGAATCTATGCAGCATTTACACACCAAAGCATGCTTGTTCATCTGTTATATATTTAGGAATATTTAAACTGTGAACATTTGTCTTCCTTAAAGACTACAAAAGTATCTGGAGACTGACTGACTTACTAAACAGACATAGTACATTGATCAATAAGTATAATGACATGCTTTATCCCTCTTCCCCATCACTCCCAACAAGTTCTGGCCCTCATTCTGTATTGCCTGGAAATACCCTAATTTGGGGGCCATGAGCATCCTATGTAGTGGGAAAATGTCATAGCACCTAAAGAGAAATACTCTTCCCATATGTGTGTGTGTGTATGTATGTGTGTGTGTGTGTAGAAAGAAAATGAGAGAACAATTTTAACAAGCCCTATTGAAAATCTGGGGCAATGGGATGATAGGTAATGTTGTTCTCAAATTCAGCAGCAGGTAGATGTTTCTAGTGTTAGGAACTTTCTGCTTAGAAATGTCTCCTAATTTCTAAATACGAAAATAGAGATAAGTGCCACCAAAACAAAATGCGTTTAAATGACTCATAGATTATTCATTTCTTTCTCAATTGCTTGTGTCTTATCCAGTAGAGATCTAATAAAAATGCACCCAAACCTTTGAAATGTAACCTTGACCCTACAAGTAAAAATGCATATACTGAAGCACTAATGCCCTAAAGCAATGGTAGATAAAGGTGAGAACTTTAAAGAGACGACTAGGTTTAGATGAACTCAAGATGGAGGAATCACATAATGACTCTATTGCCCATCAAAAAGGATAAGAGAATGTGCTGTGCCTCCCCCTCCATGTGAGGCCATACAAGGTCATTTGCAAACCAGGAAGAAGGCATTACTCAGACTATGAATCTGTTGGCACCTTCATATGGTCTTCCTACCTTCAAGAACTCTGAGGAATAAATGTCAGCAGTTTAAGTCATACAATCTATGCAATTTCTATAGCAATTTTACCTGATTCAGACAACTGGGATAAATTGAGATCCACTTTACAGAACGAGCAGGGCTCTAAATCTGTAGTGTTTGAATTAAATGACATATGCTCTAAACCAGCCTAAATCAGCCAAATGTGTTTATGCTGCCCTCCCACCCATTCCTAACCTGGACAGTCCCCAACTGGCAATTTCAGAGATCATGACAAGAATAAGGAAGCAGCTATTTATGGCCAATAATTCTATCTTCCTGTGATATCTGATAGGAAGATAGAATTATTAATTAAATAGCAAGATTGTTCTGTGAATTCTTAAACCCAAAGATTAACTAAGAACTCAGAATTAGCCTCAGGGCTTCATCAGATACCACCCTGTGCTCACCCTCCTGTAAATGCTATAGGGGATTGAAATAAAAGAAGGAAGGACAAAAGGACCCTGAAAATAAACAAACCCAATTTTAAAGAAACATTGGCAAAGCAAACCTCAACATTTTTCCAGAAAAAAAGTATCAAGTTTTGACCTTCAAAGGCAAAGTTTGTTTTCTCACTACTTTAGTCATTGCTGGGATTCACCATAATATTGAGAGAAAAGAATCAATAAATTAAAATTTCAGTTGTTTGAAACCCAAGGATCCCTAATGTTGACTAGCTCACTCTGAGAGTGTTGGGAGCCCTGACCATTTTCCTCACAGCCTAAACTCCAAAATTCACTAAATTCATTAACATATGCAAAGTTGTGAGTACAGTATAAATCCCAGAAAAGATAATCAATGCCTATCATTCTAGTCTCAATCTTGCTTGCAGATTGTTCTGAGGATTCACAAGCTAAGCAATATTGCCTGGCACATATTAGGGGCTCAATAAATGTTAATTTCCTGCTTTCTCCCCTTTCCCATGTGTTGAAACAAAAACCAAAACCATGACATTTTTGAAATGTGAAATTCTGAAAATTTGAAAGAACATTCTGTGGACCCAAGAATAAAAAAAAAAAAAAAGATAGCTTCTATCTAAAAATAATGTTCATGAAACTGATTTGCATTTCAAATTTTGGCAGTACACCTATAAAGGGTGTCTCTGGCTCAGAATTCTGGTGAGAGGTGATGAGGACTTGAACTAAGGTGGTGGCAGGAGATTGGGAGATAAATGGTTGTAAGAGACAGAAAAACAAAATTTCAGGACTTGAGTGCTGTCAACAGACAACCTGGGTTCCATCTCGGCACCCACTCTTACTAACTGTGCAATTCAAACACTTTTCTTACTTTCCAGTATATGAAATAAAGAGGAAAATAATCCTGACTTTACTGATGGATATGAATCCTAAATTAGACAACATGTTTAAAAGCACTGAGCACAGTTCTTGACGTGTTTTGTGCAATAAATGTTGGCTGTTATTAATGAATGTTGTTAATAATGTGTGATTACTCACAATTAAAAATAAATGTTCTACTATTTTACTCCCATTTGGTCCCTGATCACAAGAAAAAAAACTTCACTGAGAAGACAAAACAAAACAAAAAGGTGGTCTATCCATGTGGAAATGGGATTGCTTATTCTTTGGATAAAGAATATGTAAGAAAATTTTTACTTGTAATAGTGGAATGTCAGTGTGAGACCTAAAATTGTAGCATTTGGCTTTTGGATAGCTTCAACAAATAGAGATTCTGGTGTTCCAGCTATTGACAAAAAAAAATCATACTTGAACTGAATATCATTCAATCCCTGATAGGATTCATTGGAAAAGTATATTTGAAATACAGAGTCTAAAATATAAACTCATTCCACTCATCCCCTAAAATATTCTAAATGCTCTAATTCATGATAAATGCAGTGACTTAGGTATAGGTTAGTTAAATTTCCATTGAGATATTTTGTGTGAATTTATGTTTTATAATTTAAAAAATGTGAAAAAGATTTTGCATTGCCAGGATAACTACTCAAGAAATTTTCTACTAAGTTATCTAATTTCACATGTTACTACACAAAGATTTCTCTTAGAAAATCTATTTCTCCAGAAGAAATAACATATTTTTATGTATATTGTTTTTAATCAATAACTACACTGCTTTGGTGTGATTTCCAGGGTTTTCATGATTAGTTTTGTGTTCAATAGAATACAACTTACAGTTAAAATTAATAAGATTAGCGGAATTCTTCCCACCTTCTTCTACCATTATTTTCCTATCATTATGAAAGTACATAGTTAAAGGAATTAGTAAGGAATTTGGTGTATAATGGATAGTCAACCGATACTGATTTCTCACCACCACCACATACTTTAATCTATCAATAAATTTTCATTCTCTCTAGATGGAATTAACTGTTATACATGAGATTTTAGTAAAAGTTGCTTCAAGTATTTTATAAAATAGAATATATATGATTTTTCAATAATTAAAATAATAGAAATCAAAATTTATAGTTCTGGTTAAAATACTAAATACAGTTTTATTGGAACTCTATTGTGTGACATGACAAAAACATATGCTATTTGTCCTGATACATAAAATGTATTTAGCTCAAGAAATCAATATGTACTAATAGATTGCAAAGTTCTTTGAACTTATACAGGAAGTTTTATATTATGCAAGTAGTACATACTCATTTAAAGAAAAACATAGAAATAACAAAAACAAATATTAAAATCACTTAAAAATCCATCAACCAAAGGCAGTATTTATTTTGTGATATATATCTGTTCATAGTGCTTTCATTAAAATTAAATCATATAAATGATATTTATATTTAATTACAGAATCAAATCACTTTCATTATAGTTTACTATATTATAAATGATATTTCATATTGGTTAACATAGAGGAAGAGCATTTGATAGTTGCGTAGTATGCCATTGTATAACTAATTAATTACCAAGTTAATTAGCTAACTAACAGTTCTACATTGATGATCATTTAACTGAAGGTCCTTTGAAAAGAAATTGGTGTATCTCACTATAAGTTTTTTTTTAAGATTAAATTTAAAGAAACATTAGTTAGCAATCTATCTAAAGAGACAGCAAAACATACTGAATACTTTATACTAGAGATTGTGAGCTTCTAGAAGGATAAGGAAATGAATATGCTCTTGCACAAAGATGAATGTGTGCCTTTCAGGAGAAAAACTACAAAATCCTTCAAATAGCCTGACAAGGTACAGACACTTTAAACTAGCAACCCTGCTTCCAGAAAGTAATATTAAGAAAGTAATTCAATCAATGACATATATGTTTATATACTTAGTATTCCTCATCAATGCTAATATAAAATGAAAGACGTAGAAACACCTTTTCTAACACTTTATTTTATTCCTAGTGCTTAACTTTTTAAATCTATTTTCATACTTACAAAAGTAAGTACTAGATTTATCTTTCCAAAATGTGTGATAGTCTAATTTCATTGTTTCCTGATTGATAGTTATTTGTCCCAACATCATTTACTGAATAATTCATCGTATCCTGAATGATGTCAATAAAACCTTAAACATTAAGAGTTTGTAAAGCAAATAAAGTTTCAATCATTTCCATCCTGGCCCACAGGTTTGTCTTCTATTCTAATGACAATATCAAAAGGATTTTCTTATTACAATTTAATAACTTTGAAAACACTATTTACTTGTTCAAATATTTATTGCAAATTTATTATTTGTAAGGTGTTATAGCAGACACAATGAGCAAATGAAACAACTGTTACTGTTATGCTATGTATGGTAATTCAATGGAGAGGAAATAATAATAAAAATGATCACACACACACACACACCACAAGAACTGAAAATGGAAGGTAAATAGTACCATGAAAGTACAGATTAACTTTGTAATATAAGAAAGTGTTCCTTAATTTTAATTAATATTTTCTTCCAAATTTTATTAACTAGATCTATTTCAGAAATATCAGATATATTTTCAAGGTTTTAAATAAATTCCATTTGGATTTTGATCAGGGTTGAATTAAGTTTATAGCTGACTTTAAGAAAATTTTATATATTTATAACATAAAAATTTCATAGCTAAGAACAAGGTGCATATTTATTTAACTATGTCTTTTTTGAAAAGTTCTTTAGTCTATTATCCAAAAGATAGGGATAAACAATGTTGGAGAGGATGTGGAGATAAGGGAACCCTTAAACACTGTTGGTGGAAATGTACATCAGGGCAGCCTTTTGGAAAGATACTTGAAGATTCCTCAGAAAATTAAAAATAAAAATTCCATTGATCCAGTTATCCACTCCAGGGTATTTACCCTCAAAATACAAAATCACTAACTCAAATAGAACTATGCAACACTATGTTTATTACAGCATTATTTATAATAACCAAGAATTGGAGACAACCTAAGTGTCAATCAACAGAATGAGTGGATAAAGAAGATGTAGTGCATGTACACGATGGAATACTACCCATTAGAAACACACACACGTGCACACAAATAAAACAAACCCTTCCATTAGCAAGAATATGGATGAATCTAGAGGATATTACGCTTAGTGAAATAAATCAGACAGGGAAGTGTAAATATCCAATGATTTCACTCATATTGTATACAGAGGAACCAAATAAACAAACGAACTAAAGTAAAAATACTTTTAATCTATTAAGACCAAATTAGTAGTTATCAGAAGGGAAGGGGAAAGGGGTGGACAAATGAGGTGAAAAGGTCAACTACATGATAAAGGATAGAATTGGACATTTAATGGCAAATTTAATGTAGTATATACAGATATTAATACACATTAAAACATATCATGTTATAATGCAGTTACTTCAATTAAAATTTATTTTAATTTTTTTAAAAAGAAAAAGAAAATAATGTTTTAGAAAAATTTAGACAATTCTTAAATTAATACAAGACTTTTAATATTTTTGCTGTAACAGTTAAAGGAATATATTTCCACAGCATTTTTAAAGTCAATAATTGGCATAAAAGAGAGTTATACACTTATTTTTTATACTGTACTATTAGAAATTGTCTTCTGTTCAATGATGAGTCTCTTGGTAACCTAAATAGATCATCAAGCAAATTAATTTTCATTTCAATATTTGCACCAAAAGTTAAAATTTAATTAACTATAGTAGTTCACTCCTTCTTAGCATGGTTTTATAAATATCATTTCAAATATATCAGTCTTTTTCCTGACTTAAAATGAAAATTCTTCTATTATTACATTACCATGCATTATGTTGATTGCTGACTTGCTATGAATTTATTTATGATGTTAGAAAATATCCTCATGTTTCTAGTATAGCAAAAATGATTTTTACAAACTAAAATCATAGAAATTCTTTAGTATTATCAAATGTATTGACAGCAACAAAGCAGGCGCTCATGAGCTTCTTTTTTCTCCTTTGTCCTAACAATCAGATAACATATTAATAAATGTTTTAATATTGAACTATCTTTGAATGACAGTTGAATAGTTGAATTCTATCTCGGATATTTAGTAAAAAACTTTGTATTATATCTTTTGAATTTAATTCATACATTTTTATCTTTGCTTTGTCATTTTTCTTACTTCCTTTATTGATCTTTCCTTCTAATGATGAGACTTCTGATATTAATTGCCAGACTCTCATACTTGGGAAATTTTCCATTTGCTTTTATTCTATAAAGTGTGTTAAAATATGGTTAAATGTAATTTTCTGTTTCTTGAGTTTTCTGTTTCTTGAAGTTCTCCAAGAAACTGTGTGAGTCTACCAACCTTTATAAAGGGAGATTTCTTTGACAATATTCTTAACATCATCAGTAGGTACTAGTCTATTAAAACTTTGCTATAATTTAAAATAATATTTACCAGTTTGAGTCCCTATTATTTCTCAAAAGCTATCAAATATGCTTTTTATTTTTTGCCACCCTGGCCTCAGCACTCCAACCCATATCCACGACTTTCATAGATTCTTTTAGTCACCTAAGTTACAGAGAAGGGCTAAATATGGCCTTATAATCAATTTTATTCACTCTTTATTTGTAATTATATAACCTTTTCAAACTGAACATGCAATCTTACTTCTTCCCTCCTTGCATTTTTAAACACTTATTATTTTATTCCAAGAACCAACTTTGGAATATTATTAACTTACTAAGCTTGTTACTATCTACTTTGTTGCAATATTTATTTGTTTCTTTGCTTAGTACTCCTTTTCCAACGTTCTTTTGTTTGCTGGGTTTTTTTAACCCAACTTCTCCCGGTTGGTTCAGTGAATTTCTTTTCCTTTTCCCTTTGGTTTCTTGCTTAATATGTTCCCTTTTGGTTTATGCATAACAATGACAGCCCTTGAGATAAAGACTCTTCTTTAGGAATAGTCTATATCTCATGAGCTTTCATACATAGAATTCTAATAATCCATAATTTCAGCTCTGATTTATCTTTGAATCAACACACATATATATGCATATATGCATAAATATATAATAATATATATGCATACATATTTAATATCTAAGTTAGAGGAATTTTTTATGTATCCGTACTAATTCTACTTATTGTATTGTGGTTAGACATTTTGACCTAATTTGGAATTTATTGACATTTTCTAGTTTTGTATATAGTTTGTGGTGACTTGACAAAACAGTGTAGTTTCAATTTGTTGGAAATGCCAAATTATTGAACACTTACAGACCAGTTTAGTGAGGTAACATAAAGAAATGAATGTGTTCCCTTCCACAATGGACTCTACATCTCTCAAAATGTATGTACTCTCAACTCTCTTTAAGTCTTCTTCTCTCTAAACAGAGATATTATACCTTGCTTCTTTTACACCTCTTACTTATTCGTACTTGGTTTTGTTTATGTTATTCCTTGACTCTGTTGTATCTTTAAAATATCTCTGCTGATCCATAATCAACAATTTAATTAAAATACTATTCTACTCTTTGACTCCTGGCAACCTCATGCTCTAACTCATGCTCTCTTCTGGCTACCCTGCGACCATGGCAACCATTGATTGCTTACTCAAAAGCAATTTCCTTATAACTGCTAAGAAACTCTGATTTTGTTTAAGCTGAAAATGTGCCCAGTATCAAAATATGGATCATGAATAGGCTAGGTCTATCATGACCATTCTATGGCCTACTTTTCCAGGTTAACTTAAACTAAAGATGCTCATGTAACTCAGATAAAATTAATTTAAATAAACTTTAATGCAATATTGAAATATTCTTAGAAAATTCTGCCAGGGAGTATGACCTCTGACAAAAGTCTGCTTTCCTAATGTCTTCCTAGCTTGAAAGAGGAAGTGATGATTTGCAGCTACTTAGTAAATGTTGAGAGAACTGCAGAAATATTGCCACTAGCCAATATTCTAACATTAGCAATATTCTAACCCCAAATCTCTATATAAAAAAGTAAATCAATATTTTTTTTAAATTCTGTAGTTGTGGTACTTTATTATTTTCAGCCAAATGATTCAATGCCTCTTCGTGTTGCCTTTTAATTATTCCTCAGCTCATTTGCATATATTTAATGGCTTAACTAACTTAAAATTGCTAATACTTAGAAAATGTTTTTATACAAATAAGATACATTTATTTATTAGATTAAGAAAATTGCTGGTTTTTAATTATGCAGTTAATTAGCATGGCCGAAACTCATGAAGCACTTCAGAGTGCCATGCATTCTTCTAGAGGCTCTACATATAGTCAGAATTTATTCTTCAAAACACATTATAAGGTAACTATATCAATATATTCCTGTAGATATTCCTACAGATAAGGAATCTAACGCAGAAGGTCACACAACTTTAATCCAAAGTCAAGATTTAAACTAAAAAATTTAATCCCCAAAAGCCTATACTTTTAATAATCATATTACACCATGTCTTAATTGATGAATAATTCCAATTTTACAGTTTGGTAGTATTTTTTTACTCACATGTATCTGACAAACTTACACAAATACCTACTCACATATATTAACACATTTTTTTTTAAAATTTCCTTAGCAGATATGACAGTCAGTTTAACAAAGATCCATTTTTCCCCAGGAAGTCCCTATTTTGGTAGCTGTGGTAAATCCTTGAGTTCCCTTTTCATTGAAAAGGTTAATTTCAGTATTTCCCCTGAAAGGCTAGCTAAAACCAGAAGCTACCACAATTCTAACTACTAGATTATTTCAAATTGAAGGCAGTCATTTTATACAAAATAAGATTTGAACTGAACTTGACCCTTTGTTGGAATGAAACCAAAGCCTCAACTTTTCTGAAACTTTGAGAATGAACTTTGGGTTGACTTCCTCTTTTTTGTTTTCATACACCTCTTCACTCTAGATTTGTCCAGAAAAACCTGAATGACCAAAATACCAGAGGGAAGATTTTTCCAGGCCCAACAAAGGCAAAAAATGGAGGAAATGTTGTAACAAGAACTGCTTTTTGTCTTTTCTTTTGTTTTTATTATTTCTACTGTCATCTCTAAATCACTATTTTTAATAGAAAATAAGACTTTCATATGCCTTGTAATATATAGTGTTATTTCATAAATAAAATTTGGGACTACCTCACTAACAGATGTTGACAGTGTTTTATATTGAGAATTGAAGCCATGGATGATTCATTGTTTTATACTTTACTACAATTTGTGATACTTGCACAATAATCTCACATTACTCTTATGATAGAAAACAATAGATTTAAACAGAAAGACAACGATTTTTGTTTCCTTATTCTATGCCAGAGGCGATGTTCTTCTGGTGAAGAAAACCCCACAAGATTGCCAGATCTCTGCCATATCTCTGTGTATATGTGTATCTTGATCTTTCTGTCTATTACATTCTGAAAAACTACTCTCAAAATATTTACAAAGAGTTATTTTATTTATTAGACTTACTCTTGATTTTATTAATAGGGCAATGAAAATCACCTAGTTTATATATAGTACCGCTCAAAATTTGTCTTTTACACTTTTTGAAATTTTATCTCTTAAAGATTTGAATAGGATAGAATTTTATTAGCATTTCATAGGTTATATTACAAATCAGTGTTGAAATCAACAAAAAATATTTGACAAGAAAATGTAATCACTCTGAATTTGCTCATATCCATAACAAACGATCCTCACCGTTTCATTACCTTCATCCTATTTGAACAACTCAATTTTGCACCTTATTTTCCCTTCATCATTTTTTTCCGGATTTAGTTTTATACTTTGACCTCGGTTGGTAAAGAAAAATAAAAGTAGTTACTTGTATTTTTTCTTTCATACACTTCTCCTGTTTTGACTCTTAAACATCTTGGAACTTTGATATTGAGGAAGAAGGTTATAAGCTCTGATGTACAAAAAGCATTTCTAAAATGATCTAATCAACCATTCTTCAGAACTCTCAGTTAGGGCAAATATTCTAGTGACTGATGGAATATAATAATAAAACTGAGAGTCATTGACAAGCATTAGCTTTTTCTAGACTGACCAAACTCAAAGATGATCTGGACCCCAAACAAGGTTATTAGGGAAAGATGAATACCTCAGATAATGGTATACAATTCCATTTTTCTGAACATTCTACTGATGGCCAATAGACCACAGTCAGTCCTTCGTATCCTAGCTCCCCCCATCTTTGGCAACAGCACTTGGAACATCTGTATAGTATTAAAGTGTATAGTAAATGCTTCCTCTTCTCTTCAAAGGCAGTTTTGTTTTTTTGTTTTTGAGGCCTACATAATATGAAGGCAGTCACTTGAAATGTATACAGCCGATTCTTTGTTTAAAACTGAAAGTTGACACATGGCAAATTTGCTGATTTGTTAGCTCCCTTCTTTCCCCTTGATATTTTGATAATGATTTCTGTGGGCTCACAGAAAGAAAGAAAAGTCACTTTTCTATTAGCTAAGCTTTAGTTGCTAGCAAGTAGATGATCAGTAACTCAAGTCTCAGTAACTTAACAGGCATATTTGATTAAAGTTCATTTAAGCCTTTCCCAATAAATGCTCTGTGAAATGAAGCAAATAGGAGAGCACCATTTGCTTGGGTTGACTTACCAGCCTCGGCAAACAGAGGTGAAATAAGACCTCATTAGGAATTATCAAATACAGTTTTAATGCTTGCTTAGAATTAGGTAGTCACTCAGAACAAAAGAAACATTAGAATTTATATAGTTTACAACCTGGCAAATTGCACCTCTACTTAACCTTGCTACATGCCCCAAAAAGGAATTTTTTCCAAGGTTTCAGTGGTAAGACAACAAACGGCAAAGTGAAAAAAGCAAACTTGTTTGCTTCAGCAGTAATTATAAACAGTGTTACACAAACTGCTCAAGGCCATCTAATGGCCCACCTGGCCCACCTTTATCCCAACCACTTGAAACCCCTTCCCAGTCCATGGGGTCCTTGAGTTAACATTCCGTATCTGTAGCAACACATCAGCGCTCCCTGCCCGTGTCCGGAGGCAAGTCAGTTAAAGTTCCTGTAAAGTTAAGTTCTGAAACATGTAGATTATAAAGGAAGAGAAGCATCTGTGTGTGTGTGTGTGTGTGTGCGCGCGCGCGTGTGTATTAAAATATATCCACTCATTCAAAAGTGCCCCATTTTAAGGGGACTATTCAGAGAATTCCCATATTTCTGTTTATTTGTTTAACTAACTATTAAGTGACATAATACTCGCCTGTAATGTAACTATGTGTATTATGAATGACATAATTATCATAATTCTCAGTTTTAAAAGCCCTCTGTCTGAGAGGATTTTTTTTTCCTTTGTGAAAATTAAAGCAGTTACTTCCCTACATGCTCTATTGGGATGACTGACAATTGATGAAAACATACAAAGCTCCCACAAATAATTTTAATTTCCATCCAAAATAAAAATGTGTTAACTCCTCATGCCTATAACAAAAATATTTTCATAATGATACTGTTTACACAGATTTAATCAGTTGTGTCACTAGGGTACAGCAAAAACAGCAATGTGACCTGCTGAGACTTAACACCAGATTGCGATTTACAATCAAGGCAGTGAGAGTCACTGAAGTGCATAACTCTCGCCCCAATTACTAATTAATCAGACCCAAAGAGGTCTCCATAAAAGGTACAACATTCAGCTGTGCATCTCATAAATTTAAAGGGCTCCTCTATATTTAAAGGCAAAAAGATGACCTAAGGAGGCAGATCATTACCTGGTACCTGTCTGGTACCCAAGCTCATTGAATCCATTCTACTGAGGGCTGACTTGTCTCTTCGCCACTCCCTTTTCAAATGTTCTGAATACAAATTTTCACACTCTGGCAGTATCCCAGCATCATTAAAATGTCAGTATGCTGGTTTCTGTATAAAAACAAGTGACTGGCTTGCTTTATTGAGGGTCTGTATCTTTTTTTTTTTTTTATTCTACAGTAAGTGTCTGTAGAAAATGAAGGGGTATAATAGGTAAATGTACTCCAAGAGTTTGCTGGGAATTATGGGGACTAGCAATCAGTGTAATTCAGTTCAGTTCATCTTCAATCCTACTTCATCAACTGAAATATATATATGATCCCCTTCATATGGAATCAGATAATAGAAGTCTTGCAAACTATACAGCTTGACAATAAGATTCCAATTGAGTAGTCTAAAAGAAAACATGCATTGCTGACTTGTTTATTTTAGCCATCTTTAAAATAATGAGCTTGATTCTTGTTTTCCTTCCTTTCTTGCATACCTCCTTTATGGAGAGCATTCATTTTGAAGTGAATGGTAACCCTGGACCTAGAGGAACTCTGTAAAGTGAAGACGTAAAATAAGAATCAGGCTGCTGATTTCTCCAGCCAAATGAAAGCTAAAGGGATTTGAGTCGTGTTGCGTTAACCACACTTGTTCTCTACGGACCACCCTAGCACACATCATCAGACCTAAAGGAAGCCATGTCATTGGCTTCCTATGTGTATAAGAAGAACTATCAATTAAAGAAATGGAAACTATTTGACAGAGAATTCGATTACGCAGTCAGTCCCTACTTAAGCTTATAAGGGATTTCTAGAAACTGTCATAAAATATGATTGATAAAGTAAATCGTAGGATGAAGAGTAAATGTTCAAGGACTGCAGTTTTGCATTCTTAACCAAGGATCTCGTCACATAATTCACCAAAGTAGGCTATAAAGTGAAAATGTAACAGCTATGTCACTATGAAAATTTAGAGTAGTTTACCTTCACCTCAGGTCCTAAATGCATATTGTACATCATATCACATAAAACAGAATGTTAAGTCATGAATCTGTGAAGAGAGATCACATGATTCATGATTTTGCTGTTTTTAGTCCTTGTCTGTCACTGATCTGGCCCCTCACCTCTCTACTTCTCTATAAACTAAACATAATGCAGTAGATAATCTTTGAGGTTCTCGGTAGTTACAGTAGATTTTAAATCCTCTAGGACAGATTGATAGATTCACCACTCACGGAATGTATCACTTTACTCTTTAATTACTAGTAATTATGTTTAAGTATATAAAGGAGGTATGCATAACCCAGATCATTTACACAGTAGCTATTGAAGTCTGAGCTGGGTTTTTTTGTCATGCGATTATTTTGCATTAAGTTTTTGCTGTGTATTAAGCACTGTGTTAAGTGTCTTCTGTACATATTGCATCCTCAAAACTCCATTAAGCTTTTATCTTGGCCTGAAGCCAAGACACTTGAGGTGTGTGTCTGATTCCTTCCTCCCCTGTGTCCAGAACCCCTCAGGGCTAAGGGCAGAAGCAGAACACAGGTTTCTTCATCTCAACCACTCCCTATGGGACCCACAGCCATCCTTGGCAGAGGATATCATGGGGCATGGTGAGGGGGAGGGAGACCTGGCAGGGCCTCAGACATGGACACAAGGGACAGGGAGCAAGACTTGCAGATAAGGGAGGGGAATACATAGATAGGGTTGGGCTGAGTAGAACTCCAGCTCCCAGTGCATGCTCCATTTTGTTCTCAAATTCTTATAAACCACAAATTTCAAGATAAAATTATTAAGAATTTCACGGTGACAACCATGGCTATTAAACTTCAAGTTCTAGGCCTTTCTGCTCATAGGTCCTTTGCTATTTCACTAGTCATACAAATGTGATCCAACCCTGCTAAATCATCTTTGAAAACTAAATTTATCCTTAGATTGCATGTGATTCAGCAAAGTTGGAAGTGTCAAGGGAAAGAGTTGACTTAATTTGCATGAAACATACTATTTAATAACTTCTATGGAACAATGTGAGTTGTGCTTTCATTACTGTCATTGCTCTCTCTCCTCTCTGTTCATGTTCTAAATATTCCTTGCAGCTGCTCCACTAAAATAAGTTCACAAGATAGGGCAATTACTCCCCAGAAACGTCATTTGATGTTGATTGAGTAAAATGAATCTGATGAGAGTATCTTCCCTAAGGCTTCCATATTTAATACAATTAACAGAATATCATATATGTGTTGTATTGTGGGGTTTTTTTTGTTTTTTGGTTTTTTTTTTCTTACTATTTCTTCTGTGCAGGGTAGAAAACCCGACTAATGTTTTTCTCTTTTGCATTGATTTCTATGATGTGGTTGGTTATTCTCCTACTGGGTATTTACCCTAAAAACATAGCAACACTTATTTGTAGAGATATTTATACCCTTATGTTCATGGCAGCATTATCCATAATAACCAAGAACTGGAAACTACCTAAATGCTCATCAAGAGATGAGTGAATAAAAAAGATGTGGTAGGTATACACAACGGCATATTAAGAAGCCATCAAAAAGGAGAAATCCTGCCATTTGCAGCAACATGGATGAACTTGGAGAGAATTATGTTTATCAAGATAAGCCAGAAGAAGAAAGACAGACATCATATGATAGCACTCATATTATACTTATAGATAGAAAACTAATGGATCATATAATTTAAACAACAGTAGACCAAAAAAGAGAGAGAGAACTAATATAAACAACAATGGACTCTTAGTGATGGGAGGGAAATAAAAGGCAAATCAAAGGATACCAAAGAGACGGGGGAGAAATGGGGGAAAACAGGATAAAGGGATTAATTATAAAGTGAAAGGGCAAAAAGTAAATAGTAGTGAATTTACTGTTCCATACGCCGATGTAAATCTGCTATTTTGTATACCTCAAAACAAGTTAATGTTAAAATGCAATATCCCTTCAATAAAATCTATTTTTAAAAAGTGTGTTATAATAAAGCATATTTACATATAATCTTATGAGCTGGTTGAAATGAATGTTATTTTCTCCCTTTTATAAATAAGGATCAACTATTTCCATAAGTCAGATCATTTATCCAAAGTTGGATAGAGAGTGGAGTGGCTGAGTTAAACATAGATTTCTGGCTTTTGAGTGCTAAGATAATGCTCCCTTCACTATTTCTCACTGCTGGGATCAGGAGACACTTAGCAGCAAGGGCAGGAGCCTTGCTGAGCACATTCGTAGACACCTGATAAGGGGTTGGCGATTGTCATGTGATCGCATTGACTCCTCACAATTACCACAACCTGAAAGATTGTAGCTTCCACTTTTTACATCTTCCCATGTTTCAAAGTGGAAGAACGAAGACTGTCTGTAAAGGATTAAATTAAGACATGGAAAAAAAGAATCTTAAATCATGAATCAGTGTCAGTGAACACATCACCCATCTTTTGAAGAGTTAGAAAATGAGTGTAACCCCTGAGTGTCATTACATGGAAGTAGAAGTAAAGAAAGGATGTAATTAAGCCTAACTTCTATAAGGGCACCCAAAGCTGGATTCTGAACAAGACTTTGGCATAGACAGATTAAAGCCAAGGCAGAAACATAGCTTTCTCCACATCCTTTATATGAAAACATTTTTGGCTATCAACCAGAATTTTTAATGAGGAAAATCAAGTTGTATATCATTGTGACTACAGGAAACCATGCTGAAGCACATTTTACAAAACAAAATACTGACAGGCTTTGCTTCTCACTGCCCTCCACATAGAAAGAGTTGGAAATATTTTGAAACCTTGATTACCATAGTAAAAGGACAATGTTTTAAAATATGACTTGCTAAAATACAGTGATTCAACCATTCTTATCCACAGCTTTATTTTGTTAGAAAATATCTAAAAAATATAAAACTAGATTTCTATTGGATGTAGATAATAGGATTTTGGAAAAAGGAGAGAAGATGAGACGACTCTATTCTACCATCCTTCAGGACAGAACAGCATTTGCCTAACACACAAGGAGTTGCCTTACAGAGTCAAAGAATGGGTAGCACAGAATAGCATGGAAGCACAACAGTTATAAATCACTGTCTTTCCCCTTCACACATATTTACATGTTCCTCATCTGTGGTGAGACCATTACTTAAGGTAACCTAAGAGATATCCTTCTTTTATTCATCTTTCTTTCTATGATGAATTTCCCTGAAACTACTTACATTTCTCAGGTGAAAACATGTAGGTTAGATTTGAACATGGAATCAAAATGGGCTTCTACAATTCCATGCTTTAAATCAGTTTGACAATTTATGTTGTTGATTATGTTGATTTGTGCATAGTCTTCAGTTTCAACTCTTAGCCTATGACTTTTAATACAAAAATTATGTATGCTATAGTAGAAAACCATAGTATTGTATTACTGTAGTATTAAAAAGAAAACAAAATAGACAAAAGTAGTCTTCGGCTATTTTGAAGGTTAAAACATTTACTTAAAGAGAATTTGATACCAATTCATAGTTGATAATGATAAATAACATCAAATATGAGACTTTCTTTTTCTTATTTTGTCAAATGTGTGACTATTCCCATAGTTTTGGCAAAGATAGAGTAAGGAGGGGGAGTCTTTAAACTACTCCTACCCCTCGACAACATAACAGGGAACTGAAATGCGCATCTGTAAATAAATGCATCATTAGATTCTCATCAATTTGTAGGCTTCGCTTGATGCATGGCTAAAATAATCCCACAAGGAAAACTAAAGAAGTGTTTGAATCCAAGCACATGCCAAATAGATGAAGGGAGGGGTAGGTGGGAGGGGACCAAATTATTTAAATGAAGAATTTTGAAAATGCTGGAAATACCTTTCACAGCATTCCAGAATGAGGAACTATTTTAAGTACACAGCTACCAACGTATTCATTAACAGAGGAGAGCTCTGGACATACTAAAGGAGCACAGTAAAACAACTAATGATGCACTTGAGTGGTAACAGGTTGTCATTAGACCAGCATCTGCTCTCATCAGAGTTAATTATTCAGTTGCTTTGTTTTCCAAGTAGGTGTCTGGTAAAATTTAGCAGAATCTTAATTAAAACACATTTTCAAACTCCTTGGATGCTCATCTCATCTGAAGAAATCAAGACAATTTCCACCATAAACATCAAGCTTCAGTTGAGCTATCAAATAGAAGAAGGAACTCAGCCAATATAAGTTGTTAGATATTAACTATTGGGATGCCCAGAGCATGCAGAAAATACAAACTTACCTTGAGAAACAATCTACTTTTTGCAAATCACCAACTAGTCAGGGCACATAGTTACATAGTAAGAATACCTAAGAAACTTAATTTACTTTTACCAGACTCTTGAACATTAAAAAACAAATGTGAATTTCTGTATACACCCTTGTATTCATTAGTTAAGTTTTAAAGTATGACGTGCATATATATCAACTTCAATATTTGTAACAATTTTTTAAAAATTAAAATACTTTAAAAAATGGTCATTGCTTACAATCTGCTGCTTTTATGGGGAAACCAATAAAGACCCTAATAAAACTGTTATAAATATGAATATAAATTTGAATGAGTCAAGAATGATCACAACATTTAATTTACTATTTAAGTACTTAAAAATATAATGCTGAAGTAAGTAGAATAATTAAAGATTAAGAAAACAAAAATAACCAAGAGAAAAAATTCCACAAATACTGTGGCAGAAATTCAAGTGAGATCGAAGTATGCCATCAAATCTTTCTCTAGGCATATCTGTACTTTGTATATCTAGTATTCATAATATTGTCTGAAGCATAAAACCTAGATGATTCAAAAAAACATTCCTTGTATAAAAAAATTATGAATATTGGCTGCATTCTGTCTCCACAGTGAGGATAGATCTGCAATGTTCATAAAATTTGAACCTATAACTCCCAGGAAAATAATACTGAATACTTATCTTTACCCATTCTTGATTTCAGAATATAAACTCCCCAAATCAAATGGAATCTCCTTGAACAGGTATCTGCATATTATAATTCCTATTTGAATTCCTTAATGAATCATGTCATAGAGTCAAGGATATAACAATAAAGCTATTAAGAATGGGTAAATTCATACAACTCTGTCAGGACTCTAGTTATCATTTGTTGGCCCTCAGATGTCATGCATCTTGCCACAAACTAACACAGCCTGGATGGGTTGATAATTCTATCTACCCACTGAGCAGTGGCAGCAGGTAGAGAATGGACCAGGCCTGCAGTGCCCCACAAAGTCACATACCTCAACTGAGTCCAACCATCATGACATAGCTGAATCTGACCAACAGTCCTATATTCCATGACACCAGGACATAGCAGGCAGGCAGGTAAAACACACACACACACACACACACACACACACACACACACACACACAGGAAACACATTTTGAGTGCCCAGTTCAGGAGATGTGAGGGGGTTGTGCCTCTGAATTCCATGGGACATCACTTTCACAATTCTAATTCAAGACCAGGAGAAGTAGTAGAGTTTCCTAACACATAGATTCAAACATAGAGAATTAAGAAGAATGAAGAGACAGAGGAAAAAGTTCCAAATGAAAGAGTAAGACAAAGTCCCAGAAAAAGACCTTAGAAAAACGGAGATAAACTACCTGATAAAGAGTTCAAAGTAATAATCATGAAGAGTTCAGACAACTTGAGAGAATAGGTGACCTAGAAAATTTTTTAAAGATTCAAACTGAAGCTACAGAACAGAAAAATGCAATAGAGGGTTTCAACAGTAAGCTAGATAAAGCAGAGGAATAGAAAAGTGACCAAGAATACAAAACAATAGAATTTACCCAGATGTAGCAGCAAAAGGAAAAAATAAAAGAATTAAATAAGTGAAAATATCTTAAGACACTTCTGAAATGATATCAAGAGGAATAATACTCTCATTAGAGAGTTTGAGAAGGAGAAAGTGTGGGCGGGGAAGTGGTACAGAAAAGAATTGAAAAATTAATGGCAGAAAACTGACTAAATCTGGCAAAGCAAACAGATCTGCAGGGTATATATGTTGGACTTGAATGTGGAGGTACAGAAAGCTCAGAGAAGTTCAAAATTAAAGGAAACCACAGAAATCCACGTCAAGGCACATTTTTAATTGAAAAGAAAAACGTTAAAGAAAAAGGGAGGATCTTAAAAGTAGCAAAACAAAAAAATACAAGGATAGCTCTATAAAGCTATCATCAAACTTCTCAACAGAAACCTTCCAGGTCATAAGGGAATGACAATGGCAAGAAATACTCAAAATGCTGAAAGAAAAAGACTTCCAACCAAGAATTCTATACCTGGCAAGGTTGATACCCAGAATTCAAGGAGGATTTTAGAGTTTCTCAGATAAGCAAAAGCTAAAGCAATTCAATACAACTAAACTGGCCTTCAAGGAAATGTTAAAGAAAATAATAAAGAAAAGAACTGAAAAGAAATATTAATAAATAACATCGATAAACTTATATAAGAAAAGTCTTGCTGATAAAGGTAAAGGTATAGTAAAAGTAGTGGATCAATCATTTATAAAGGAAGCACAAAGATTCTAAGACAAAAGTAGTAATATTAAGTAAAGCTTAAAGAATAAATAGAAGATAAATATGTAAAATGAGACATCAAAATAAAAGGTGGGAGGTTATAAAATATGCTGTTTTAAAATGCATTCAAATTTAAGTAGCTATAATCACAAGCAAAATGTCAATGCAGAGTTATATTGCCGCCTAATGGTAACCACAAAGCAAAAACTTTAAAGTATAAAGAGATAAAACAAATAAACAAAACAAACAAACAAACAAAACCTTAAATGCTATAAACCAATGTTATTTCAATAAAAAATTAAAGAATGAGTAAATTAAATTAAAAATATGTATAAAATGAAAAAGCAATAAAAATATAGCCAATGAACTATAGAGGATATGCATACGTTTTGGCTTCTCCAATTCTTCCTCACTAAGAAATAGATAATAATCTTCAACCAGTATGACAAAGGGACATTTTATACTCCCATTATATCTTTGTATAATTCTTACTGATTTAATTTGGTGCAATCTAACTGCTTTATCATGTCTGTTTTGTTTTGTTTTTTTTCTTTTTTTCTTTTTCGTTTTTTTTTTAATCAGAGCAGAACTTATACTATGCTTTGGCACTTGTTCAATGCATAGTCTTTAGGAACTGAGTTTTTCATGAGGGTCTATTGATCTGTGCACACTACCTATGAACGGGCAGTTCGGTCACTGCCTCTCTTAATCATTAGTATTTTGTCTATAGCTGTGGTGATTGCAATCGCCTCCTGCTGGGAGACATACACCATTAGTTAGGTTACAGGCTAAGCCTCTGTAACAAATGGAGCACAAATAATGAATTGAGAAAAATGGAATTTTATTTTTCTCTCGAGTACTAGTCTAGGAGTATATGGGAAGTTCTCATTAGTGGCACAGCTCTGCTCCAGGAAGTCATTCAGGATTAAGTTTACCTCCATCTTGTTATTCCCAAATCTCCTAGGGTGCTGTAGTGATTGTCTTGGCTAAGTTGGTTCGTGGTCACATCTTTATTCTAGTTTATGGAATAAAAGAAAAAAAATAGGATATAAACAATTTCCTTTTAAGTAAATGACATATAAGCTGAGTGAAATTTCAACACTTGAGTGAAAATTCCATTGATATGCACTTAGTCCTATGAATTCATCCAACTACAACAGAGGCCAGGTAGCATAGTCTAGGGCAGTTGTATGCCCATCCGTATGTTACAATTTTTTAAAAAAGGTCAGGGAGTGGAGAATGGATTTTGTAGGCAACTAACATAACCAGAGGGAAATAAAATGAAATAAAAAAACAAAAAACAAACAGGAAGGGATCACTGGCCTTTTGTCAAAACAGTCTTTCTTAATAGAAGACAAATAATGAATGTGAGTCTTCCATTTAAATAATATCTGTATATTATCAGTAAATAGCCCCTGTGTAACAGTAACACCAAGCATTAGTATTTAATCACTTTCCAATGAATATCAATTCCTAAAATTTTTATCAAACCCATCAATCAATTTATTATTTACCATAGTTCTTGAAAACATTAAATGACCCTGAAGCAATTTGGACTTGCATTTTATTTTAAAGATGATAAAACTAGGGTAATAGATGATGCAGTGATAAGAAATGATATCCCTATGTCCAAGATTACTGACTGGTGAGCCCAGAGTTTTGAATTTCAGGCTCTGCTACTGCTTTCTATTTCTTTGAGTGAGTTACTAAGTTTGTATATATGAACTGAAAGTCTCATTTTGAAATAAAAATCAAGAATTACAAATCCAAAAACTTATTGATGCTAACACATCTGGATTCTATATTCCTATTCTAGGACTTGTCTTTCCTGTTATCGCACACTGGAATCGTCTAACAATGATAAGCCTTCCATAAGCACTTCTTGAATAAATGCAAGAATAATAATCATTCTAGGGTATCACTGATTCATGTCTGAAGTAATCTTGTATGCCTGGTAACTGCTAATAGTGGCCCCCTTTACTCTCAAAATTGTCCCATTTTGGACAAACTAAGGTATGTGTTAAACATCATTATGAGTATTCTTTAAAGAGTTAAGAGTATCTCTTTTTACTGCTGAAAAATAGATTGCTTAAACTATTACTAAACAATAATACTTGGTTAGAGTTCTGTCTATGAAGGCTAAAATAAAGATCTATAGTAATGTATAATTTAATTTAAAGCTATGTCTAATGTAGTAAACACAGATAAACATGAAATTAGGTCACTATATCACTATTACTTTTCTCTAAACAACTATTATTGTTTCAGAACCAAAATAGAAGACGCCATAATTTTCAGTCACTCATGAAAGCAAAGACAATGTTAAAATAACACACAAAGCATCAAAGTCATGAAAGGTGGTCCATATCATGAAAGAATTTACAGTTTACTGAACAATTTAGCACGTTTATTTGAGTTCCAAAATATCCATCTTCTACTCAACAAACTACCAAAGTAACATTTGTATAAATCAAATTGAGAAATATATAAACTTTGGGGGAGAAGAAATGAAGTCTACCATACAAGTCCACCTAGAAGAAATGTTTTGAACTGGGCTACAGATGAGAAGGGGCAAGAAACAAGATGCCAGCAGAGGAAGACATAGTGTGAAGAGTGACATTAACATTTTGACCAGATGAGGCACCTGGAAGTCAATGATTAGACTGAAAGTTAGTGCAGTGGGCATTATAAGAGTGAAAGCTTACCTCATCATCAGCCACAACTTGGAATTTATCAAGCTTTTTTTAAAAAAGGATTTAAGAAATATTTTATTTGAAGAAATGGGTTTGCTGTCAAAGGGCATTCTACCATTTATTAATCTCATAATGTTCTTTCTCTCATTTTTTTCAGGATTAATATTGCATTGTTAGTCTGTCACAATGGAGTGGCTCCAGGTTGATGGTGAGGAGGTTTAAATTCTAATCTGATAGCAGGTCAGATAAAAATAAGATAGAATGTAGAAGACTGATTAAAAAAAAATACAAAGAAATATCAGCATATTGGCTCATCTGTCTTTTCATGATTACCATTATCCCTTTTAATCTATCCTATATTTCTTATATAGCCCATGATTTCCACACCTCATATCCACCTAATGAGAAATTGAAAAATGGAAAGAAATTAAGCACATGTGCCAGGGGAAATGTAAAGAAATGTATGACTTTGTTCATATTGCTTAATTTAACATACTTAGTCACAATTCTACAAGTCTTATCACTGCAAATTGATTTGAATAAAACAAATACAGTCCAGAAAACTGAATTACACATAGTCCAGAATTCTTTAAAGAAGAGGAATACCAAAAAATTGCTCATCTCCAATGTCATCTTATTGTGGACGTTATCTTAGATCAACCAAAGTTGTAAGTTATTCAAAACCCATCTCAATTGTGGACTCAAAAAAGAATGTCATATCTGGAAGCTAATTCCATATTATATCTAGTAAAATTTATTATAGTAATTATTTCTGGTTTTAGAGCATTTCCCATAATGTGTAGATATCACCTTTTATATCTTCTTAGTGTTTTAGTTTAGAGTTGATAGTCTATGCTTTTTAAAGAGTTCAGAAGCTTTCACTTTCCACTGTAGATTTACTTTTTTACCTTCCTCTTTTCTCCTTTCCCTCTCTTCTTTCCTTCATTCTCTCCCCTACATAATCCCCTCTTTCCTTCCACAAATATTGACTGAGAATTTAGTATGTCAGGTACCCTGCTAGAGACTGGGACCATAGAATGAATTAGAGATTACCTACTTGTGTTAAATTTGAATCTGATAATGAGAGCTAATACTAATTTATAATGATATCTATTTTTGCTCAGTAGTAGTATTTTCTATGGATCTGAGGATTTAAAAATATTTTCATCAATTCCTTCATCTTTAAATTTTGGGAAAATAATTTCTATGCAAAGGAGTTCTTTCCAAAAATAACTCTTTTATATTAATTTCAGCTCAGCAAAAACCTTTCTGATATTAGGATTTAGAGGTTAGTCAGAGATTTAGAGGTTAGGAGTCACCCATCAGGGACCTCCTATAGCTTTCCTGTACCACAAAGTACTCCATGACCAGAGCTATAGGACAATTTCTTAATAGACACCAAATAGACTATTGGGCTCAGGAATGGATTTGATTTTTCAGTTGCTTAGGACATACACTACACTTCCTTACAAAGGTTTGTGAATCTGTTATACTTTATAAGTTAATCAATGTAAAATTCACAAATGGATTGTAAAGATGTCATTTTGTATAAGAGAGGGAGAGGGAAAGGGGGAGGGAGGGGGAGAGAGAGAGAGAGAGAGAGAGAGAGAGAGAGAGAGAGAGAGAGAGAGAGATGCAGAACAAGGGATCTAAAAAATCCCACCACAACAGATGGCATGTGCCATTTTGAATTTAGTCTCCCTAAGGAGCAAATCCTTGTAGAGGCCATTAAAGCTACTGTTTGCATGAGAAAATGCCATTTCAATATTGATGGCTATATGTCTGTGACCTCCACTGAAAACAAAGTCACAGAGATTTTAGGAAGAATAAAGCAATGAGGTTGAGGTTGGAAAACTGAACTCACCCAGGGTCATACACCTCTTTGAGAACAAGTGACAACAGGGGAACAAAACTATACCACTCAATAGAAGATTTTCCTCTAGCAATAAAAGTAAAATAGGCATATTACTCCTCAAAGACACATACTTTATTTAGTTGTTAAGTGTAGAGTGTTGGAATTTTTGAAGAACTGTTGCTTTTTAATAGAGGTGAAAGTTTTAATGTGAATACCGCCTGTGTGAGCGTGTGTGTATAAAGTTGGCGTGACACATTCTGCTCAAATTAGACTTCTAAATAACTAGTAACAGCTGTGGTGCTTAGAAATCAGTTTGATTTAAATGATGATGTCATTTGCTTATATAAGGAAAATAGGTGTAGTCATTGGATGGGGAGTATATAACTTGCTTTTTCTCTAAGTGATAGTTTGCATGTATCTTTATTTAGAAGGCAAGCATACCTAAAACAAAATATTTTACCACACTCTTATCCTTATATCTTCATGTTTCATTTTAAGATATGTATGACCATATAGATCGCAGAGATAAGAACAGACATTTAAAAATTATTTTGTGGCATAAATAAAAAATAATCAACTAAAAATTATGAATATTAACTTGTATTCCCAAATCTTGATTAAGATCCTTAGTAGAGAGATGACTTGGATCCTTTGTGATAGGAAAAAGTGAGACCTCATCGAATTTGGAGAATTATCTTTTATTTTTTAAAGGTGCATGACCTAGCAAATAAAATTATTTGATAATTATAAATAATTTATGTATCATCTTTTCTATTTGTAATCATTGGTCAGAGATAAATGCAATAAAACTTTTTTCATACATTTTAGCAAAATATAATACAATAAATATGGTGAATCATTTTCTAGTCCACCTGATTGTAATAATTTGGGAAAGTGGTGCTTTTGGGGTAGAAGAAAGGAAGCAAATTGGAAAATTAAGATATGACTCAGGAATATTCTTCTTTATGACTAGAGGTCTGAAATCCTGAGTAAGTCTGGATTTGATGTCTCTCTTCAGATTCACAAAAACAGAAAGATGGCAATAAAGAATACAATGTACTTACCTTGACATTGTCTTGTAAAAGATAGGTTTAATTATAAAAGCATTATTCATTTGTGTGAAAAGATTTTACTTTTGTTCTTGTTGATAGAAAAGCTCAAAAGAAATTAATTATGTTTATTTTGAAACATAACTCAAAATATGACTCTTAAATGGCTTTCCTTCCATGAGCCTTAAAAAATAATTTTTCATTTAGAAACACAGAAGACAAGTATTCTTCTGAGGAAATACAGTGTTCGTTCTTTGCATTCTTAATATCTGAAATTAGAGGGGAGTGAATCTGAGGCTAACATACTTTTTCTGATAGAAATACCAGCACTTTTCATATCAGCTATTAAGTAGTTAAGGACAAGTAGTTTGAGAGTCTCTCTCTTCTGCTAATTTCATGTAGGCTCAATTAAGTCAAAATTGTCAAAATGGCTTGTCAATTCAGAGAAAGAAGGAAACAGTGTTTAAGAGGACACGTAGAGGAAAATGTGCTTCCAAAAGAAGTTATGGTGATGCAATATGGTAAGCCAAAAAATGTGTCTATGTCCTACACTAGGCTGGAACATCTCCTGTGTAGAGCTATTTCACAAAGTGATTTCACAGGCAAATGGTTTAATGCATGGCCAGCCAATTTAGCCTTTATTTTAAATATATTCTTTATGCATATAGATATTTTGAGTTTGTGCCTTCTGGAATGATTACTGAAACCACATTGAAAAGTCATTATGCAGAAACATGGGTGTACAAATAGTTCATAGCTTAGGGGAACTATAAATAGAATCGACTGAATCTTGTTAAAGAGTTCATGTCCTGGTTATTTAAAAGAACTATTTTGGTAGCATTGATTAGCTATAACACTTCTAATTTGCATTTCACTAAAATAAAATAAGAAAACAATCACATTTGATTTTTGGAAAGGAATGTGATGAAAAATACACTAAATTAGAAAATGAAATATATCCTAATTCCAACAAAAGGGCAAATTTTTCTTTTGCATGTTGTCATAATTCCTTAATTTTAAGAAAGATAAAAAAGCAAATTTATTTTTTAGGCTAGTGTATTCTAGAGGCTAATGGTAACTGGGAAATATAGAAATACCAAGTTAGATGCTAAGAATTTTACTGATAATTATTTGGAATCAAGTTATCGTTTCAAAACTCATGCTAATGCTATTTAACAATGTCAATTACATATGTTTATCGTGTAACATTAGTCAAGATCAGAGCAGTACAAGAAATAATATTTTAAAAATTTAAGTATATTCATAAATTTGATTAAAATAAAATAGCATTTTAGTCTTAATACCCTCATCTTAAGAATTAAGTCTTTGAGTGCTGCTGATATACTCACTTTATTATTTCTTCTTTCAGAGATATTTTCCCTTCTTATGTGGCTAAAACATCTCCAGTTCAACTTGTCCATGTGATTTGTCACATTTAATGTCTAATTCTTAGTATTCTACAACTCCACAAGAAATAGGCAGTGATTTGATATCTGCAGTGGACTGCTAAAGGGAACTAGACATATTTTACATTGAATATAGACACAGTCATATATAGGAAATACATGCTATTTATGTTTATGTGTACATGCATATATCTTACTTCAATATTTTACACAATTATATCATCTATCCTAAATAAAATCTGCCTTATTTTGGTGTTAATGTGCACAATATATCCCTGAACAAGAACATTTAATTAGAAATGTTTTAATTCAAATGACATAAAGACAGTGTAGGCATATATGCAGCACCTGGGCATGAGAATGAGATTTTTCACTTCCATGTACTTCCATCCGTGAACATATCAACATGTTTTTCTCTAATCCTCTGTCTCTAGCTATAATCAAGAAAAGTGACAACCTAGTGAATTAACCAACATTGCATTAACCTATTTTAAACACTTTAAATGGACAGACTTCATTAAAACTTGTGTGATATATCATGATATTTTGAGTTCAAAGGAGACTGTATCATAGCATTTAAACAGGACTAGCTACTGAACTCTGAATCCTGTGAAGCATTATTCACTTGAATGCTGAGGTATGTGGTGGGAAAATTAAGCCCATGAACAGCAGGAAAGATGTTTTTACAACATATGCCAATGAAATAGTCATTTGCCATCACTTACTTAAGTGAACCCCAAAGACAGTATTTTGGGCTTTTATCCAAAAAAGAATGTCTGGTAGAAAACTATGGAAGTTTAAAAACTAGGGAAAATCACTCTGAATGTATTTTAAATTAAGCTGTTTCAGATTTGTTTAGATCTGCCTTATTAATCCATATTAATGAATATTAATCATTTCAGTGATTGTTTCCATAAGTTAGAACTTTTTTAATAAGGTACAAAATGTATTTGGATTCATGTAAGCAAACAGAATGATTCTAAGTAAACACTGTGAGACTGCCTTAGGGGCTTGAACAAGTCTCTCACATCTTTATCAATAAATAAATTATCCAATTGACCAGAAAATAATTAGGAATGCCTACTATGTGTTCATGACTATGCTAAATGCAAGAGGGACCCAGTGCAGTTATTTTTATTCATTTTAGATCACCTCATTAAGAGACATTCAGCAACCTTTTTGGTTCTCCTGGTGTCAGTAATAATAACCTGTCCCAAAGCAAACAAACGCTTGACCAAGTAGGTCAACTCGAGTTTTGCTTGAAGTCTCTAAAAATGAGCTAAGGAATAGAGAGAAGTTCCTCTCTCATGTACAAGATGTGATTTAACTCAGCGGTCATGTTTCCCACCAAATGAACTGAGAGATGGAAGCCAGTGTCTAGAAAGGGTTCTAGAGAAATCAGTGCCGTGGTAACCATCAATCCTGAGGGATTATTAGACAGTCATTCTTCTTACATTAAATACTCCAGTTTCCTTCAAATAATTGTCTTCTATTATTCATGTCATCTTTCTAAACCTTATATTCGAAAGAATTATAATTAATGTACTAATGAAGCAATAAATATTTATGCCTACCTAATGTTTACCTCTTTTGAAGATATTTTGAAGTTTCAATAGGTTTAGATAGAGTATACAAAGGTGTACTGTGAAACTCATCCAAACTATTGCAACCTGTTGCACATTAACTCAGTAGCTACTATATAGCAGTTGCATGGAAGAGAGTTGCTAAAGAAACATTCTTCAAATAAAGGTCAAAATTTTAAATAAATATTTAGGGAAAATAAAAAACACTGAAGTCAAGAAAAACCTAGGTGAATTAGAAATTAACACACTGACTGTAAATAGTTTCCATTCTTCTTGTCCTCAACCTGCTCTTACCAATATATTAGCTTCCTATAGACTCTTGTCCTCAGTGGAAAAGCAGCTAACACGGCTGAGAGAAAAGTGAGTTGTGATGGTGGAAACTTTAGGTTGCTTTTTTGTCTTTTTTTCCTCTTAAAATCATCATAGCATAGTAGTTTAAAAGCATAATTTTTTGAAGCTTTCAGTGTCTCAGATCTAGGAACCAAAAGCTTAACAGACGTGAAAACTAGGGCATAGCACAGGTAGGTCTCAGTGGCATAGAGTACATGAATCCTCCAGAGAGTGATGGACAGAACTGTCACTAGACAGGACCTAAAGACATCTCGCAAAAGTCCTATTTGGGGCTGAGAAAGCAGAAAAGAATTATTCAGCTGCTCCAGGATCACTAAGCTTTAACCCTTTGCACACTTAGGCAGAAAAGTTTTAAGAAGGCAGGAGAGACCATAGGCATCTGAGGTGAGAACAAGTTGGATGAGAGCAATTTACACTATGTCCAGGTTCATGTCAGGCTCTGTGGATGTCAAAAGTAGATGCCAAAAAATACCCAGATAGTAAAATTTGAGGTCAGCTAGGATCCAAGGTCCCCACTCACATAAGACCCTCTTCTACTCCCACCAGGTTCCTGATGAGGAATTATTAGTAAACTCAAATCTCCATTCTCCTTACTTAAATTGCCCTAGAGAGAAGAAAAAGAAAGGAAGGAGAAGAATGTTCAATGGACTGAATTTAAATTCTGTATTAATTAAATTTAGAAGATATTATGATTGAACTATCTGGAGTTGGTAAGTTTAAGCTTGCATCCCAGGATCAAATATAGGTACTCATGAGCTATTTGAGTTCAGTAGGAATATTAAAAATATTTTAAATCTATTATAACATACGGTCATGTAAAAATCTGAAGTAGGACATGTACTCATATCTATTACATGGTGAAATTTACCTTTCATTAATTATATACTCCTCAGGGAATGTGTGGTCCCTAAATATGAACATGAATTTCCAAAGGATAGGAAAAACAATGAAAAACCAACACTTTTTATATAATATAACTAGATAAGAAAATAATGGTAAAAATAAAAAATTTTATTACAAACCAACTTGTGATGGTGAGAAATATGTTGATCAAAGGAAAAATAATTTAAAATATATGATTTGCTGTAAATTTAGAATATGTAAACTATTGATATATCTTGGAATGTCTAGCTCACAGTTCGGACTTACATGAATGTACTGCTGAGTATATCAGTTAATAGATCTGAACTTTATTTTCTTAACTTGTAAGATAGAGAAAATAAATCCTTCCTGCCCTACCACCAAGTGAAACAAAATAATAGTGTAAGGGAAAGTACTTTCAGACTTCAAAGCTTGCAAGTTTCTTATGTAAGCTTATATAAGTTTCTAATCATAACATTCAAATGGAAACTCTCAAAAGGGGTATTTCTATGGTGGCCATGATTACTCATAAAATACTTATAAGCAATTAGAATATAATATAGATATAAGCACCCAAATATACTTATATATATAGGACATATATCTCTATATCGCTTATTCTGTTCTCTGGAGAATCTTGACTACACAACTTGCAACAAATAAATACATAAATAAGTAAATTTGAAATAGAGAAAATACTAATTTATTAGAAGAATAAGCATTATAAAAATGTCAATTCTTTTAAAATATTCTATAGATAACTGTGCAACTCTGATTATTATCTCAACTTAGTCTCTCCTTTTTCTCATTTATCTTTTCATCTATTCTTTTTGCTTTATTTTTCTTCTTTCCTTTCTTCCATTCTCTTAATTTTTCTTCCTTTTTTATTTGCTTGTTGTCACTTAAGTGTAGAGTGAAAATATCTCCTTAATAAATGTTATTTAGAGATAGTTGTGTACTGGAGCATTGGGGACAGTTATATTTTTATCCCCTACTACACCCCAAATCAATTGCAGATCATTGTGAATCTAAATGTGAAACGTAAAACAATAAGGTATTTTGAAACAACATTGGAAAATATCTCTATCATCTTAGTGATGAGAGACAAAAAGGCAAATCAGGGGGTACCAAAGTGATGGGGGATAGGTGGAGGAAATAGGATAAAGGGAATTAACTGTAAATGAAGGGAGAGAAAAGGGGGTAATATTAGTAAACTTACTATGCTCTTTGTAAATGTAAGAATAATACTATGTATACTTCAAAGCAAGTCATTGTCAAAACACAATATCCTTTCAATAATAATAATAAAAATAAATTTTAAAAAAGTGTGAAGATTAAGATAAAACATGGGGAAATTATTTATCAATATGCATAAACAAAATGATTACTATCCAGTGTAAGAAAAGGACTTCTATAGTCAACACATTTAGAATTTCAATAAAATAGGAAAGGAGAACATATTATTCACCTTATTGGTTTCTTGAGTTTTGATAGTTTGTGACTTGCTTGTGACATTGAATTTGTTCATATAAATTATCAAATTATTAGCATAATATTTTTTATAACATTGTCTTATATTTTAATATCTATAGTCTTTGTGATAATATCACTTCTATCTTTGATATGGGCAATTTGTATCTTTTCTTTGTTCTTGGTTAGGCAACTAGAGAGGCTTATCACTTTTCTTGATATTGTTAAGGAACCAACTTTTAATTTTAATTTTCTCTATTGCTTTTCTGTTTTATTTTTATTGCTTTCTGCTTATGTTCTTATGATTTCTTTCTTTCTATTTCCAGTGGATTTAATTTACCCTTTTTTTAGTTTATTAATACAGAAGTTGATTTCACTAATCTGAAACATTTCTAGCTTTCTAATATATGTATTTAGTGGTATACTTTTCCTTCACCTGATTTGTTACTTCCACAGATTTCGACACATTGTATCTTTTTTCCATCTGGGCAAAAAATGCTCTAGTTTCCTCTATAGTTTTTCATTGACCAATGAGCTATAAGAAATGATGTTATTTTGTTTCCAAATAGTTGGGAATTTTTCTAAGATTTTTCCATTACTGACTTTCAACTTAATTTCCCTGTTTTCAGTAAACAGGCATTATACAACTTGAATCATCATAGACTTACTGAGATTTACTTTATGACCCAAAACATTACCAATATTTATAAATATTCTTTGTATGATTACAAATGAATATATACTCTGCTGTTGTTGATTGGAGTATTTTATAGGTGTTCTAATAGATCAAGTTAATTGATAGGACAGATCAAATCTATATCCTGACTGACTTTGTGTACTCACTTTATCAATTGTTGAAAAGGGGCAGTAAAATTTCCAGGTATATTTCCAGATTTGACTATTTCTATGTGATGTTTTATCCATTTTGCTTCAGGTATTTTTAAACTATTATGAGATGCATAAATTTTTAACATCATTTTTGTCTCCACATTGAATAATAAAACCATTATGAAATTGTATTTTTTTGATAACATTCTTTTCTCTGAAATTTTTTTCTGATATTAATCTAGCTTTCTAATTTCCTTTATAAATTAGTCAGTATGGCATATCCTTTTCTACCCCTTTACTTCTAATCCACTTCGTCTTATACTTAAAGTTTCTTTCTCATTGACAGCATATAGCTGGATCTTACTCTTTGATTCAATTTGAAAATGATTTCCTTTTAATTTGAATGTAAGCTATTTATATTTAGTATGAATATTTCTATAGTTAGGTTTAAAACTATCATTTATTTTTTGTTTGTTCCTTCTGATTGTTGTCTCATTTTTTGTCATCTTTTGGGTTACATGAATATTTGCTTCCATTTTTTCTCCTTTGTTGGTTTATGAGCTATAATTTGATGCTTTATTATTTAATGTTTCATGTTATATAGCACATATTTCATAGGATATATTTTTAATTTATCAAAAGAAAATTTTTTTTTATATTTACAATTATACACTGCTTCTCTGGTTTACTATATCAATTTAAGAGGAAAATATGGTAGTGGATATTGTTCCTCATTCATTTTTTAAAATTCTATTAAAGTTGGATTCTTCCTAGTTTTAAAAAGTAGCAGACACTCAAGTATGATGAACAGCACCTTAAATTTCCCTTAGCCACAGTATTCCTTTAGGTATTATCATGTGACCCTGGCAAAGCCAATGGAATACCAGATAATTTTTGTTCAAGTATCCAGAAAATCAGGTATTCCTTCCTACTAGATTTGAGAAGTTACCAAAGCACTCATACAGAGGAGGGCAAATATCTGAAGATGGAGTCAGTTTTAAAAGAAAATAGCCATCATAGAGGAAAGGATGTTCTAGGACCTGATAAGTGTTTAAATCTATGTCTTCAATGATATCTGGCCATATTATCCCTAAACTGTTAGTTGCTTCCCAATAAACTCCCATGGATTGCATTTTCTGTTACTGACATTTCAGAGAATCTTAACTAACTCTTAATCTTTATTGAAGAAACTTCCAATCTTTTCAAAACAAAAATGCTTCTCAATGGAAAAGGAAGGAAAGAAGAATTAAAAGAATCACCAGACTACATACATTATGTTTTAAAAAAACAGGTAAAAGAAATCTGAAGTCCAAATTACTGAGCACATGGCAAGAAAAAAACATGTAAATACTCTCAAAGGCAGGTTTCCTGATCTGACCCAAAGGAATAGAAATACTTTAGGTTGAAATTGACCATGAGAAATATTTTTTTCAGGAATGATGAGTGTAATACAAATGATTGAAAACTGGGAATAAAGAGAATGCTGCAATGTACAGTATCAGTAATATTGATATTGATTCCACAAGATTCTAGAAAAAATTATTAAAATACTGTTTGTGAGAAATTATAATGGAAACCAGTGCTCACTGGAAGCCAGAATAGCATCAGAAACAATACTTTGGGTCAGAATAAAACTTAATTCTCTTATACACTTATAAATAAGATGGAGACATATGATTGTAAAAATAATATTAAATGAATGCTTACATCATTGAATAATTTGGCCTAAGGAGTACTTAATAAAAATGCCCCTCCCCCAAAAAAAGCCTCACTAGTAATGTACACTAGGATTCATATCTCAGTCTATTTCCATTAAAGAACCAAAAATATGGACTAGGTAGCTATGAAACTCTTCATTGATAAATAGAAATACTATGGAAGATATAGCTAGAACAATAATAACTACTCCTACTAACCATTATGTTCCAAAGAATACCAAGTGTTATATATAATCAATTCATGAAAATGATCACAATGTATTGATTGCAGCTAAAAGTACTACAGATAGAATTTAATGTATTATCTTATTTTACAGGGAGAAATGAAGTAACAAGAAAGGACTTGTTCATAGTGACATTAGATGTTAGTGAAGATGAGACTAGAATTCATGTTTCAAAACTTCGACTTGCAGAGGAAGTCTACTTTTGAACTACTTTAGACTGTTGGGGGAAACAGTTCACAAAGTACTGGCAACTAAGGCTGCCTCCTTTGAACTTCCTAGTCAATAAGAGTCCAAGATTAAGAATTATTTAAAATATTTTTAAAAACTCATGTTGAGAGATTTTATCGTTAGATGAAAAAATATTCCAAATTCCAGATTTGTTCATGGTTTCATTTTTAAAAAACAGAATTCTTAAACAAGGCATATGAAATAGGGTTAAGTCTGTATAAGGCAGAAGTATTTCATGTTTTCTCCTCCTGTCCCTGGATCTCTCTCAAATCATTTTTCCCCTGGTACCTAAAGTTGTAGGACTGTCTTCACTTTGAGGCCACTTGGAGGAAGTCAGCCTTCTATCTGCTCCTTAGCGTGGGAGCAGGAGCAGCTGACAGGGAAGCAGTGATACCTTGGCTCAGAACACACCCACTCAATTGCCTCCCTGCTTCTGAACATCAGCTGTTGAGCGGGGGAATGAAGCCAGAATTATCACCAGCTGTTTCCCAAGCTGTTTTGGCAGAGAGTCATAGAAGAATAGACTCCCCAGGCATATTCTTGAGTAATGTTAGTGGATCTGAAGATTAGTCTTCATAAACATAGAGAACAGAGAAGAAATAAATGGCTTGGTCTCTTTATCTTCAATCTCCATACCAAAAAGCCTTTTTAAGCCCTCTATGAAACTGATAGTCTCCAATATTTGTGGTAGTCACCGACATTTTATTTCTTCCTATTATAAATGTCTCCATGAATTTCAGTATTTTTTTATTAGCTAAAACCAACTTGAATTGGTTTTGACATGATATACCATAAGAGAGAAAAGGAGTCAAAACAACTGAAATCAAACCAGTTGATTTTTTTTCCTTTGTAACTCCAGTAGACAATTAAAAAAAAAATTTGATATTGAACAGAGAAAAGTTATTCAAGCAGTAAGTGGTATGTCAGATGCAAAGTCATTTTTGCAAAGTTGGCTCCATGCATGTACCTTGTAAAAAAATCAAAGGGCAGAACTGCTGAATAGTTGATGACCTAAGTTTTAACTCAGTCAACCCAAACAAGAAATTATAACTGTTATCATGTTCCAAGTTTATGTTCATCTCCACATGTATTCCTAGCCCCCAAATATCTGAGACTGTTTTGATATAATTAAGGGAGGGAAAGTTCAAATACCATGATAATCTCCCAACGTAATACATAAAATGATCATTGTTCAGTATATATGAAGTCATGTGAAAATGTAAATCACATAGAATTTCACCACAAAGAACACTTGGAAAGAAAAGCATGTTTAATAAAAGTTCATGTAGAGAGGAAACCAGTGAAGAAAAACACAAATGTACCAAAAGTTTATTGAGAAGTCAGGACTAGGAGAAATGTTAGTAACTCCTAAATTATTTTCTTTTGAGGGTTTTTCCAGAAGGATTCAAGATAGCTCACATGTTTTAGTGCATGACTATTTTCTTGCCAAATCTAACTTGAAATATTATATTCTAAATATAAATGTCACATAATCATGAATATCCTTTCCTCTACTCAAATTAGGCCTGGCCAAACATTTTCCTGGCAGTTATTATGTCTGTTAAGATATACTAGTATATTACAGAGCTAGTAAAAAATTAGTAGGCTAACTCCCATGTTAGAATATATAAATGCTTATTTGGTCAATATTAGCAGACTTTACACAACAGGCTAAGTAACAAAGATATTATTTGATATTGTTCCTTCAAAAGCACTTACTAGTAGGTAAAATAAAAGGTTTAATTTGGAAGATTATCACTGTTAAATTCATTTCTCTCTTTATTTTGCCTAGTGAGGAAGAAGAAATTTAAACATGCAAAAATAAAGAGAAAAAACTAAATTCATATGAACTAGAAACAAATTAGAATTTCATTAAACAAGAATACTTGCTATCTCAATGCTTATTTATTTAAGAAGTTTGAATTCTGAATCTTTGTATTTTTTATTTCTTTCAGTTGCATTTCAGAACTGTCTAGAACCATTGGTATAATGTTGAATAGAAGAGGTAAGAGTACACATCCTCTCCTTGTTCCAAATAGTAGAAGTAAAGTTTTTAATCTAATTATGTGTGATGCTTGCTGCAGGGGTTTTGTAGATGCCCACATAATTCCTGCTCCCACTCATGCATAGCCTTCCCCATTATCAATATTGCTAAACAAAATGGCAATTTGTCTATAAAAGTTAGTTATCCAAAGTCCACAGCTTCTTTCAGGGTTTATTCTAGATATTGTACATTCATTGGGTTTAGATAAATATATGACTTAGTTCAATACCCCCCACCTACAGCATCCTGGCAACCACTGATCTGTTACTATCTCCATAGTTTTGCTTTTCCAGAATATCTTAGGGTTGGAATCACACAGTATGCAGCCTTCTCAGATTAGTTCCTTCCATTTTTTTAAGTATACATTTAAGATTTTTCTATATAAATTTTAGAATTAGTGTGCTGATATCCACAAAATAGCATGCTAGGATTTTGATTGGTATTGCATTGTATCTATAAACCAAGTTGGGAAGATCTGACATTTTGACAATATTGAGTCTTCCTATCCATGAACATGGACTATCTCTCCATTTATTTAGTTCTTCTTTGATTCTATTCATCAGTTTCATAGTTTTCTTCAAATAGATCATGTGTATACTTTGTTACATTTATAACTAAACATTTCATTGGGAGGAGGACAGTTTTAATGTAAATGTTATTCTTCTTTTAATTTCCTAATTCTACATGTTTTTGCTGGTCTACAGGAAAGGAAATGACTTTCATATATTAGTATTGTATCCTGCAACCTTGAATAATTGCTTATTATTTCGACAAGAATTTTTTTTCCCTTGTAGACGCCTTCAGGTTTCCTATCTAGGCAGTCATGTCATTTCTGAAATTTAGATGGTTTTATGTCTTCCTTCCCAATATGATAACTTAAATTCCTTTTCTTGTCATATTGAATAGCAAGGATTTTCAGTATGACATTAAAAAGTAGTGGCAAGCAGGAGACTTCTTGCCCTGTACCTGACTTTGGTGGGAAAGCTTTTCTCCTCATTTAAGTATGATGTTAGCTGCAAGTTTTTGTAAATAGTTTTTATCTAGTTGAGAAAATTCCCCTATATTCCTTGTTTATTAAGAAATATGTTAGTTTGTTTTTATGAATGTGTTGGGAATTTGTCAAATACTATTTCTGCATCTACTAATATGATTTTGTGAATTCCTTTTTAGTCCTGATGTGATAGGATATATTACTTGATTTTCATGATGTGGGATTTTTTTTGTACTTTTTGGATTAATTAATATTCTGTTGAAAGATTTTGCATATTCATATTATCTATTGATATGTAATTTTATTTTCTTTTAATAACTGTCTGGTTTTGAATTAGGTTGATACTGGCCTTGTAGGATGAATTAGCAAGTATTCACTCTTTGTCTAGCCTCTGAAAGAAATTATAGAGAATTAGTATCATTACTTCCTTATTTTTTTGGTGGAATTCACAAGTGAGCCCATGAGTAGCCCTGCTAGTTTCTGTTTTGGAACAATATTAATTATTGATTCAATTTCTTTAATGAATATAAGCCTATTCAGATTTTTTTTCTTTGATTTGCAGTGCTTGATATGAGGATAATGCTGGACTCAGAGTATAAGTTAGGAAGTACTTTATATTTGTATTAGTTACCTATTGTTGCATAACAAATTACATAACCTTAGCAGCTGAAATAAGCATAACATAGTTGACTCTTCTGCTTAGAGTCTCTCAAGCTACAATCCAGGTGTCAGCCTATCTTCTTTTCTTCTTTTTTCTTGTTCTTGATCTTCCTGTTTTTTCTTTTCATCTCCCTATCCTCATTTTCTTCTTTTACCTTTTCATAATTTGCAAACCATTCTTAGCTAAAGTCCTGTGAGAAAAAATATCACAGACTGGCTGATTTGTTGCCTTTAGTTTGCTGACCCTAGTCTAGACCTAATTTTAGTCCATAACTAAGACTCAGGACTCTAACTGAATATCCTATACATTAGGAGTTCTTTCCATTTTGATTGTAGCAAAACAAACTACTCTCAGCCACAAGTGAATTTCAAAGGTTGTCTGATTCATCCTTTCTGGGTCTTTTCCTGGTCTCATATAGTTTCTTAACATGTATGTGGTGAACAATACTGAGCTGAAGACTATTAAGACTATACATCAGATCTCTCTTTTCTCTATATGACATCTCTCTCCAGCACATTATTCAGAACCTAGTCACTTGGCCATTTAGGGTTCTCCCTCCCTGCATTACAGTACTACTCACGTACTAATCTAGAACAGTTGCAGTTAGGGAAGTTTCTATCAGGAGTAACTCTCCTGAGTTGTTTGCTCTCCAATGACTAAATTCTTTTTTTTTTTCATAACTTTTCCCTAGGAATTTTTGTTATTGTTGAGATAGGAATATAAATCTTTTCCCCTTACTCTCTCTGTCAAAGAGTCTAACACTTTCAAATACTTAGCAGAGTTTCCTGATAAGAAATATTTATTATATACATAATTTTTTAAAGGTAAGAAATCTTTTATGTTAACTCTTTTTATTTAAAATTTTACTCTAGAAAAACAATTTTTTTAAATTATTCTTTAGACCAAAAGTTTGAAAAATAACTTGCTTCTGGTTTCTTTTTACAGTTTTACACAGTTTTAAGTCATGTTCAGGAATACTTCCAAATATATTTGCACATTATAATAACACACATACACAAACAATGTTGAAAATTCAGCATCCAGAAGTGTAGGACATTTTTAACTTTATTTAAGGAACATTACATCATGACATTATATAGGTTAATTTGTGCATCACCACAAATCTGTATGTAATACCTGAAAGTTACACCAACAGTCTAGTTCTATCCTTTACCATATAATTTATATATTTTACTAATCATCAACCTCCCATCCACCTTCCTCTAGTAACCACTAATTTGATTCTACAGACTTTAAAAAAAAATTATCCTTAAAATTTATGTTGTTCTTTGAAACTTTGCACAGTCATGTAATTTGTCGATATGAAATTGACATTACGGAAGTCTACTCCAAATTTGGTTCAGTTAATTGTAGTTTATACAAAATAAAGGTATTTTGTACATAACTGTGAATGTGTAGAAGCCAATTATCAAATTGTAATAACTGCACTCGTTTTCCTAAGAAAAATATTAGTTTTAATAATCATCTTTCCTATAAATTTAAATGAGAAGTGGACATAACAAAGGTCTTTGAGTACATTAACATTTACAAGAAGCTTACATATCCAGTTTTTAATGTTGAACAAGTTTTATAAGTAATAAGACACCAGAATCTTTTAGTTACCAATTAAAATTATTTACATTATTTTAGACAATAAATTGAGTAATTAAATCATTATTCTAGTTTTAATTTTAGGCTTTTCCAAATATAAATCTTTTATTTGCTAAGCTACAGATGGCTTTAGTGCAAAATGTACTTTTTATATGATAGATAGATAATAGATAAACAGATATTAATCTGCAACCCTTTTTTAATGAAACAAGCGTTCAGAGTATTTTTAAAAGCAATGAGCAGTTACAGATTCCCCCATGCTCTCTGAAATTTGCACTGTTGTTTGAATCAGGACAAATTTATTTCAAGACTCCTTGGTAATGCTGCAGCATAAGATCATGAAGAGAGAAAAATAACTATATTCATACCAAAAGCAGGTATTAATTTGTTCCAATATTTCAACCAACTTAGGAAAGAAGTACAGCCCTTCCTGTGACAGCATGCTTGTATAAAATGGGATTCTATTCATCATTGGAGAATAAAATGGAGAAGAACTAGGCAAGTCATTCTGCAACATGGGGGAAATGGTATTTGTGACATAAGGAAATATTTAATTTTATTCTAACTTGCCAACATTTCATAATAGTCAAACATCAGTTACATTAACTTAACAAAACTGACTTTCTTAGGCTTAATCAAATGTTATGAAAAGAACAGTTTAGTCTTTTACCCTCTAATAAAAAGTCAGTTACATCTTTCACTATAATTGGACTGCTTTAAGAGCACTATCACTTGGCTAATTCCCCAACACTTGCTGAATTTAAGTGCCTCAAATAATATGCAACTAATTTAACCTAAAACTCATTTTTTAACCTATAAATACCACAGACACACTTTCCATCTGGAAATGGTGATCAGATATGTTGTGGAGGGTGGTGAGTGGGGGCGTATTGTAAAAGTACTTGACTCACACATGAGTCCATGACTTCAATGGGAAACAAGTTGAGTTTTCTAGGAAACCATATGCTCAATCACCCCATTCACAACATGCACCCTGAGGCCTAAATATGTTTTCTGGTTGATTGTAAGCAAAAGAAACATTAAATATTATTGACGGTAATGAAGTAATCAAGAAAAACTTTTACCACAATGTTTTGCATTTTTCTTTTATAATTTACTTCTAATAGTTATTATAGAATTAAATATAATTTTACCATTTACTTTTTCATTGATTTGGTATATTGGGCACCTATGTATTACTTCAAAACCTTTGGGACTTAACATTCACATCCTTGCCTCTTCTGTAACAAACACTTCCATAACTACTTTGATTTTTTTATTTAGATCCACCGAGATAAGATGCCCCTACCTTCTTTTCCTAGAGTTGTGCTGAGGCCTGGTGTGAGACATCCATGGAAAGTTTTGGCACTTACTTGCAACTTGAGTCCATGGAGAAAACTTGACCAGTAAAAGAGGAAAAGCAATGTATGAATGCTTATGTTTTACTCTGAACATGGGTGATTCTGAGAAGCATAACATAAGATTTCTAACTAATATTTAATCAGATAAACTATCAGATATTGTAATGTCTACATGCCTGACTTAAAGTAGAGTGAAAAGGAAGAGAAGACAATTGAAAACATTCAATAATTTGCCCTACATTTCTCTTACCACTGGCCTCAAATAGTTTTGCTTCTGAAAGGAACCAATTTGATTTCCTTTTTTTCAGGGTCATCCATGTAACTTTGTCCTCCCAGATGCTAATACTGAAGTTCCAACTCTCAATATCTCAGACTGTGCCTTGTATTTGGAGACAGGGTCTTCACACAGGGGATTCAGTTCAAATGAGGCCAATAAAGTGAGGGCTCTACTTCAATACAATAATGTCCTTGTGAGAAAAGAATGAGACTTGGAAAGTACATGCATATAGAGGAAAGACCATGTGGGGACATAGCAAGAATACAGTTGCCTAAAAACCAGAGTCCTCCAAGAAAATCAGCCATGTTGGCACCTTGATCTTGAACTTCCAGACTCTGGAACTGTGAGAAATAGATTCCTGTTTTTTCAGCCACCAAACTGTGGTAATTTGTTCTGCTGCTCTCACCAGTAAGTCCCCTAGGATAAAAGTACCACATGGGCCAGTCTGGGCTTCCCGCTGTCCTGTGAGCTTGGCATGCTTTGCATCTGATGTTCACAGCAGCAGGCAAACCTTCCCTTCATTTCTCCATATACCCAAATCCTACTCCTTCCATCACATGGGAAACCTCCTACACTACTGGGAAGAGTGCAAGTTTTAAGCTTTCATAGATCTTGTGAGGAGATTTGGGAAAGCTTTTTATAAACCGTAAAATGTGTACACTCAGATATAACAACTCTACTTCCTGGAATTTATTCTAAGGAAAATATTAAATATACACTCAAAACTACCTAATTGAATGATATCAAAATATTATTTTGGTGATATAAAACAGGAAATAAATAACTAATAGGAAATTAAGCAACATAACCATTAAAATGGTGTTGCTTAAGTATATTAATGGGGAAATATGCTAGCTAAATGAAAGATGTAGTATTTAAAAAATCAAAGTTTAGAATAATTTGATTTTACTATTTATGCATATTAATTCCTATAAAATAGTTCTAAAGGTACATATCATGTTATCAACAATTTGAAAATACATATATATGTATATATATACCTATGTTTTCTGACACAATGTGTCAAGTTATCAGCAAAGAATATGGTTGTTTGATTGGCTTATAGGGATTTTGCTTTGTTTTGCTTTTATAATATGGTAATTTTCTCATAATAAACATTTATTGTTTAAGAAAAGAATTGCTTTAAAATATACAAATGTCCATCTTTCAAGTCCAACTTTACTCACTCAGACACTCTCAAACAAATATTTATTTAGAGTCTACTATTTACTAGGAATGTTTCTGAGTACTTGGGCTTCATCAGTGATGCCTACCTTCTAACAAGGGAAGATGAAGAAATAGCAAGCATAATAAATAAGTTACCTAATATACTACAAAATAGGTGGCACTAAAAAATAATAAAATAAAGGAAACTGGAGGCTCTGATATCCAGGTGCAGTTTTCCTGACTGAAGTGGTCAGGATGACCCTCACTGAGAAGAGATATATGGGCAAAGACTGGAAACATGGAAGAGAAGATACTTGAAGAAAGAGCTGCACAAGTGGAGATAACAGTCCCCTGGTGAGATCATATCTAACATATTTGAAGAACAGCAAGAGGATATTGTTGTCAGTGGCTAGTCATTCATGGAAAAGTATTAAGAGAGGAGGTCAGTGAGATACAAGGGTAGAATATTATATGGTAGTCTCTGAAGATCCTTGTAATGAGTGGCTTTTAAATGGTTTCAGTTATCATTCAATTAGAATTTGACTACTTTAATGACAATGCATTGCAAAGGAGCAAAGGCAGCAGTAGGAAAACCTATGGTGAAATCAGTGCAGCATTCCAGAAGAAAGATGATTATGGTATAGTCCCAGGAAGTCCCAGAAGAGTACAACACACTAGTTCAAAGTTGGTTCAATTCTGTATTTTTTCTAATATTTTATATAAGTTTAATGGATACAATTTGAGAGAAATTTACAGTGATATCCACCACTAGGTTCTGTAATTAAAGTTGTATGTAGGTATTATCACACACATCCATAGATCCCTGAATCTACCCATCTATCAATCCATATTATAGTTTTGCTTTTCGAAGATACAAACATCGGTACACTTCCTCTCAAATACTCTGAATTCACATCAGAGTTCAATAAATTTTAGTTTTTGAAGTAGATTCTATATAAGACAAAATACATAAATACTTTATGTACCATTTGATAAATTCTAACAAATTTACATATCTGTGTAACGAAATTCTTATGAAAAACAAAATACTAATGCTCTTGCTCTTCCCAACTGTTTCTTACCCTCACTCCCAAAGCAATAAATATTTGAATATTTTTCACTAAAGACTATTTTGCCTATTTTAGAACTTCATGTTAATGAAATAATACAGCATGTGCTATTTTTATTAGTACTCAAAGATTTTGTGATCTACTTACATGTGCATATATCACTAATTTTTCCTTTTTACATTGCTAAAAGGTATTCTGCTTTATCATTGAACTACATTTTGTTAATATATTCTCCCAATTAATAAGCAAATGGCCAGTTTCAAGTTGGGGAGGTATATAAATAAATTTATCATGAACATTTTATAAAGCTTTTTTGTGGACATATTTTTTTCATTTTTCTTTGGTAAATATATATAAGTAGAACTACTAGCTCAAAGAAGACATATATGTTTGGTTTTATAAGAAATTACCAGATATTTTATGAATGTACATGACATTTTACATTCCACCTAACAACGTAAAGGAATTCCATTTGCTCTAATTCCTTGCTAATATTTGGTGCTATCTGTCTTTTAATTTTAGCCATTCTAATGGGCCCATAGTAGTATCTCAATTTGTTTTAAGGTACATTTTCTTACATTTATTTTCAAAGTAATTTTTTCTTTATTAAACCTTCCCAGAGCAATAGAAATCATACCTCTTATTCTTCATCTGCTTGTATTCCTTAGTATTTAAAAAATGTGCTTCACCTGGTCACTTCTCACCAATTGCCTCATATTGTTGTTCAGTTCTTATATTATAACCATCCTTCTTTCTCTAATCAGATTACGTGTATCTGAATTGTGATGACATCTTTCTTCCTCTATGTGCTCTGCAGTACCTGACAATAGTAGGTTCAGAGTAGTCACACCATAAATGTTGATTAATGTGACAGAACAAAAAATCAAGTCTTGTGGATAAAATTTGCTACATTCCTACAATGGAATGATACTTATCAATAAAAACTCAAGGAACTAGTATGCCATGCAAGACATGGCTGAATTTTAAACTCATATTACTAAGTGAAAGAAGCTACCCTATTATTACATTTATATAATATTGTTGAAAAATCAAAACTATAGAGATTATGAATAGACCATATTCTATGGATTTCAGGTTTTCAAGGGTTCAAGGAAAAAGTGATTCATTGGGAATAGGTGAAGCAAGGGGAATTTTTTTTGGGGTGGTAGAACTATTATACATAATACTAAAATAGTAGATATTTGGTACTATTCACTTTTAAAACACAAAATTTTACAACAGAAAGTTTAAACTTCAATGCATGCAAAATTTTAGAAAGTTATTTAGTAGGTCAGGATAACCCAGGATGAATACAGAAGCTAACTCCATTAGAAATATATGAAATAACTAAAGTAGGCAGAGAAAAACTGACTTTGGAAATGGGTGGAATCTGTGAGACTAATGCAAAAAGGAGTGTATATAAATACTGTAATGGGTAAAATAATTTCCTACTGGAGATTCAAGTTAATAATTCTGAAGCTACTGTACATGTATAGTGGAATTGAGTGATTAAAGGTGGAAACCAGTCTTATTTCTGTTAGAGTAGGAGATTAAAGACAAGCAAAGGGGTGGGAGATTCTTGAAAGATTCATATTGTAATGAATTAGAGGTAGAGACATCAGTGTGAAATAATGTTTAGCTAACTATAGTTATAAAGAGTTACATATAGAACTATTTATAGATAGGTGTGCATACATAAGTCATATACACACGATTTTCTTACTGTGTGGTTAAAATGACCTAGCAGAAATAACACTTCAATAGCAATGAGCACCTCACACCCAGATCTTGGTTTCTAATACCATTCTCCAACTAAATAATCCATGAATAAATGACTGACACTAATATTTGGGAAGAAAATATAGAAAATGATCCTGGATAATCTTATAAATGGCAAAAGTAGAGAAGTATACACAAACACAAACATGAAGATATGTCAAAGAAGTATAGAGGTGAATTTTAAAAAACCTCCAATGAGTCAAAATTTGAATAATTTCAGCAAAAAATAAGTAGTATTGAATTATAATCCAAAGCATAAAATAAACATCCTAAGGTCAATATTAACATAACTAAAAATTTAAATTAATCAATAAATGGGGAAGAACAGACAAATCACTCTGGCAGAATTCCGAAAGATTTATGAGGATATTTTCCCCATAAGGAGGTAGATCTAACTGTACCCCCATTAAGTTCTGGCTGTCTGTAATAACTATCCTTCGAAGTTCACTGTTGCAAGGTGTGATGCTAGATGGGGATATGCAAATACTTTGCAGTGGAGGAATCCAAACTGACAAATATTACCTCAGTCAGGTGATCAAAATTAGCATCAGCAGTGGTAAAGCCACAGGGATAGTATGTATTCTTGATAAGGTATAAGAAGAATAGCATTTAGTTTATGTGGTTTTCTTCCCCCAAAGCCATAACCCCAGTCTATCCCTGAGAAAAACATAAGCCTTAGCTCAATGGAGGGGCATTCTACAAAATATCTGACAATTATTCTTCAAAAATGCCAAGGTATCAAATACAAGGAAAATCTCAGCAACTGTCTTAAGTAAGAGAAGCCTAAGGAGACAAGATGACTAAACGTGGTGTGCTGGCTGGGATCCTGAAATGGAAAGGGATATTAGAGAAAAACTAAAGAAATATGAATAAACTATGTATTGTTTCATTAACAGTAAAAAGCATACTATCCTAATGCAGGATTTTAATAAGAAAAACTGGATGTGTCATAGATGGAAATTCTGTAATAAGTATTTTTAAAATATGAGTTAATTGAAGTTACACAGAGAAATAGGGATGAATCCCACAAATACAATGTTAAATGAAAATATAAGAGAAAAAGATGGATAATGCATGATACTGTTTATCTAAATTATGAAAATGTATAAACATGGTACTAAATATCAAGAGAATCATTACTTTTGAGAGGACAAAGAAATAAATAGTCTTAGAGGAAATGATAGCTAGTTCTTAAGTACTGTGACACTCTGCCTGGAGCTGGGGTTTGGTTACACTGGTGGGTTCATGTTGTGTTAGTTATTGAGTTATTCATTTATATATATATGTGTATATATTTAACAAACAATAAAGTTTTGTGGTTTTTTTTTACTTATCACTTCAGTATAAAATCAGAATTAAAAATAACTGCAAAAGCAGCACACGAAATTTCCAAATATCTTTCATTCAGGTTTCACACATTAACATTTTATCATATTTGTTTTATCCTGTGTTCTTTCCATTTTTATATATGGGTATATATACATATATATAAAAACACACTTTTTTCTGAATTCTTTAATAATAACATACAAACATGACGCCACTTTACTTGTATATATTTCACTATGTATTTCCTAAAAATAAGAAGATTCCTTTATATAACCACAAAATCAGGAAATTTTCCTTAATTTTCCAATCTATGATATGATTTTGATCTTTCCAATTGTTTTGTTATCCTTTATAGAAAGAGAAAATTCTAGGTCATGTATTATAATTAGCTATTATCTCTCATTCTTTTTTAAACTCGGATATAGTTGACATGTAATATTGTATTCATTTTTGGTCTACAAGATAATAATTTGATATATGTATATGTTGAGGAATGATTTCCACAATAAGTTTAGCTAATATTTATCACCACAAATTGTTATATTTTTCAATAAATTTTCTAAAAATTGAAACTGTGCATATTCCTATATCTTTAGGATTCCCACCTAAAGTTATACTGCAACTCTTTTAAAGAAGTATGATTGCTCACTTTAAAAGAAAATGGTTTTCTTGACAATAATATCTCCTTAGCTATTTCAGGAACATTCCATTTTAAGAAGATGAAAGTTGTATTTGGACTATAAAATATGAATGGTCAAATAGTCACAGAAAATAACACCAACTTGTAAGTCAGAATAGAATAGTACAGGGTTCCTTACTGTCTTATGAGAATATGAAATTCCTTATTCCAAAGTGATAATCTTTTCAAAAATTACATACAGAACAACCGAGTGATTAGACAAAATGCAAATAGAATTTCCAATGACCAAAAAGAGATGCAGGTAATATTTAGTTAAAGAAAAACTGTGAGAATATAACTGCCTCATATATATTTCCAATGATTTCTTACAAATTTAAAGTTTTTGCCATGCTTGCTCTAGAATAGTCTCATAGTGACTGATGGTAATTTTATATCTAATTAAGTATGCAATTTATATATGGATATAAGGAATATATTTTAATACATATTATCTATAAAAAAGATTTCTACTTAATTGTTTATCAACACTTGTAAAATTCCATATAAGCAAAAACAGTAATGGAAAAGTGTCAATTATTGGCAGAAATATCATACATGTTACTTGTACGTTCATTTTCCATGTTAGTTAAGTGAATAGTTGGCATGTTTCTTCTCTGATAGAGGTAAAGTGAAGTTTCAGTGGCCAATACAAAGTTAAAAATACTCCTATCACACATTTAACCTTTGCCTAGACTCTTTGATGTCGACAAACATGTCATTTGAAAATGCTTGTTTTGCTGGCATGTCACCAATTGATGCCCAAGAAACAGATCCAGGTATACTTTTTCACTGTTTATCATTTATCCTCTTTTCTGCCCAACCATTAACAGAGGAGTGGTTTACACTGTTTAGTCTCTTAAGATGGGATACAAGATCTAAAGGCCTAGGGCAAGTTTCCTCTAATGTACTCTGTTTAGCCCTGTAGTGAAATTATAGTACGTGGTTTAAAAAAAAAGACTTTGACTGTTCATTCTTTATTCAAATATATATAGTCTTCAGCCAGAGAGATTTGGATGAGTGCATTAAAGAGAAAGCTTTCAGCATTTACACAAAGAAAAATATGTTTAGAATTCAAGATTCTTTCAAATTGTATTTTACTGACTAATATTGATAACTCTGTTTACTAAACAAATAAGAAAATTGATTTATAACACTTTTATATATAAGAAAAATGACCAGAAAGTAATAATTTAAATAATTCTTCCCCAACTGCAGATATATAGCCAACAGGATTTAGACATAAAATTACACTCTAGGTCAGAAAATATTTTAATGTCATTTCCCATAATTTGGGTCACAATAACATGGTTAGAAATGCTTTACCAAAAACTTGCTCCTTAGATTCAAAAGAATACCAACATTTTGTTCCCTTACCAACCAGTCATTAGAGTTCCTTCTTTAGACCAAAAAAAGTTTTTCAAGTACATTAGAACTGCTCTTCACTGTAAAAACAAAAAGCGCATCTTTTTTATCTCATAAAGAGATCTAGACAACATAAAGTTATAAAATAATAAGAATAAGAATTTCTTAGTTCTTCTTTGAAGTAATAATTAGAGAATTCACAGCATCCCAAATTTATTTTCTTTTAATAGAAATTGAATAAGTAGATCAAGATAGCAAGTCTCATCCATGTAGTGCCCATTGGGAACAAAGAATGTTTCCAGTGAAGCAGTTTTCTGAGCGGAAGAAAAAGAATTGATATTCCATTGTAATTTTTTTCCTTTTACAAAAAGCTTTGTGTCTCCAATTCTCACTTGTACAGGTCTGCAATAGCATCTACATGCTTGATGTAAGTTCCATTTTTATGGATCAAAATAGTGTTTTCCAAATAGTGTTTTAATGAAGACTAATCCCTTGATGAAAACCAAAACTTATAAGAAACACATAAGTCATGGAAAATAGTATGAATATTAGCAGAAAAATTAATGTAATGCTACTTGTTTCCAGGTTCAAATAAATTTGAGGAACAACATGTTTTATTTTTAATTACTGGGAATTAAAATTTACATAACATAATACAGACTTTGGGATATATTTTACAAGAGAAATTGGTTTAATTTTGTTTAAATCAATGTTTTCCAAATTTAGTGGGCTATGTAATCTTTTTGAGGATGTGTGTGTCTGGGTCTGTGTATCTGTGTTCTGTGCCTATATGTGAAGCACTTACTAACATTCCATGGAAATCAATGCTTCTGGAGATGTACTAGGAGAAATAGTTTAACACATTGAACTTTTTAAATACAAGGATTAAATGCTCATTAATGTCAAAATTCTTGACAGATTGGACCCCCATGAAAGCCCAGATGTAGGTCCTTAGATATAGAGGTAACACTAAGACAATGGACATAAAGCTTGGCAGAGCGCTTAGGAAATTAAGAAACCTTAGAAAAATGTCAAAGGTGATTGTCAAAGTAAGGCTGAACAAGTTTACAATCTTTTCCACAAATCACCTGTTTATACATAAAGGAGACTCATTATTCATTGAAAGAAAAGTTCTCATATTTATCAGATGTTGAGAATGTATATTTTAGATAAGAAAGCTTTTATTAAATTATTTCTAAAGATTGGATTCTGAAGTCATTTCATTTGAAGCTCATAGTGCAATGTAAAGATATTACTATGTAAAGGCAAAATGTATGAAAAGTTATCAATACCAGAAATAGAGTCAGTTTGCAAATCCAGGCAGAATGACTCCAGAAAAGACAACTTAGGGGCTGTTTTTCTTCCCTCCAAGCAACACAGTTAGACAACATTTCCCAGTCTTTCTTGGTAAGTAGGAGAGGATGTGAGTCAGAGTTCTGACCAACTGAGTGCATGTGAAAGTGATAGGCACTGCTTGTAGACTTGGTTCACAAATATCCTCCACAGGCTCATCCACTCTCTTTGTTCATCCCTTTGATGGTAAATTGTAAAGAAATCAGGAGAAGTCTGAAATCCTAAAGGATAGTAGCACAAGAAAATGAAAGAAAACCAATTCCTTGAGTCAGTATATGAAAAGCTGGCCCCAAAACTTGTATTGAGTTGTTCTATGAGAAATAAACTTGTATAAGCTTACCTGTATTTGGTATTTTGTAGCAGTTATACTACCCCGATTCATAAATGTCCAAAGAAGAGATTAACAAATTGCACATAGTACTTTTCGGTCTTTTGCAAGAACTGGACCTTTGAAGTATTTATTGCAATAATATACAAAGCTTTTTACTTTGAAAAGCATCCTTTAAATATGAAAGAATATTTATCATCATTAAAATAAAACTTCTATTTAAATCTAAAATACCAATATCACAAAGACTGTTTACATAGCACCTGTCAGCAATAAGCTTAAAGTTGTTGAATAATGTTAAAAGGGCTTTATGTGGCTTGCTGTATTATAGAGTCTGAATGAGGAACATAAGGAGAAATCTTTTGAAGTTATATATTCAATAGTTATAAAATATGAACAATAGAAAGCAGACTTTATGGAAAACAGAATGGCAATAGTAACATGCAAAAAGAAGAGCAGTTGGGGAGAACTCTAAAGTCCTCATAACTAGCACATAGGTGCTCTGTCACCTAGAAACAGGCCAACCTGAAGTAACTTGATGTGGGTGCTATTTTCCAAGAATCTAAGCCACTGCTTTCTACAACATTTCCTAAGATTTAACCTGGTTAGGATTGGGAAAAGTATACTTGGCTGCTGTAGGCATACTGTGGCTAAAAACAGATTTCTCACTTCTATAATAGTCAATAGCTTCATATAATCAGGCAAGAAACAATTATGCCAAGTTGGTTGGAATTAGTTTCATTTTACTCCATGCTCCAATGGAACTTTGTTAAACACTCTGTGCTAGCAATGATCACTTTGAGTATCCATGGCTATCTCCATGAATAGACTGAAAGCTCCTGGTGATCATTAATCCCTGTAACTCCTAAATAAACATCCTGACAGCATTTACAAGGTTTTGCTTAAAGAAAATTTTCTTTATGTGATTTACGCAACATGCATATTTCCCTTTAAATTATAAATGTGTGTATGTGTGTGTATATGTATATATAAACGTTAAATTTTTTCTTAAAAGAATTGCATCTATTCAGTTCTCACAGAAGGTGACCTTCCAAGCAAGATTATGGCAGTTACAAAAAACTAAACATTCCATTCTTGAAATGATACTTGGCAAGATTAACTGTGTACAACAAAGAGAAAAATACATATCCAGACATGCGTCATTTTAACAGACCCTTTAGAGAAAAGGTTCTTAGACTTCTGAAGGACTCCAGGGCCCCCACAGAAAGTAAGGTAAAGTCGTCTTGCTTAAAAGATCAAGTCCTGAAGATATCCACATTATGAGCATTAGCGAAAATGGTAAAAGATGGCTTCAAATAATTTCAATAGTTGAAATGAGGACTCCTGCTCTTTCCAAGTATAGTAATATCTAACACCTCTTTTGCACTTCATGGCTACAAAAGTTGCCAAGGGAGATTTTTTTCAGTGCCATTATATCATGCTGTCTGCTTTGCAAAGAACTGGAATCATCAGTCTGATTCATCTCATGCCAGTTGCTGATGCTACAGTCCCACAGAAAATGACTAAAATTTAACACATTTTTACACAAAGATTTACCACTGAGCAAAATCCATCATCTCCTAAATACATAATTTTTAGTCCTTTACAGAAAACAGTCCTCAGTATCTCACAATAAAGGCCAGGAAGACAACATTTTATTTATTTATTTAATGCTTTTTTGCAATGTCCAAGTTTGTGAGATTTTGGCTAGAATAGAGGAAGGCATTACGCTGAGAGAGAAAATGAGGTGCAGCTTTTTCATTTCATCACAAGTTACATAGAAGAGGTTGTTTCTATTGGAAACTGTGACAAATGCTAACCTGAATTTCCTGCATTAGCTTTAAGTTGTTTAGAATTGGTTTTCCATCCATACATATTTGAGGTGTAGACTATATTAGGCACCAATTATGAACCAGATCCAAATAGCGTAGATTGGGCATCCTTTTATAAAATCAAATTATTATGAGATAGAGAATATAAAACTAACATTTTTCCTTTCATCTTCTAGCTTTATTACCAAAAAGCTGTAAAATAGAGAATCTAAAACTAACCAAATCTTCCTCTCAATTGAAAAACTATAAACGTGAGAAATAGGAGGCGGTGTTTAAAAGTGCATAGATATTGGGCATACCTTGGTGGCCTAGCAGTCTAGTACACCTGGGAGCAGTCCTATACATCCCAAGGTCCTGGGTTCAAGACCCGGGATCAGGGGGAACAACCAATGAGAACAACTAAATAAAAATAAAGTGCTTCCTCCTCTTCTCTCTTCCTACCTACTTGCCTTCATTCCTGTCTGTACCTTTCTTTTAAAATTTTTTAAAGTGCATATATGCATTGTAATTTAGGTCTCACTTTCCTTTCCATGGAACTATATGCATATATTAATAATTCATGATTCATATATATCCATATATATCCATCTGTTTTAATTCATCCATCCAGGTTGTTCTATTCATGACCCTCAATGTCCCTTCCATATGCTACCCTCTAATACATTTTTTAAAAGGAAAGGTGCAGGCAGGAATGAAGGAAGAGAGAGACAAAAAGAAGAAGCACTTCATTTATTCCTCTTAGTTGCTCATTCTGGTTGATTCCCACAGCCCCAGGATGCAAACCTGTCATTAGGATGTATGTGAATTGTGTCAAACCTCTACTCGAACACCAAGTCACACCTGACTTCTAATATTTTTCTGCTTCTCTTATCTATATTTTTAATTCCTCATTATCCAATACGAAACTGGAATTTTTGATAATCCTAGTCTGGAGTGAGCACTTCTTCCTTTGAAGTTTAATAGAAAACCTCTTACTATAGATAAGTTACTTAATTTCCTTCTATAGAAAAGTGTTAATACCAGCATTTCAGAATTGCTTTAAGAATTAAATGACATCATTCAAGTAAAGATGCCTACTAAGGATGCATATAGCAGCTATTCAATAAATCTTAGAGAACTTAGTTCTTATTTTTATTAATTATTCTGATTAGTTCAGTGAATATATTATGTACTGACATATAATATGCTTTACATATTTTGTTACTCATGGCTTTTTTTAATCCCCAGAAAAATGTCTACAAATTAAGAAATGGAATAATTTTGTATTTTATAAGCTAGGTATACCATTCATCTTCATGTCCACTATTAAATTTCATGCATTTGTTTTTCTCATGGTATCATTTTTATGGGTTCCTCTATTCTTAAAATTCACTGGCGATTCAATTATTCACTGTTGTTATCATGTGTGACATGCAAAAGTGCCCTAGAACTATAGCTCAGCCTTATATCCAAGTTCTACAACTCCACATGCTAAGTGTATCTTTAATACCTCTTAGAAATTACAATATTTTTCTGACAGACTTCCTTCATACCTTACCTGTCCTAAACCTTCTTGACATCAATAGTTGGAAGTCCTAAATTCCTACAGTCTCAAGAGATTTTCCATTTTCTTGTAATACATTTATGAAGAAACTATCTCATTATCCCATGCCAGTCACTTGAAAATATCTTATCTTTAGTTCCTAACCTTTATGAAAGCAATAGCGCCTTTTCCAGAAGTATTTTTCCATCATGATTTGATAATCAATATCAACATCACACCTGGTCATTTTTGACCTCTCAATGGAAGTTTTCATAGGTATATAAAATCCACAAGAATGAGTCACTCAAGCTTCAAATCAATTTTCATTCCTAAATCAATATAAAGGCCTTCGAACTTGAATATGTCCCTAGTGTCAAAATATTTTCTTCTCCTTTTATATATGTCATCTTTCTGAAAAATTAACATGCTGCCATTTACTCTCTAATATATCTGATAATTGGATAAATATATAGCCAGGAAAGTATGGACAGGGAGAAATAAGAGAGAATTTCTTATGAAGAGAGTTAAAGTTGATGAGCAAGAGAAAGTGCAAGAATTCTGGAGCAATACTTTGAGTAAGGAAGAAATGATGGGATCTACTGTACTAGTGGAGGACTTCCTTTAGACACAAGTAGAGATGGTTCATATATAAAAAGAAGAAAAAAGATAGAGCATATGAAAAGATGAGGACAGGTAGTTAGACCTTGGAGAGGACTACTCAACCTTTGTACTGATTGTTGCTGACACATGCTAACTACAAAAACAATAAAATTGTTGTGTATGACCAGATGGGTTTACATTAACTATCAATACTGTTTCATTTTTATGGTGAATGTCATAGCATGCTACTATTGAGGCAATATGACATTTCACCAGTCATCTAGGCAACATTATCCTGTTGACTATTTTTGAAAATGCTCTCATTCTTCCCGAAAAGACCCTTCTTTCTTTGGCCCACCTTCAACTCTGCCTATATACTTGTGTGAATTTCTCCCATAAACTTTTTGAGGCAACTCCTAAAAATTAAAAACACCTTATGTTTCCACTTTTGGATGTAATCAGTACATAATGCCCACAGTAGGCAACTTGTTAATTATTAAATAACTCAAGTTCACATAATTTGCATAACCCTCTTTTACCACATCTGGAAATTCAAAAGAGAGTTGCTGCAGATTGTGATTGTGGAATATAATATGCCAACTCCACTTATAAATAAGGCTAACTCAGCCTCTTTCTTCACACAAATGAATGAGTTGAGTTTAAAGTTCCGAATCATGAGAGATCTATAACTATGTTTAGGATGAGTTCAGCTTGATGTAATGAGGAGCATGTAGTTTTAAATAAGACAAATGTGGATTTGAAATCTAATGCCATCATTCATTAAGTCACATGACTAAACCTTAGGTGAGCCTTAGATAACTTATGTTAAATGTAAAATGGGAATCATACCAAAATCTCATAGGGTTATTACAATACTGAAATGAGATAACACATGTAGAATGTTTTCAGGGTCTCTGACATGGACAATACTAGTAACTAGTACCATTTGTAGCCTCTATAGTATACTTCCTTGCTAGAATCTCATATAGTTGAGTCTACTCAGTCAGAAAAAAAAAAAAAGAACACATACCCAGCTGAACATTTAAAATCATCTTTAATGGAGCAACTAAAATTTTATTTCTGAAAAATATTCTCATTTTGATAATGGGAAATTTCATTTATAGCAAGCCTAACTTAAAAATGTGACTCCAAAGATTAGCAGAAGAGGTAAAATTTTTCCTACATGGAAAGAGGATATAGAGTAACACTATGATATTGTCCCTAAGAAAAAGATTTGGCCCCCACTCTACCAAGAGCTAGATTAGTCTGGACTCTGCTTCATAGCAAAAGTCTTTCAAAAGTAATAAACCTCTTGTCAATCATGAAGATCCATCAGGTTTATTATGCAGAAGTAGACTGGTGATTCCATGTGAATCACTCGGAAATCACCTGTAACAAAATACTGCAAGAATAAAAACAGATAATAGAAGTGCTTTCTAAAGTTCAAAATCTTAGAATATGATTATATAACTAACATACAGCTCAACAAAAAACACAGCATGGTGCTAATGACACAATTCCTATTTCATCAAGATTAACAGAAAAAATTTCCAAGCAAAGAAGAGCCACTAGTAATTGAATCGAAGTCCATTATGCTGTCTTGTAATAATCCTAAATTAAACTAAAATAAAGTTCTTTCTTATTTCTAAAACCTGAAACTGTGCCTTCTTTCTGCAATGTGAGTTATTTGAATTTAAAGTATTTCCCAGCTCTAGAATTCAAGGAATTTTATGAAATTCATAAAATTACTTATAAATGAGCCAAATTATGCTTATTACATAATTGATAACTTTCAATTGATCATCATAATATGTTAGCTGTATATAATTATGTATATTCTCTACTTACATCAAAAATTAATTTTCCCAATGTCAAAACATTATCAGAAGTTGGAAATAAAATTGGACCAACTATTTCAGTTCTTTGGGTGAAGAACTACCCTTAACCTTGGCTCTAGATTGTAGAACTATTAACAATAAAGTTATATTCATATAAGTTTAGCAAGAATGGAAAGAAGAAGAGAGGTTCAGTGGTGAACATGGAAGGAAATAGGACAAACACACAAATAGATAATTGCAACTCCAGTGAGTTTCAGTTTGAGATAAGTTAAATAAAAAGCATGTACCTAAGAGGTTTCCTACTTTAACACAAATGTAGTAGTATACAAACAAGACTTGACTCTCAATTTGAATTTATGCCAGGCATATGACATGGAGCCCATAACAAAGTAGAAATGTATCTATCAAATATATAATTTAATCATGTTCATTGAACTGAATACTGACTTTAAATCACTGAAAAGGAGGCATAAATAGCATTACTTATGCCATCGAGGTCTTAAGAAACAATAATAGGCGTTTCTTGCTAGACAGTTTTCTCTGCATGTTTGTTCATCTTAATA